>CAOKZL010000747.1:0-526499 GCA_948472985.1 Iguana delicatissima | reverse complement strand
TGAGGCTCTCAGCAGGAGAGAACTTTTATTGATGTTGAGAGAATGGAAGAGAGAAGCAGCAAATAAACTGACCAAAGGGAGCTGTCAACTGGGAAACAGGCAGGCTTCATTCCGCTTGCTTTGCTCTTTGCTGGGAATCTGCTTAGCTGCAGCGTGTTGCACCATGCAGTCTTCTGCCTGTCTGCTCAGAAGTAAATCCCACCGAGTTCAGTAGGACTTCCTGGAGGAGATAGCCTAGCACTAACCTCCGTGTACAGAATTGCATATTAATTCTGCTACACAACCCACATGCCAAATGGCATGAAAGAGGATGCCAACTGACTAAATGTGCAGGCACATCCATGCACTATGTGCATCCATGGGCAGGGCACATCTATATGCGCAACATCACCAACTGTGGAACTCTGCTTTCAAAAACTTTAACTGACTGTGGATGTTCCATGTGGGACAAAAATTGACCAATTACTTCCTTAGGGGAACATGCAAAGGTATGAATGTTTGTGTTAAATGCACGAGACAGGAAACAGTCAATCCATGGGATTCCAGGCTAAATGTGCCTAGCAGGAATGGTCAACTCACAGTCTTCCAGAAGATCTTGGATTGCAAGTCCCAATATCCCCACCAAGGGCTGATGGGATTTCCAATCCATTGGCAGGGCCACATGTTGATCTCCCTGGGTGTGTAGCAACATGTCCATAAGAGGCAATTCTACACACCCTTCTCCGGGAATAAACCCCACTGAAGTCACTGGGGCTCACTTCTGATCAGACATGCCTGGGATTGCATACAAAGAGCAACGAGGAGTAAAAATGCAGCCAAAGATCTCTTATTGGGACTGATCCATGGTGCATCTATTTCTTTTCTTCTTATGCAGCCTGGCCCACCATAGAAATGCTTCACAGAGCTGTTGAACCGTACAATAGGAACTAGATGTCGCAAGGGATATCTAGTCCAACTGCCTACCAGTGCAATTTCAGAGCATAGGCAGAAGTAACGGGGGCAAGAATGGTGGTGTAAGAATGGGCCTTCCATGTTTCTCCCACAGTATCTGTACATTGTTTTTCTTAGTGTCATGAAAAGGACTAATACATTAATGGAGCATGTATACTGTGAGTAACATAATTGGTAACATTTGTTTTTTAAAAAAAGAAAACTGGAACTCCCAGAATCTGGCAGGATATTTGGGTTGAGGTTTACAGCCTTTCCAAACAACCTGTCCATATGTTCTGGGATTTTAGCTGCTTTTGGTGTTACTCGTTTTCTTCCTTGCCCTGTATCCAGACCTTGTGGGATTACCTCCAGTTGGCTGAGAGACCATAGACAGATGGGAATCCTTAGGAATTAGCAGTGTGCCAGGAGATAAATAGTTTTTTTTCCTGTTTTAATTGTTTGTTTAGACCAAAAGCTAAGAGGGGAGAAAAAGAGGAACTATAGGAAAGGACTCACTTTCTTGGAGATTCAAGTAGTTAACCCAGGCCTGATAGCTTTGATGATCTTTCCAGTTTTTCATCTATGGAATGTTGGAGGTTATGGGAAAATCTACCCTTCGTATGGATTATAGTTTGCAATTCTGTATGAGCTGAAAAGACATGGAAGGTTTATGACAACTGTCAGGTCCATTCATGCACAGGGAGGGTAGAAATACTCTGTGATGTTCCTTCTTCCAGAACCGTGGCTTTCCAAACAGTCATCCAGAAGCTGTCTGGTGCCAATAAGTGACAGTGTGCCCCCTGAAGAATCATGGAATTGTAGAGGTTGCAAAATGTCCGTAAGAGCAATCTAGTCCAACCCTCAACAGTGCAGGAAATCCACAACTAAAACAGCCCTGCAAGGTGGCCATCCAGCCTCTGTTTAAAAACCTCTCCACCTTCCAATGTAGTCCATGATCCTACTGTCACGTAAGCTTAAAGGGACTTCCAAGTGTGGTTTTCTCCGAGCTGTTCCTGCATTCCCTCTATTTGGGATGCTTCCATAGTGAAGCCTTTATTGTACAATCTTTCTGTCTGTTCACAGAATTTTATGGGTGTGGTGGTGGGAATTTCCAGAACTCACTGTCTTCAGCCGATTGCTCTCCTGTGTTATCTCATATTCTAACCCCATCACCAAAAATCCAGAAAGGGAAGAAAGCTGGAATAGTTCCAGTACCCCTTTGGATTGTTACGAAGTGTATCTTCACTGCACGGTTTTTGGTTTCATACCACTTTGTCGTGATTATGTCCCGTGGAATCCTGGGGCTTGTAAACTGGTGAGATTGCTAGAATTTTCTGCTGGAGAGCATGAGTGTCTGTCTATGGAGAATGCTGAGAACTTCAACAGCCTACAAATCCCAGTATTCCATAGAAGGGAGCCATGACAATTATAGTGGGATCAGAGTGCTTTAACCGAGTCATGCAAATGCTAGGAGCCCTCTGTCTGCAAAGACTTGGTCATTCCCCTCATCAGTTTCACCCAACAGCAGCTGAATGGTGCAGTCCTTTCTTTGGCAGTGCACACAATTAAGAGTGAAGAGAAGATCATCATAAACTCAGATCTGGGCTGAATAAAGAATCAAGTGTGCAGAATGTGCAGGTTTGCACTGGTCACTTCTAGTTCTAGTTAGGAGAGAGAATGTTGTAAGAAAGGTTTGGATAAAGGTCAGGTAACATGTTTTCAGCCTCATGCTTTGGCAAACCAGTTGAAATGGCTTGGATATTTTCCCAGTAGTCTCTGGATAAGAACATGAACGAGACTAGGATTGGACTAGTGATTCTCAATCTTTGGTCCTCCAGATTTTTGGACTTGAACTCCCAGAAGCCCTAGGCAGCTTGGCCAACAGTTAGGAATGCTGGAAGCTGAAGTCCAAAACTTCTGGAGTGATTCCCAGACTTTGGGAAACACTGTCCTAGGGACATTTATCCAGAAGCACCAAATTCGGTGGGGCTTAATCCCAAGCACATGCATGTCAGGCTAAGAATGTGTTTAACCCCAGAGCCAAAAGGTTGCTTCCAGACAGGATTAATGCAAGACAGAAAGAAGAAGAGAGACATTTTTAAACAATTTGCAAATGTGGGAAACTCCTGCTCCCCTTGTGGGATCCCTTGTGAAAATGCCTTCTATATTTTCATCATTAATTGAACTTAACGTTCTGATTTTTCTCCCACCCATCCAAGTTCTGTCCTTTTGGAGTGCTTGAAATAGTTCCCGACCAAAGCTGTTAGCGTCACGGAGTATCAGTTGGCTAGACATCCCTGTCAGCTGTGGTCTTTTGAACACACCAGGATCAAAGACACATAACAGTGTTTAAGCTGACATTTTCCTGTGGAATATATTTTTTTAAATAGGTTGTTGATTTCAGTTTGTGAATCACGCACTATGATTCACAGTGCAGCCTCTGAGAATCAGGATGGCACAAGGGTAGGGTGTCTTTTGATCTAAACTCATGCCAGTGGTAAGATCAGCTTGATCCAGCCAAGCCCATGGGTAAGAGGTGGCTTGCATGAAATTGGCCAAGTTGAAAAACAAATGGTCATCCTTTCAACCTCTTCACTTGGAAATTGAGAGCCAGCGCAGAGTAGTGGTTTGAGCACTGGGCTACTACTCTGGAGACCAGAGTTCAGTTCCTTGCTTGGCCATGGCTTTCTCTCCACGTGGGAACTACTTTGGCTAGGAAAGATCTGTCTTCCTAAATGAGGTGTGAAGACTGGGCATTTCTTCCAATGCTCAGTTTTCCCTGCTGTGGCTCAGGCTGTGAATTGCCCCTCCACGTGCAGGGCAATCCAGCAGGATTGAAAGAGAGAGATTGAGAGAGAGGGGAGAGAGCCATTGTTCCCAGTGACCATGCTGCTGATAGATCCAATTCCAGAGTGCTCTACCTAGGGGTGTGCTTGGAATGCCCACACTGTTGGTTCAACTTGTGCAAAAGTGTTATACAGAAAAAGTTAGCTGTGCAGCCCATTTCTTTTTAGGCAATGACGCTTTTGGAAATGATCTGGCAGGAGGACCAGTGCTCACATGCCATTCTCTTGCAAGCAGATGTTCTTCCCATGTTATGTTTCAACGCATGTGAAGATTTAGATGTGGAATTCACCCTGGATGAGGCTTTCAGTCTCTTGGGGCAGAACCTTTGCTCAGAGAGTCGAAAACAAATGGGAGGGAAAGAGGGAGAAAAAGACTCACGCATAGGGGAGAAAAATTAATAGATGAACAGAACAGAATGACAATCTCACTTTCAAGACTTCACTCCTGAGCTTCAGCAGATGGGCAAATTCTGGGAACCCAGCCAGTTCCAACAGTTCTATAAACAGTTCTATAAACCCCTCAACCCTCCAAACGGGGGGGGGGAATTGGCTCAGGAGCAGAATTGGATGCAGAGCCTTCTAAAACACATCCGCAACCTTGGCTGGCCCTTGCTCTTCTTTCCTTGGAGCTCTTCTGGACCAATGACTGAGGTCTCTTTCACACCGCACAATTATAGCACTATGATCTCACTGCAATGGCCACAGCTGCCTCCAATGGGATTTGTAGTTTGATGAAGGGCTTAGAGTCCTGCAGTCTGGTGCTTCCCAATTGGTAGTCCTCGTGGTATTTTGGACTTCATCATGCATCCATCCTGATCATTGGTCTTGTCATCCGGGGCCTTGGGGAGCTGAAGCCCAGAATGTCCAAAGGACCAAAGATCACCGCTCTAGTCTCTTCCCATGAACTACAGAGAATTTGAAACAGTTCATGAAGCCAGAAACCTCAGGATTCCATAGGATGGAGACACAGCAATTCAGGTGGTCTCCAACTCAGCTTTGACTTAACGACGTCCCTCTGAACAAAAAACCTTGAGCACCAACAGCCCTGCTCAGCAATTGCCAGCTCAGGAGAGCTGAATCTTTCTTATCTGAGTCTGTCCACCTTGATATGGTCTCTCTTTTTTCCTAATGCCTTCCGCTCTACCAAGCATCATTGTCTTTTCCATTCCATCGTGTCCTCTTATGATGCATCCAAAGTACGACAGCCTCAGCTTAGTCATCTTGGCTTCGAGGGAAGGTTCAGGTTTGACTTGCTCTCAGGTGCATTTATGATCTTTTGTCCAGTCCTTGATGTCTGTAGAACTCTCTCCTCTAGCATCCCATTTCAAAGGAGCTCATCTTCTTGTCAGCTTTCTTCACCATCCACCCTCAGAGCAACTCTGGGGAAACGACACGCTCTTTCCTTGGCTGACTTCGCTGGCTCAAACTGGGGCCCCACCCTGGTAGGAAGCAAAGCTGCCTCCAGACCAGAGATGGCACATTCTCAGGTCTTCTCCCAGCCCTGGAGTGATTCTGCCAAAAAAAAAAAAGGGACCCCCAACCTGCACTTCCCTGGACCCCACATTCTCAGGGTGTCAGAGAGGTGCGAGTCACACACTTAGAACTGTGCAATACTTGAATTGGAGACTGCTGGGGGCGCGAGGAGGAGAGGAAAGATATTACTTGTACAGACTGGCCAGCTTGTGTGGGTGCGTGGGTGTGTGGTTGCAAAGAGGTTTTAAAGAGAGGAGAATAATAGAAATTTAAGCAAAACAAAAAGAAGTTTTAAAATACCCCTCTGCCCTTGCCTGCCCACCTGCCCTGTCCCTCTTTCCCTGGTGTTTGTGGGTTTTTTTCCCTGTGGCCATTCCAGAGAATTGACAAAGTGATAGGAGGGTTGTTGGGTTTGTTTGTTTTTTGTTTTTCTCATTCTGCTTTCAGCATGCTGTTTCCCTCTTTCCCTCGCTGTTTCCTGCTTTCTCTAAATGTACTGTATGTTTGACCTGTGAAAGATGTAAACATTATGATTCAGGTTACGTCTGTTCTTAACTCTGTATCTGTGTAATAAAGGAAATTTAATATCACCCACCCGGATCCATTTCTTTGACTTCCTCTTCTGTCTACCATGTAAGGCTGGTGGTGCTCAAGTGGGGATGCAAATTCTACAGATGTGGTTGGACTCCAAGTCCTAGCATTCCTCACCCAGGACTCAGCCAACTAGGGGTGCCAGATTGCAGGGCCTGGCCCCAAGCGTTCAGTGTTTGTGGGGTATCTCCAGGTGGGAACAAGCATGCAAATTCTGCAGTTTTGGAGTTTTGGAGAGCTCAGCTCTCAGCAAGAGCATACAGCTGTGTGCAAATTGCCAGCTCACCTAGCAGAGCAGCAGCTTAGTACAATGTGTAAGGCTTAATGGATTTCTGGATGGGACTTGCAAGGGGGCAGGGAGAGCAACTGAGATAGTCATTTTCCTTGTCCTTTCCACCAACTGTCATGGGGTGCCAGGGCTCACCCTCTGCTCTGCATTCACCTTCTGGCTGGAAGCAAGTTGGCCAAGTTACACAGTGCACTCTCTTCTGGCATGACCTCCACACAACAAATGCAAGGTCGCACGAAGTGCCGCTCCCGTTATAGTCCATGGATGTGACAGTCACATGCCCACACACGCTGCATCCATTGACTGCAAAGGGACACAACATTTACACAGGGATTCCTGGAATGGAGCCTCCACATATATGGCAAGCACACTATATTTATTATATCCTACCTACTTCCAAAGGTACCAGGGCACCTTACAATAAAATCAGTTTAAAACAACTACTATTACTACTACAATATAGTTTTAAAAGATTAGAAATATATCAAATAGTTTATCAATTAAAAACTAGAGTTTTAAAAAACTCATTCAAACCATTTAAACTCATACAACCATACAACTGTGCAGCCTGAAGTATTCTTAGGCAAGGAACCCTCAGAGGTGGTTTTGCCAGTTCCATCCTTTGAAATATAGCCTACAGCATCTGAGATTCATTGGTGGCTTTCTATCCAACTACCTACCAGGACTGACCCTGTTTAGCCTCCAAGATCAGACAGGCTCTGGTGCTTTTCGGGTACCTAGGGTTTATTCAGCAGCCACAAGAAGGGAAGCTTCTTTCTTGGTTGGCTATATGTGCTCTTGCATTGTTGGCCAGATGTGGCTCACAGGGGTAAGGAGAAGCTTAGAACAATGCTGCTAAATGTCTCTTCCATAAATCAGCAGTAGCTTTCAGAATTATCAGCATGGTCCTAGCAGCTTTGCAAGACCAAAGGACCCACTAAAAACCGAACTGTGGGAGCACGCCCACTGCTGACTCACCTGGATTGGATCTGGTCCCTGGGGTTGTAAAAGAGGTTGTACATGACGTCTGTGTAAGAATTATGCAGTTTCCTGAACATCTGGAAATGGAACTATTTTCATTACAACCCTATAGAAACCGATTTGCCCTGAGGGTTCAGAAAGAGCAAAGGCCTGTTGCCCTGGATTTACACTTCGGATTTCATTGTCTCGGAGAGCTGTGTTGGGAGAATCCACGACCATCACAAACTTCACCTCGGAATTGGTCCTGTAGCCATATCTGCTTGGTAGGTCAAAGGAATGTGCGTTGGGAAAAGAGGAAGCAAGTGAGACCGCTCAGCTCGGCACTGTCTACACCCAGGCTAGAAAACCTTCTAGATGCTAAGGGACTACAGCCTTCTAGATGCTAAGGGACTACAGCAGCCTTCTAGATGCTAAGGGACTACAGCTATTTGTGAGGACACAAATAATGTGCAACAAAGGAGTCTTGTCCCATCTTGCACCCACTTTTATTTGTTTGAAGGCTCGAAACAGTCAGGCAGCTCCACTCCACTTAGCTTTAATATTGCTTTCCCTGACCAGCAGCAGTTCTCTTTCATTCGACCCAACCCCAGCCCTTTTAAAACTAGAGACTCTACAAGAAGGGCTGAAGATTGTGCAGCTCTCTAGAGGTGGCTGAACAACAACTCCCAGCAACCTCTAGTCTGCTGAGGATCACTGGGAATTGCAGTCCATCCAACTCTAGGGACCACCTGATGCCTACTCCCTATAGGTGTTTCTATGCCCCACCCCATATCCAGGTAGGCCCACCTTATGGTTCAATCTTGGCATCTCATTGGCTGTCAATGTATCAAATGGAACACCTGAGGCCCCTCCCTGTTTCATTGCTCCTTGCAAGCTGAGTGTGTTTCCCTTCTTGACCAGAGAGAAGAGAGGAGTAGGGTTTGCTGGCCAACTCTTTAGCAGCCATGTTTGGACTTGGGGCAAGGTAATGTGTGAATGCTTGTTCTCCTCTCAGCTCGTCCCTAAAGCTTCCTCACTCTGCTACCGTCTTTACAGAGCACACCTGTGCAAGTTGCGCGACCCATGGAGCAGATGTATAATGGTTTTGGCAGGCACGTGGCTCTCCTCTTTGGAAGGTGTGGGCATAGCCTGCAGGAGTTATCCTTTTGGACTATAGTTCCCAGAATTGGTTTTGGGGAGCTGTAGTTCAAACAGAATAACTTTTGCATGCTCTGCTGTGAATTCGTAAAATCTTGCGAGTTTGTGGTTCTACGCTGAAGGAATTGTCTTAGACTAAAGGTCAGTGGTTGCTGCCGGAGACAGTTAATGGCTCTAGCTGCTAGGCCTGCTTGCACAAGGCACTTTTTTTTTTTTTTTTGGTCCCCTGAATGGAAAAGAAAAGAGGAGGACAATGAGCTGTATTGGTATCACAGCTGCTGTTTTTGGACGCATTGGTGTTACTTTTAAGGCAGACATTCCTCTTTAAAATACTGCTTCTTTTGCCACTCAATGCAGGTTTTCAATACATTTCTGCTTCCTGAAATCGGAATAGCCACATCAGTGGCCTTTTTAAAGAAGTGAGGTTAGGACTTGGCCAGTGGGGAGAGGTTGCTGTTCAGCCCTTGTATGATGCTTATGCACACTACACAATTGCAGCAGGTTGATACCACTTTAATTGCCACGGGCTCTTTCCTGTGGAATCCTGGGATTTGTAGTTTGAGGAGCTACGTGAACATCTCTGGTAGAGAGCTCTAATCTTCTCCACTTTAGCACTACCACTCTCAGTAGAGAACTCTTAAGTATCTCACTAGACTGCAAAACCCAGGATGCTCTGGGATGGACTCATGGCAATTAAATTTGTATCAAACTTCTGTGATTGTGCCAAGATGAAGACATCTTTTATCCCTGGGGAACCCTCAGCTGGTCTTTAGACCTTTAGGATTTAAAGAAGCACATGAGGAATTACAGAGAGCCAGCGTGATACAGTGGTTTGAACACTCGACTAAGACTCAAAGGTGTTTTGCACAGTTTGGCTTAGTTGTTGTTTCTGTGTGTTTGAAATGTATCCTCTGCAACCATAATGTTAAGAAGCAAAATCCAGGAGCCATGTCAGCTAATACGTTGGACTAGGACTTTGGGAGAGCAGGGTTCAAATCCCCTCTCGGCCAAGGAAAGAGTGATGTTGGGCAACTCACACACTTTCAGCCTCAAAGGACAGCCATGACGAATCTCCTTGGAATAAATCTTGCTAAAAAAATCCTAGGACTGGGTTGCCGTATTGGAGCAAATGTGGTACAGCAGTTTGAGTGTTGGATTTGACTTTGGGATACCAGAGTTTGTGTTCCCACTCATCCGTGAAAGCCCACTGGGTGACCTTGGGCAAGTCACACTCTCTCAGACTCAGAGGAAGGCAAAGGCAAATCGCCTCTGAACTAATCTTGCCACGAAAACCCCATGATAGGTTCAGCTTAGAGTCCTCACAAATCAGACATGACTTGAAGGCACACAGCAATCTAGAGATGGCAAGAATGTGATTTCCCAGACAACGGAAGAGAACGGAGCTTAGGGATCTTAGTTGGACTACAGCTCCCAGAACTCCTCCAGCCAACATGCCTAGTGGGGACCCTGGGAGCTGTAATGCCCTCTCAAAAAGTGGTACAGATCTCCAACCTCACCTCATATCTGGATGTTTCTGTCTCTTCCCCCAAAGTCCCCGCTTTCCAGAAGCCGGATCATGGTGGCGTGACCCCCCACCTTTGAATGCTGAGGATTGCCCCTGGGATGTTGCCGAAATCTCTGCCTGGCAGAAGCACTTGGAAGAAGAGACTGAGCTGAGTCCCCTTAAAGGAGAGACGAAGGAGCTTCTGCAAGTGGAGGACCCTGTGAGTCTGGACAGAGGAGTCCTGTTTGGGCAGAAGGTGCAGGAATATTTGGTGTCTATACAGGCATCCCCTGCTTATCTGATGGGTGAGGGACCACAGCATGGTCGGAAAGTAGAACTGGTTGCAAAGCAGAAGCCAGTCTTTTGCCAGTTCTTTTCCTCTTGCCTTCTTTCTGTAGGGAACATGAGCAAATTATGCCACTATACCACCACACAGCATCTCCATTTCTTTGGTATTTTTACCTCTCTGGGATATACAGGAGCTGGAGGCCATCAAAGCGAAGGTTCATGAGATGGAGAAGGAGGAGGAATGGCTCCAAGAGCTGCAGGCAGAAGCAAAGAGCCTCATCATGAGGTCGAACCCAGGTAGGGCTTTGAGAGGGCAGGGATGGCAAGGAGCCGTCACCTTGCATCCAAAATGGAAGCCACTTGTTCTGTTGAGACCTAGAAAAGGATTTTTGTGGGTCGGGTTTTCCTGGAAAGGGGTTCCGCTTACAGTGTGCAGATGATGATGAACTGTCCAGGTGGTTCCTTTTATCTATAATGACCGTTCCCTGTAGATCTTAAACTCTGCAAGGTTTGTATGGGGAGATACGGTCTTTCAAACAATCTGGACCTAAGCCATATAGGGCTTTATAGGTCATGACTAGCACTTTGGATTGTCCCTGGAAATGAACACATAGCCGGGGAAACTATTTTAACAAGGGAGTTCTATACTCCCTATAACTGCTCCTGCCTCCTTTTGAGCCTGCTGAAGTTCCCAAAGCTTGGTAATCTTATTTCTGGTGTCTTTTTACTTTTAAGAGACTCACTAAACTCCTTAATCAGCATGGCTAATGGGAAATTTTGGAAACAGCAGTCCAAAAATGTAACTTTTTCTACAGCCCTAGCATCACTGTGTGCTGCACCTCAGCCTTCTCCAACAGGATTCCTTGGGATGAGAATTAAAGAGGTATCAAAGTGTGGTAGTTACATAGGGCAGAAGAGTATTACTTCCCTTGACCTAGACACTATACTCCTATTGGGGCAGCCTAGAAAAGCATTGGCTTTTTTAGCTGCTGCATCACACTGCTGACTCACATTCAGTTTGCGGTCTATTAATACCCTTTTCACACATACTGTTGCCAAGCCAGGTAACCCCCATCCTATAGCTGTGTATTTCATTTCAACAATTGTTACGCTTCCGCATAGGGGATTCCCATAAAGACTTGCACATCTCATGAGGGGTGGTTTCCTCTTTGCAGGCCTTGTTTTACCCAGAACGAGTGAGGAAAAGGTGGAAGCTGACCAGCGCTCTATCTATGTGGGAAACGTAAGTGAGATGAGTTAGTCTCTAAGGGCTTTTTCTGAGTTCTCATGATAATCCTCCTTGGGTTTTTCTGGGTTTTCAGATGTGTTATTGCCTCTTTATCAACTTGTTGCATTCATTTGAGGGGCTCTTTGTAGCAGTTTCTTAGATCTCCATTGATACTGTTTCAAAGTTGTGTTAATGGTTTGCAGAAGTGGTCCTATGGTTTAAAGAATAATTTTTTTCCTCTGAATTCTTTTCAAATTTAAAGACATAGTGATAGTGCAAAAGTGCTATTTCACTGACACTCTGGCAGTGTAACTCTAAAATTAGTGGGGGGGTTTTAAAGTGGGTTGTAACAGTTGTGGATTTTGCCCAAGTTGCAAAACTGACATGGATTTTAAAAGACAGACCAATTGAAGTATTTTTTTTTGGAAGACTGGAAATTGTTTATGGTTTTTTTGAGAATAAGAAATCTAATGATGTAGTAATCTCTGCTTATGAGGATTAGTCATTCTAGTCAGCTGAATGTCTGTAGCTCTTTAATGGTAGAATAAGATGTGGGATATTAATTGGGCAAGTCACACTTTTTCAGCCTTAGAGGAAGGCAAAGACAACTCCTTCAGTCAAATTCTGCCAAGAAAACCCCATGAATAGGCTCACCGTAGGGTTGCTGCAATTTGGGAATGATTTGAAGGCACATAGCCACAATATCTAAAAATGCTGTTAGTACAAAACTTTAAAAAAAAAACTAAGCAAACAATTCTGTTAAATATGCAAAGTTAAAACAGCTTCAAACACATCTGAATTGTCTATAATATTGCACAACATAAAGCAAAACGTAATGCTGTATAAAGCAAAGTTTGCTCATTGGGCAGCCGGATCCGGGCTTGGACATGCGGTCTGTGATCTTTCCAGGTGGATTATGGTGGAACTGCGGAACAGCTGGAGTCTCACTTCAACGGCTGTGGGCAGATCAACCGTGTGACTATCCTTTGTGATAAGTTCTCTGGCCATCCCAAAGGGTGAGTGTGCTGCTATTGAGCAGGGGTTAAGGAAGTCTTGTGTTTAACTGTTTTTCATTGATGTAGTTTAATGTTTTGAAAGTTTTTGCCTCGTTGACATTACCTTGCAAACTTTGAGGGGTGGAGAGGCAGCGGATGAAGACGGTCAGAGCTGTCCGGTGGTGGAATCTGCTGCCTCAATGGAGTGTAGTCAAGTCTCCTCCCTCTTTGGGGGTTTTTAAGCAGAGGCTGGATGGCCACCTGTTGGGAATGCTTTGACGGGTGTTCCTGCATGGCAGGGGGTTGGACTCGATGGCCCCAGGGTCTCTTCCAACTCTGTGATTCTATGATTCTATAAATAAGCAAGCTTCTGTGTTCAAGAGACCTTTTGTTGGGTTTAATGGAGGGTGGATGGTCCCTCTTTCTCCTTTTGCAGGTATGCCTACATTGAGTTTGCTGACAAGAGCTCTGTAAAGGCAGCCATGGAGTTGGATGAGAGCATATTCAGGGATCGTGTCATTAAGGTGGGTGCCTTTTCAGAAAATGAGTCTACAAAAACCTGTGCTACCAGCTTCTTTCTCCCAGTTCGGCTCAAAGGTGCTGCAAGATCCTTTGCATTTCTATTGCTGTTCACGGATACAGCCTGCTCATCCACAGCTCTAAAGGTCTCTTCCTGGGCACATCACTCTACGCATCTGATGAAGCAGACCTAAGTCTATGAAAATTTCTGCTACCAGCTTCTCTCCATTAGTTTCCCAGGTGCTAGAAGATCCCTCTGTGTACTGATCTAGACTCTGGCATTCAGTTTCTTTGAATGCTCTTACTCAATGTAGCCATGGTGTGACTCGGTGTAAAGCAGCTTCCTCCGTTCTTTCAGGTATTGCCCAAAAGGACCAACCTGCCTGGGATCAGCACGACCGACCGTGGCGGCCCCCGGGGTCGTTTCCATGGTCGGGGAGCTTTGCCACGCCGTGCCGGCTTCTGTGGAGGGCAACGTTCAAGGCCTCGTGGAAGGGTGTACAGGTGAGTGGGCAACAAAGGCACCTATGGGGTGAGGAGACCAAGAAAAGATTCTCCTGGAAAATCCAGAGGCTGGGAAAGATTTTGAGGCTACAGCTCCCAAAGTCCCCCAGCCAGTACAGTTGGAGTCCAAAAACTGCAGAGTTTTCCCAAGTTCCAGAAAATCCAAAATGTTCCAGATCTGTTATTTTTGGCAGATGGGAAAGTTTTCAGAGTGAACTCTGGTGAAAATATCTGAAAAACTGATGGGCAACAGGCTTCAGATCTGTGTTTTGATACTCCCCACCCCAATACTCCATACGTTTTATATGTTTTTAATTGTTTTAAATGTCTTCTAATGTTTTAACTTTTTTTGGAAGCCAGCTTGGGTCCCACTTTGGGAGAAAGGAGGCATATCAATATAATAAACAAATAGATAAATTACTCCCTCTAGTGCTATGCATAGGGGAAACTTCCAGGGAGTGAAATGTCTTGTGCAGTCCTAAAACTGGTACCATTCAAATCTTCTACAGTGGATTGCAGAAAGGATCCAAACAAACACAATCTCTCTCTTGCTCGTGGCTAATGAACTGTATCTGACAAGGCATGATTAGTTTCCAGAAACCTTACAGGGTCCGATGCATTTCACGCTTGATGGTGTGGTCTAAGGGTTAGAGCAGGATGGGAAAAATGTGGCCCCTCAGCCTTACCTGAAGAGCTCTCCCCAATTTTAAAAGAAATTGACACAATTTAGGAATTTTTTTTTGTCCTAAAATCAATGGAAAGCTTCCTCAGAGCCCTTCAAAAAGCCCTTCAAACTGTGCCAACATCCCCAGATGCCTCTGCTTTAATCAGAGATCTTCCCCAAATGATGACAGAAAGCAATGCAGCAAAAGTAGAGGCATTTGGGAGCACAGTGAGGGGCTGCAGCCCATGGTAGTGGCAGGCTGGAGAAGGGAAATCCTCATGCAATTACCAACCCCTGTGTTAGAGGTTGGCCTTGTGTTCTAGTTCCCTCTGGCTGATTCTTCCCGCCCTGCTCACTGTCCAGGTGGTGCTTTTTGTCCAGGACAGATTCCCCTTCAGGTCCAGTAGTTCCTCCGCATGTCGGTAAAAGCAACAGAGAAAGTCCTGCAGTTGGAGGACACTCTCTTTCTCCGGTCCTGTCTTCCTGGGGAGCTCTTGGAAACAGGTCCAGTCTGAAAGGGTAACAGACTCCTGGCTGTTTCTGCCGCAGCTGCCAGCCTGGTTTAACATCACCGGAGCACCTGGGTGGCCAGCGGAGTCTGTAGAGATACAGGAAGGCAACGAATCCAACGCTGTAGCAGCGCCCCTCGGCAGCAGCCTTTCATTTACTTCTCCCCTATCAGAAGGAATAGAAATGAGCAGTGATTCGCTCCCTGGCAGCAAGCCTTACCTGAGGGCCACTCACTTTGCTGGCCCTGGCGGTGATGGGAAGGGAGAGCGCAGGTGGTTCAGAGTGTCCCTGGGAGCGCGTGTGTCGCTTGTGTTGCCGTTTCAGCATCAGGGCGCCTGCCTCCTGTGACAGCCTTGCCCCAGATTTGCTGAAACGGAGGCTTGGCAAGATTCATTAGCCTGGGCTCAGGAGAGGCGTCCAAGTTCTGGGTTGTCCATGCCTTGCGTTGAAGCAGCTGTATAGGTCTCCTCTGTGGTTACCTTGGAACGCCACAAGAGTTGGGGAGCCTCTTTCAGCCTGGGGGGCAGACTCCATTTCAGAGAAGTTCTTGAAGTTCACATTTTCTCATGGTGAGTGGGGCCAAAGGCAAAAGAGGAAGGGCCAAAATTCCAGCATGTTTTGCCTTCAGCAATTAATGCCAATAAGCAAAGCTTTATGAGAAGCATTTTAGAGATCTGAAACAGAACAGGAGCAGAAAAACCAAATACAAACATTGAGAAAACCATCAGAAAAGAAGGAAATGTGGTCATCTGGGTAAGCTTTGAGGACTGGAATCATCCCCAAGCTGCTGAGATGGTCCACCATTGTTTTGTCATAAGGATGGGAATCTGGAGGGCTGCCTGTCCCTCCAGCAGGGAGCTGCTATCTTGTCTGTTAATTTAGGCCAGCCTTTCCCATCCTGCTGCCCTTCAGATACTTTGGACTGCAGCTCCCATCAGCCCCAATTAAGAAGGATGTTGCCCATCCCTGCAAAAGGAGAAAAACACTATTAAAATGTCTAGAAACCTGCTCAGTTGGAGCAGAGCTGAGGCTGGAAGATGTTACAATATCTGTGGCCTTTCGTGCAGTGAGATCCCAAACACAGAAAATACTCTTTTCTGTCTCTAATGTGGTTGGTTGCGCAGCCCTCAATGCCATCTGACAAGCGCTCTTGAAATCAATTATATGTATGATGGAAAGCCTAGCCAGGGCCAGATATTGATCAACAGTCTGGGGGAAAATCTTGATCTTTCCAGTGACTGAGAAAGCGGCTTAGATGAAGAGAACTCTGATAAGTTTGACATCTTGCAAACCTCCCTCGACCTCTCTGGGGACGGAGCCGGTGGGTGGCATCTCGCCTTACGTGGAGTACCTGAGGCAAAGACTCTTCATTCCTACCCTGCCCTGCTTCTTTTCTTTCATTTTTCTCCCTTCAAGTCCTCTTTTTAATTTCTGCCCCTACAGCTAATCCTCCACTAGATTAGACTCATTGAATTGTTTTCCAAGAATGGAGCTTTTATTTTAAAAGACTCATTGCAAAGGGGAGTGCATGTTTGTGTGTATTTTCCCTCTCTAGGGGTCGTGGAAGACTGTCTCCTTGGTACACACCCTACTAGGTGGTAGAACGAGAGGATCCAGAGTCCACTTGGAAATGAATTGGAGAGGAAAAGCACGTGAGCCTTCCAAAATGAAGACTGTTCTGGTTCATTGTGAGTTGTTTGTGTTGAGTTGTTGTGCTGTTCTTCAAAAAAAGAAAAAATTGCAAGGGATTCTATCTTCTTCTTGGATACAACAAAGAGGATGTGCAGCTTCATTGACACCCAAGGCTTCTGGACTGGCTTACAGCTGCAAAAGCGTCCCTTCTAAGTGAATCTCTGTGTTTTGGAACTGGTCCTTGAGTTCCCTTGTCAGTGAGTAGAAAACGAAGGCCTCACTGTACTTCCTGGACTCCCCTTTCCTTTCTCTAACCCATCTTGCGACATCAGGTATCCTGGATCATGCTGGGAAGCCTATCTGCTGATCTCCGTGGTGCAAGCAACAGCCGCTCAATTCTGCCCATTAAAAGGGGTTTGAAGAGGTAGCCAAGAAATCTGCTGATAGGGGTTTCCACATATGCAGCACTTAAACCGCGCAAGGACTTGGCTGCCAGGAATGATGCTGGATCTACTCCATTGGCAGGC
The DNA here is from genome assembly GCA_948472985.1 of Iguana delicatissima. Classification (NCBI taxonomy): domain Eukaryota; kingdom Metazoa; phylum Chordata; class Lepidosauria; order Squamata; family Iguanidae; genus Iguana; species Iguana delicatissima. Next base: position 509,881 of record CAOKZL010000747.1, on the reverse strand, counting down.
TACAGCTGTAGAAATCTGGCTTGTAAAATACTTGTTTATCACTCCCTATTTCCTTCAGATGAGTGTATATATGTGATGAATCAGGCACCTGGATCAGTGTCACCGTCTTCCTGCTCCGTCTCCAAGGAAGCTGGTCGTATGAGTCCCAATAGCAGCTAAAGTCCTGTTACAGAATGTCAGTTCCTTTACTTTTCAGGGATTCTTAGCCAAAGCCATTAGTTACATCCATAAAACTGGATAAAGTCTGCAAGGCAGATAGGCTAGGAAGTTTGTGTCTGTCTTGCTCTCCTCAGGTGTTTTTATGCAATACTTTGGAAGATCTCTACCATTCATTAAACCTTGCTTTGTAGGGAACTCTTTTTTGCTACGTAAGCCAGTTATGAAGTTTGCAACAGCTCTTGAAAGCCATGGTGTCATTAAGCTGAGATTGCCCCTCCTTGCCTGCTTAATTTGATGAGTCTAATTTGAGCATTTTTAATATCTGTTTCTTGCACAGCCTGGGAGCGGCTGGGGGGGCCAAAGAAAGGATGAGATTCCATGGGTGGTGATGGGCTAGCAGGCAGGAAACTGGTGAAAAAATTACCAGTTAACAGTTGGTTTTGTTTTGCTTGCCTTCAGACTTCACAGCTTGGGGAATTTCTTTGGACTGCAAGTCCCATAATCCCCCAGTCAGCACATACTGATGGGAGACTTTGAAAACTGCATTCCAAACTTTTCCATGCTCTGCTTTGTATTCCTCTTCTAGTATCCACTCCTCCTCTTTTTAAATGAATATAAGAAGATTTTGCTTAAAGCTAACAAATATAGTTTTTTAATTATTATTATTATTGTGCTGGTCGGCTATATCTCTGCTCAGACTGTTTAATTTTTTTTGTTCCAGTGGGGTGAAAAAGGGGTGAGGAAAGAAAAGTGCTCTGGTTTCTGCACCTTGAAATTGGACTTGTCAGGTTAAAAATTGTATCTTGAAACCTGTGAAGATGGTGGAGTTCATAAAGTGGGGGGAAGCATCACCTTGTCTTATAAATTGCACTGTGCAAAGTCCGGTCACACACTTTTTCTTAAGTTGTCTTTCACTTCTAGTCTTCTTGCAGTAGCCAAAGAGAAATCTAAAAGAAATGTGTGTTCAGTTCTCTAAATTCCATCCAGTTTCTTCAAGGCCTAAAACAGCAGCGTGTGAGGTGCCCAGTGTTACCTTTTAGTGGACAGAAAGGCTGACCTTTGTGTTTGGGCTAGCAAAAAGATGCAATGCATTGATTGACATTGTTGTTTTTAAAATAATAGTTCCCCAGGGAAATGCTTCCTGTACCGGACCCCACTGAGATGAATGGGAGCTTGAACGAGAACATGGCTCCCACTTATTTCAGGGGGGTTTGTGGGAGGGCCTTTCCCAGGTGAGTCATGAATAGGCAGACGTTGAAGAGAAGCAGAGTGAAAAAGGGGGATTCTGTATTAAAGCACTCGTGCCTATGAATAGAGATGCAGTTTGTCATAAAGCTGTTTTGTAAGATGTTAATATTTTTTAAACAAAATAAATGATTCTCCTAATTAAACCAAATCCAAAATTTAAGTGTTGGCTGTGGATCTGTCTTTTCATCCACCTCTGTGGAAAGCACGTTAAACAGCTGAGTTGGATGGATCCAAGTAAGACCTCACCTATGTATTTTGGGGGCACGATAGAGTAGTGGTTTGAGTACTGGGCTGCAATCCTCGATACCAGGGTTTGATTCCCTGCTTGGGAAGGGAGACCCACTGGGTGGCCTCAGGCTAGTCATATGCTCTCAGCCCCCAGAAAACCCTGTGATAAGTTTGTCTGAGGGTTGCTGTAAGTCAGAAACCAAGGCACACAGCAAGAATTATTTGTTCAGAATCTCCCCAGCAATACATACACACCCTTAAATTAGACTTAGCAGGAGGTGTCATCCTTTGTGTTTTGCTGCAACAGCCTATTATACTTATCCCTTTGGAGACAATGTCTTGGCAGCGCAGGTGATTCTCTGTCATGTCAGTCAATTTTGCTTAATTGGCGTACTGTACTACAGTCACACGTAGGTTTAGCTAAAACCTTCCAGCTTCTGGATGTGAGGTTACTGGCGCTGTCTCAGCTTCAGTCTCCTTCTGGCTGAGGAAAGCAAGCTTAATTGCAAGGTTCTCTCTGAGGCCTGAGATACCTTCATTCTCTCACTCTTGCTGGAGTCAGGAAACAGCCTTCCATTAGACTCTCTCCGCAGCAAAAGAAAAGCACTCTTGCAGTAATGCAGCTGCTAGATAAAGTGAAGATCTCAGATCCAGGGCTATTTCTAGCAGAGAGATACTCCACTGAAACACCTGCCAAATTTGGGCACTGCCTGGGTATGGTGGGAGTTATAGTCCAAGACACCTGGAGAGCAACAAGTTATGGAAGGCTGCTCTGCTGCTGTAGTTCTCAAGCTCCAATCCTCCAGATGTTTTGGATTACAACTCCCAGAAGTCCTCAACATCTGGAAAATCACTACTTTACTGTATTCACACATCTCTTTGTCAAATATTGATCCCATCATATTAGCCAGGAAGACATATGCTTTTCTTAACCCTTCTTCAGATGTGATCATAACCCTTGTTTTTAGATCAGCCTGCAACAGACTCACCCAGTTTATTTTCATTTGTCTTTAACATAATCTCCTTTACAAAACTGTATATGAGTACAATATGCCTGCTAAAACACATCAGTGACAGTGTTGAACTACGACTCCAGGAGACCAGCATTGTTCAGTCATGGAAACTCAATTGATGACTTTGGGCACGTCATGCTCTCTCAGGCTCAGAGGGAGGCCATGGTGAATCTTTGAAGAAATCTGGCCAAGAAAACCCTCTTGACAGTATAGCCATAAGTCAGAGTCAACTTGAAGGCATGTAACAGCAACTGTGTAAGACATCACCAGCCTCTTTTTCTCCACTTTGGTGAACAAATACTTCAGACCAGCTTATTGAGAAGAGGATTTATTTTATAGAGCATGACTTGGGAGAGCAACAACACACATTACATACAGAACATCAAATAAATATGTACAGCTGGGTGCAGTTTTCATACATGATGGAGGTGGGGGCTTCAGCAGACCTGCACCATCATAGATGTCACCATGTTGTCAAAGGCCCTTGGGAACATAGAGACAGAAAGTATGAGGGAAGCAGCAAACATGTAGGAGCAGAGAACCAATCACAAACAGACCAGCTAGTTCACATTATGAGAGAATACTTCCCGCACCCATATCATATGTCAGAGCTTGGGAAAGTTGTGTTTTTTTTTGGACAACAGCTCCCAGAATCCCCCAGCCAGTATGCTGCCTGGTGGATTCTGTGATTTATAATCCAAACAAAAGCAACCCTCCCAAGCTCTGCTGTACATGCACAATCACTCCTGCAGTTATAAGTTTCTTCCACATTGCAAGGCTCAGGTCCAGGTTATCTGAAGGACATCATCTCCCTTTAGGAGCTTTCCATGGGCACGGGATTTATTCAGCAGCCATGAGAAGGGAAGCTTCTTTCTTGGTTGGCCAGATGTAGCCCACAGGGGTGAGGAGAAGTTTTGAGCAATGCTACCAAATTCCTCTTCCATAAATCAGCAGTAGCTTTCAGAATTATCAGCATGGTCGTAGCAGCTTTGCAAGACCAAAGGACCCACTAAAAACTGAACTGTGGGAGCACACCCACTGCTGACTCACCTGGATTGGATCTGGTCCCCGGGGTTATAAAAGGGGTTGCACATGACATCTGTGTAAGAATTGTGTAGTTTTCTGAACATCTGGAAAGGGAAGGATTTTTGTTACAACTCTCTAGGGACTGATTTGCCCTGAGGGTTCAGAAAGAGCAAAGGCCTGTTGCCCTGGACTTACACTTCGGATTTCATTGTCTCGGAGAGCTGTGTTGGAAGAATCCACGACCATCACAAACTTCACCTTGGAATTGGTCACGTAGCCATATCTGCTTGGTCAGTCAAGGGAACGTGCATTGGGAACAAAGGAAGCAAGTGAGACCACTCAGTTCAGCACTGTCTACACACTGGCTAGAAAACCTGCAGCCTTCTAGATGCTGAGGTAATACAACTCCCATCAATCTTCACCCTGGCCATGTTGGCTGGGAACTGATGGGAACTGCAGTCCAAAATCATCTGGAAAGCCCCATGTTCCCTCGCGCTGAACAAACTTAGCTGCCAACATCTCTCCTGGGCTTCAGATCCGTTTTCTTTTGGAGGGTGAGGATTCAGCCTCCCTGTCCCTGAGTTATGGTACCAGCCACAGACAAAATCTGCTAAGAACTACCAGGCTCAACCGAAAGAGCTCACAGGCAGAATATATCTTGCCCAGATGGGTACCCACCTATTGTATGGCTGCTTCCTATGTCCTCATCTATTCTCCAAGCCTAACCTGTATTAACTCACATACTTGAAATTGATTACAGGGGCAGCAAATTTCAAACTCTTTAACTGAATAGAGGATCAGGCTGCCCTGGGGGAAGTGTGGACAGGAAGAGTCACACTCCCATAACAGTGGTACATTGCCTAATGTCACAGTTTAGCTGCTAAGCTAAAGATTAAAGCATATGGAACATAACTAATTGATCTGAGCAGCAGTGTGAGGCTGTGCTGGACTTGGGAGGTTGAGGTTCTTCTCCCCACTGAGTTATGAAAATCTCTCAGTCATATTGAGCCAGCCACACACTTTCACTCTTACAGGGCTGTCCAGCCTTACAGGGCTGTCCAACTGCTAGCATTAAACACCACAGCATTTGGATTTAGGCCAAATCTAGTCTACAAAAGCTTATGCTACCAACTTCCTTCTCTTGGTCTCAAAGGTGCTACAAGATCTCTTTGTATATCAGCAGCATCACACACACACACACACACCCCTATTAAAAAAGAAAAGAAAAGAAAAGCAACTATAAACAGCACAGCACATTATCAGAAATCCTCTCCCCCCTCCCCGGCCACAAGCAATTAGACCTAAAAAAAGTCTGCCAAAACAAAACCATCTTCAGCCTAGCCTCTGCAGAAGGGAGTTCCAGGTAATAACAGCTGCTCTCTGGAATAATATGCCAGGGTGGCAAGGAGGGATCCTAAGGAATAATCTTGACAAGCATTGAAGATACACTTTGTAGTCTTCTGTGGGGTACAACAGCCCCAGGTAGAGCTCTCTCTGGTCCACAAGGGCCTTCCCCATGGCTGATATCTTCTCATCCACAACATCAAGGGAGGTGTGCACTGTGTAGTGGAACTTCAGCTCGTTTTCTGTTGGGACACTCTTGATGTACAGAGGATAGTTCTGGAGGGAAAATGAGAAGACACTAAGCTGGGAAAGGATTTCTCCACAGATCCAGCAAGGATGAACTCCCTGTCCTACGAGTGGTTTAAGAAGAAACTTTTCTGACCAGTTTTAACTCAGAATCCACTATGAACAGCTCTCTAAACCAGGACTGGGAATCGCTGGGCCCTCCTGATGCTGCGCCACTGCAACTCCCAGCATCTTGATCACTTCCTCTGGGTACATTCTAGCTTGTCCATACCCTTCTTGAACTGTGGTGGCCAGAACTAGACAAAGGATTCCAGATGAGGTCTGACCAAAGCAGAATAGAACGGTGCTGCTGCTTCCCTCGGTCTGGACACTATGCTCCTGCTGAAGCAGCCTAGAATGGCATTGCCTTGTTGGCAGCCACATCACACTGTTGACACACGTTTACTCTGCGGTCTACTAAGACCCCTAGATCTTTTTCATACATATTGCTGTCAAGCCAGGACTCACACAGGTATATCCAGTTACCTGGGGTTGCAGGGAAGGTATGGTAAAAGCGCTGCCAATCCCGCTCCCCAGTTCCTCCAGAATCCCCATGGAGTCAGCCAACCACTCATATGATTAGTTCTCATTTCCTACTTAAGATTTATGGCTGGGACATTACCGGGGTGGTAGTCCAACACGTGAAGGGCCAATAGGGTGCAGGGCTCTGAACCAGGGTCCATACCCCCCCTGCGCAGCCTTGGAAACCCGCCCTGGGCGAGTCACACTCTCTCAGCCTCAGAGGAAGCCCTTGAGCAAGCCACACTCTCTCAGCCTCAGAGGGGGGCAAAGGCAGCCCCCTTCTGAACAGGTCTTGCCAAGAAAAACCCATGACAGGTTCACCGCAGGGTAACCATACGTGGGAAACAACCTGAAGGTACAGCATCACGCCCAGAGGCTGGGATGGAGGCATCCTTGCCTGGCCTGACTCCCCTGCTTTCCTCCACCCCCGCAGCCTCCCCAGGCTCAGTCTCTGCCCCATTCAGATTCCAAGTATCCCACCCTCCACCGCCACCGAGACCCCCACCCCCTCCCTTCTCCCACCTCCCACCTCCTTGGCGATCACCGCGATACAAACCGCCATCTTGGCTACTGGCGGACTTGCCGTCTCCTCTCTTTTCCCGCAACAGCTTCCTTTGCCCCTACTTGCGCCCACGTGACCCGAGAACCAATGAACACAGCCCGACTCCGGCGCGGGGTCACGCGACTCGCTGTTCTTTTTCTTTCGCGTCCGAGAGAAAGAAGATTTTGTTCCCATGGGCTGGGATCAGGCGATAGTTTAACTTCCGGCTTCTGTTCGACCTCAGCCGCCACCATCATATGCGGGGCGCAGTGAGGGAGCATTTTTTTCCTCCCAGCACGCTTTCTCAGTCCGCACAAAGAAAAGGCGATAGTTTTGAAAAAGGAAGAGAGGAGCTAATCCTCTGATTGCAAATCTCTGTGAGGCTCCTCCTAGCCATAGATTTATCAGGGACCCTCAATGGAGAACCGGAAGTGTTACAAGAGTCCCACCGAGTGTCCCGCACGTCTCTTTGCCGGCACCCGTTTCCTTTCCCCTTCCCGCTCCTTTCGCAGTCCGGCGGCGGCCTGGGGGGCCGCGGTTGTCATGGAGACGGCGCTGCCGGCGCTGCTGGTGGGCCTGTGCGGCCTAGCCGCCCTCTCGAGCCCGGCTGGGGCGACCACCGACGCCGCCCTGCCCGGGCCCCCTAACCTGGTCCTGCTGCTTATGGACGATGTGAGCCGGGGAAGTTTTCTTTGCGGGGGGAGCAGGGAGAATTTGGGATGGGGTGGTGCCGCGAATTGTAGTCCCAAACGTAACTTTCCCAAGTTCTGTAGGCTGGGTAGGAAAAAGGCAGCCGTGCCCCTGTGTGTGTGAGGAGAGAAGGAAGAAGAGGGAACAGCTCAACTTGGAAAAGTTATTTTGGGGACTGCAACTCCCAGAATCCTCGCAACAGGCGTGGCCCTTGGCTGTGGCGGTCCCCAAAAGAAACTTTTCCAAGGCTTGGCCGGTGAGTGGCGGAACAAGGGGTAAATGTAATGAGAGGTGAAGGCAAGAGGGGAAACCTTGAGGAGATTGCCTCGCTGCCGTGGAGCTTGGAAAAGTTACTTCCTTGTTGGACTGCAGCTCCAGAATCCCCCCCCGTCTAACAAAGACTGGGTGTTGCAGTCCAACAAAGTAACTTTTCTAAGTTCTGCTGTAGAATTGTTTTCACAGTCACTTAAATTTTAAAGTGCTGTTGCTGTGTGTTGTTACCAAGTGTGAGTCAGGCCTGTGTTTTAAGTGACTCCTCTTCATGGGAACAGCACGCAGTGCCCAAGTCATCACCTTGGCTTTCGCGTTTCCGGTTTCTTTGGGAAAGCTGGACAGTAAAGAAAGCTGAGAGGAAACACAAAATCAGCTTATTTGAAATGAGCGTATATACCCAGCGTTGCCCGGGATTTTGTTTTCTCATACTTGTTAGAAAGAAGATCCTGCGTCTCTAATTCCCCAGACTGGCTTGATCATTAGCTGTACCTTTTCCCTATATTCCCCAGTCTAATCCCTAATTCCCCAGAGGTTGGGTTCCTGGGGGAGTGCGCTGCCCTCCTCCTTGCTGCTGGGCCTCGTCTCCATAGCAACCGGCCTGTTCAAGGCAGGCACGTTTGACTGAGGCCCGAGAGCTCTCTGGCTGAGAATTCTAAAGGCCCCTCCCCAAACTGAACGGCAAACCCCAAGATTCCATAGAATCTTCTTGGGCAGCCAATCATTTGAGGTCTTTGCCTGACACAGCCAATCAAACAAGCTTTGACTTTTATATATTAGATGTGGTGCTGGAGGAGAGTTCCATGGATTACATAGGCTTCTTTAAAATACATACATACATACATACATAAATTGATTTTAGAACCAATAATAAATAAATGCTGCCTCGGAGTGTAGTGGAGTCTCCTTCTTTGGAGGTTTTTAAGCAGAGGCTGGATGGCCATCTGCTAGGAGTGCTTTGAGGGTGTTCCTGCATGGCAGGGGGTTGGACTGGATGGCCTCTGTGGTCTTTTCCAACTCTACATTTCTATGATTCTATGAAATAAATGGATTTTAGATGAACTTTCACTTGAAACCAAGGTGAGTAAACTGAGGCTTTCCTACTTTGGCCATATTATGAAATGGCATGACTCAGTGGGCAAGATGATAATGCTTGGAAAGGTGGAAGGCAGTAGGAAAAGAGGAAGACTGCTTTACAGGTGGATTGAGTCAGCCAGGGAGCAGGGCAGTGGATGGCCAGCTTGCAGATCCAATTTGAAAGTGGACTTGGTGGCAAATAACCACAAGTTCATAAGAATGCAGATACAAGAGTATTTCACCTGTCTGCAGTTCCTGTTGCTGGTGAAGGTTGAGACTGGGCTGACTGCAGTCATCGTGGCGTATGGTGGGATTGTCGTGGTTCGTTTTGGGAAATTTTGGCTGTTAGAAGAGGAGAGTTTGTTAAGGGTTGTGGGAACTGTGGTCTAAAACATTTGGTGGAAGGAATAAGGTTGCTCACCTTTGCACAGCACCGTGTACTTGTGGCACAGGCTTACAGTAAACAATTTAGTTTCTGAACCTTCACTGTTACTCCACGGAGAAAAGTCAGCTGCTTAGATATCCTTATTTGTATTCATGAATCATAGAATCATAAAATTGGGGGAGACCACAAGGGCCATCCGGTCCTCCTCCTCCAGAGAGATGGCCATCTAGCCTCTCTTTAAAAGCCTCCAAAGAAGGAGAGTCCACCACACTCTGAGGCAGCACTGTATCCCACTGTCAAACAGCTCTTACCCTCAGGAAGTTCTTCCCAATATTTAGATGGAACCTCTTTTCCTGTAGTTTGAAGCCATTGCGCTGTGTCCTGGTCCTTAGAGCAGCAGAAAAAAAGCTTGCCCCATCTTGCTTAAGACATTCTTTCAAGTATTTAAACACAGAGAGGTAATTGCCATAGTATAGTTCATAGCTTTCCAAACTTTTCATGTTGATGACACACTTTTTAGACATGTATCATTTCGTGACACAGTAATTCAGTTTTACTAACAAGCCAGAGGTTAAACTAACTCTTTATGAGAGATCCAGACTCATGCATTAATTGTAATAACAAAATATATGGGGACACAACGTATCTCATGAAAACCCTTCATATATTTTTAAAAATATATAATTTATAAATAATAGCATACATTTCCAAGATTTAGGCCACATACCTCCACACTTCAGGTGACACACTAATGTGTCATGGCACACTGGAAAGCCCTGTCATAGTTACTAAGAAAGGGAGCTAGGAATCAAGACATCCTCCTAGCTTGAAACTCACCGCTCTCCCATCAGGTTACTAGGTGGTCTTAGGCAAGACTCTTGTAAGTGTTAAATAATTTTTGCAGTGCTAGAAATTTGGTTTGGTTTGGGACACTCTTATAGTGGTCCCTCTGGGATTAAGTAGCCCCCTGTCTCTTAAACTTCCTTCTGGAGAACAATACTGACCTACATTTCAGGGTAGTTGTAAGGAAACTATATATGAATGTTGGTACTTTGCACACTTGGGGAAAAAAACTACATAAATGCTAAGTATTATGATTATTTCTCACTCAGCAGTTGTCCCTTTTTTACCCAGCTTGTTTCAGGAAAAGGTTTCGGTCTGTAGACCTGCTACTAGAATTCAGGTCTGGATCTATTTATGAGCGACTGTTGTTACTGGGATTCATCAGCCATTTTTAGGGAAATTAATCCCATTGCTCAGCTGGCCGTGTCTTTAGAAAAATGTTTCCTAATATGTCTCTTGCATTTCTTTTTACTTTTTGGGCTATTACTCTTTGCACCTTGTTTTAGTTCCCTAAAATTGTTGGTGTAATTTTTTTCTTTTAAAAGGGGCTCCTGTTGATTTAAGTACTTCTCTGTACCCCCAAAAAGGTCTCATTCCTCCCTCCCTTTTCTTATTATATTCAATATGCGCATGTAAAAAATAAGTTTCAGTTGAGGCAGAGCAGAGAGTGGTTTAGCGGTGGGTGCCAGCGAGGACAAGGCATGGTGCCATTTTTTCAAGCAGTTGGAAGTTCCTTTGATTTTGCTCCATTTAAATGGGATTCACACAACAACCACAGAATGACTTAGGCCATCATGTGGTGCATAATTTGCCCTCAGAATTAATTGGATCTAGATTTTTCAGTAGCCACTAGCATACGTGAGTTTAAAAGAAAGAACAGCAAAACAAATCATGGAGAAGAGGTCAAAAGAACCTAATATGGCTAGGAAGGTTGAGGAGATCTGCTTGCCCTCTCAGTCTGACAGTGCTTGGAAAAGTTACTTTTTCTTGAGCTCTGAGCCTGGAGCAGTGCTAGTCATCATGGGAATTGCTTCAGACTGTTACAGAAATGGCTTTTTATTAAAGCTTTGAAGAAGCTGAAGGAGGAAAGTGAGTTATGCTAGTTATAAAGACTGATGGTTTGTTTCTCTTGTATGCTCAAGTTTATTTCTCTTGTTCCTTCAGATGGGCTGGGGTGACCTGGGTGTGTTTGGGCACCCTTCCAAAGAAACTCCCAATTTAGACCAGATGGCAGCCGAAGGGATGCTCTTCCCAAGTTTCTACGCTGCCAACCCACTCTGTTCTCCATGTGAGTAAATGTCAGGGCTGTGTGGAAGCAGCATCGTCAAGGGGTGGGAAGCAGGTTTGGTTCACATCTTGCCTCTGCTGTGAAGTCACGGAGACAAATTTTGCTCTCTGTTGTTTAACGATCAAGGTTACAAAGCCTAAGGTAAATGAAAGCCAAGCATGCTTATACTGGAGGCTGGGAGGGTATTGACTCCTCTTTCTTTGTTGCTCCCATCACCACAGTTCTGTTGCACAACAAATAGTTCTTTCCCCAGATTCCCCTAAATGCTCAACAGTCATATGGAAAGCAGGTGGAGAGCAGGGCAGTCAGGGTTGTGGTGATCGGATGTGCTAAAATGGCAGAATTGGGATCGAATTCAGTGGCTGAAGCTAGATATCTGATTCATATGCAAACACACACCTCTTTTTTTCCCTTTTCTCTCTGCAGCCAGAGCAGCCCTTCTGACAGGTCGTCTTCCCATCAGGAATGGCTTCTATACCACAAATGCCCATGCCAGAAATGGTACGCTCTCCTTCATTACAAACAATGCTTTTTCTTTTCAAACATTTCCTTCCAGAGAGGGAGGTATAGTAAGACTGTATGTCCTACTATGAACCTGCCTGACTTCTGAGATCTTTAGAGCAGGGCTTTCTCTCTGTCCTGCCACTGTCACATGTGTGTTTCATGAGAACATGGAAGATAGGGCCATCTTGGTGGCTGCTCCCAAGTTATGGAAACTCCTTCCCACCAAAGGCTCAGCCAGTCCCTTCTCTCTTCTCTTTCTTCTGGCAACTGAGGCACTTTTTACTTCTTAATTTACTGTACCTGAAGGGTCTTTTAATGGGCTGTGTTATGCTTTTTACTTTGTTTTAATGTGTTTTTAAATTGTTTTCACTTCATGTTTTTAGCAAAATAGTTTGTTTAATAGTTTTTTTTAAACTTTTGTATCAAATAGGTTTTAGCTGTACTTTGTTGTGCTTTGTTGTAAGCTGCCTTGGGTTCTATTTGCAACAAATATCAGCAGAAAAGCAGGATATAAATTTATAGAATTAAAATAAATTATATAAATTAAATAATCAGCGGAAAGGTACGGTAGAAATTAAACAAACACAGTAACAATTCCTTTTGCAACTCAAGCCACTGTCTTGCAGCAGGATCTTCTGTTTAATAACGCACTGACAGGTTTCAGTGCTAAGCACCTAACAAAGAGATGGATGTTATTAGAATTGGAGGAAGTTACTGCCAAGTGAAGATCTTACAACTCGGTTGTATTGCAGACAGACTGGCTTGGTGTGTTTAGGTCTACCGGTAATTAACAGGGACAAACTTAAGACCCAATTCAGGCGAACGTTTTAATCGGAATGTAGATTGGGGTAGCCAAAGTGAGGCTCATCTACTATTATTGGATTTATTTTATTAACAAATATTATTTTTATACTGCATGCCACATTGGGAACCTTGAAAAGCTGCTAAGAAAGGAGTTAAAAAGATATATAAGTAGAAGAAACTCTTGAGTTTGCCTGTCATAAGGAAATGTTTTTCTAAAGTGAAAGCAGGAACTTTCTCTTGCTTTTGTTTGCTCATGAAGGGAAGGGAGTTTGAAAGGCTGAGGCTTCACTCCCAGGACTGGGAAAAGGCAGGATGTAAATAAATAAGATGAGGATAACAATGGTGGTACCTAAATACCCTAAAGGCACCTGATCTTGTCTGATCTTGGAGGCGAAGCAGGGCCAGCTCTGGTGGGTAATTGGTTGGGAGACCACCAGTGAATACCAGATGCTGTAGGGTTCTTTTCAGAGAAAGGAACTGGCAAAACCACTCCTGAGTATTCCTTGCCTAAGAAAACCCTAGGAAATTCATGGGGTCGCCAAAGGTCAACAGGTGATGTAAAGAATGATGGATCTTAACCTGTCATTTAGGTCAGGGTGGGCAACATACAGCCCATAGGGTGTATACATCCTTCCCCATTTTTGTAGGCTTTGGGCTTCCCTCCTGGAAAAAAAACCATCCGGGAGAAAACTGGCCACTCCTAGAAATCCACTGGAGCAACAATTCTCCTTTAACACAGAGTGCTGTCTCTCTCGCTCTTTTTCTCTTTCCACTGTTTCTTTTATTCCCCTCCCCAAATTTTTTTACAAGACTGGAATCCCACTTTTGGAAACTTCCTGTTTTGTTGGGGGAGGAGCTGATGTGTCCTACAGGGTCCTTGATGCTTGAAATATGCTCCTGGACCCTTGGATTTGCCCTCCTGATTTAGATTATGGTGTCAGTCAAAATAATGTTGTAGGGACCGGGCTTGCCTTCTGGTACCAGAAGGGTTCTGGTAGAAGAAGATGCACAAGCTCAATCTTCGTTTAGTTCACTTCATTAAGCAGAACCCCCTAATCCTAGCCTTTGGAGGGGAGGCTGGAAGAGCTGTCACAGGGAGAAGAGGGCAAGGAAGTCTCCTTCTGCCAGCCCAGGTGTATGTGCCTAAATCTGAGTCCTGCCTAAAAGCACCAAATCTTCTTGCTATAATGCAAATTCCAGTGCTCAGGTTTTTAATATCTCTTTGTCTCTTCTACTGCTAAAAAAAGTTGCTTTATTGGAAGGGCTAAATGACTTTCAGGAAAAAGAAGGGGAGGAAGAGCTGCATGTTATTATTTGTAGGTTACCAATCTGTTTGAAATCCACTCATAAAAATATGTTCTGCCTCCTGAACCAGGCAAGGGCATTTGGAGGGCACTGTTGCCAAGCTGTCCGCAACGAGAGCTTTGCTCCGGCACTCCTGTCAGGAGCTGGCAGCTTGAGCTGATATGAGGCCGATCTGGTTGTTGTTAGTGTTGTTTGTTCCAAAATGGCAGATGCTGTAGGAGACCATATGTTTTAGAGCATGCATTTACAACTCCGGATTGATGCACGCTGCATACTGGCAAGCGTGGGTGTTTGTCTCTCCGGTGACAGAGGAGGGTGGCTTGCATATTAGAAGTGCAAGCAAACGACAGAAGAACGTTTGCAGCATTTAAAATCAGCTAGTGGTCCATGATCCTCATGCCCTTCGTTTAAATCGAAAAGGACATCTAGATGATTTGAAAGTGTTTCTTTAGATAGCCGCATATGGAATCTTTAGACAGGCCTTCCATCTAATCCAATACTACTGTCTGCTTGGATGTTTTGGGATTTTTCATACAGAGGCAAAAGTCTGTCCCATATTTGTTATCTACTGTGTGAATAAGGAACGTCTAGGATTGGGTTTGGGCCTCTGCATGTCGTAGAACAAGGGTGGGGAATCTCTTTCACCCCATGGGCCAAACTCAGTTTCAGATACATTTGTAGAGGACCTTGTTCCAAAAGTTAAATAAGTGGGACCAAAAAATACTAGAGCATCTTGACTACAAAGCTCTTTCTGACAGTAGCCAGTCTGGAAGAGAGCATTTCAACATGAAAACAGGGGGAACCTGTAGAAAAGTGGGGGAACCATCCATCAACACTCTGGGGAAAGGTGTGTGGTGATCTGCCGAACCTCAGAGGGTGGAATTGTCTCTGCGGGGGAGCTAGATTCATCCCCCAGGCCAGAAAATTCCCACCCTTGTGGTCAAGCCATGGAGTGACTGGGCCAGAGGGGCTCTAGAGCAGGGGTCGGTAGCTGCAATGGATCCATGAAATGCCCATCTCCCACCCTGCTTGTAACTCTGACTGACCTCCATCTCAGACATACTTCAGGACCTCTAATTTCAGGTTAGTCTCCACCAGATCCATCATTCAGGAGGAAGCCAAAGGGCTAGTTTGCCTCTTGGTGCAGCGGGGAAAGGCACCGAGTTTGGTGGGTTGAGTTATTCCCTACCCTCATCACATTTAGTTGGTTGTCAGGCCCTCCACTTTCCTAGGTGCAGAGAATTAACGAGACCTGGTTTCTAAGAGAGAATACAATTTTACACATGAACTACACACAAACCTAGTTACAGCTGCTAGAAATGTACTCTAGTTGTGCTTGGCACAGCATAACCTACATGCTGCTAATCCCCAGCCTGCCTTCCCTTCCTGCCCTGTCCCTTCTTTGCCTAGAGTTCCAAAATCTTGTTCAAATCTGAGAATTTCCTCAGGCTAGCTCAGTGCGAAGTACTGTTGATGAATCCTGTTAGTGTGGAAAACTCCTGCAACCTGCTTGTTAATCTGTCTGACGTCTTCTTGTCTTAATACAGCCTATACCCCCCAGGATATAACAGGGGGCATCCCAGATTCTGAACTGCTCCTTCCAGAACTGCTGAAGAAAGCAGGCTATGTCAATAAGATAGTTGGCAAATGGTAACATTTCTTGTGGACCCCTTCTTTTGTGCATGCCGAGGAGTGGGGGGTGTTATATGTGGAAGAAAGAGATGTCGTTCTCTCTGTGTGTGTTTATCTGTCACTGTCTTATTTAGTTAATTTTAACAATTCAGTTTTTTAATGTAAATCCTGTTATCTGATTTTAATCTGCAACCCAAGGATGAATCCAGTCAACATTCTCCATCTGTATAAGTCAGATATTAAATGTTTTCCATACACTTGTGTCACAAATTATAAAGCTGCCCTGCTAGAGCCTGTCAGGCCCTCTTTGACCAGTGCATGGAAAAGTTCCTTTTTGGCACTCCATTCCCCAGAATCCCCCAGCTACCCAGTTGCCAGGCTGACTGGAAGATTCAGGGAGCTGTTGTCCAAGAAAGTAACTTTCCAAGGTCTTCCTTTGGCCCCTTAGGGTGCCACTCAACTGTTAGCTTCTCTTTTTTGCTCCTGTTTGGGTAGCTTTAGAGATTTCTTCCCTTCCCAAAGGAAAAGAAAGAAAGAAAGAAAGAAAAGGGACTGATGCTAGCCCTCTTCTGGCATCAAAGCATAATTTAGATGGGCAGAGGGTAAATGGAGAGCTCGTGAACAAATATTGACCCACAATCTGCCTGTGCTGCATCCCAGGAGCTCTTTTAAAAGAGCTAAGAGTTGGATCAGTGAAATTGATGACAACCTTCCGTGGTGCTGCAGGCGCAGGTGTTAACAAGGGAAACGGCAAGGCCACCGAAAACAGTTCTTTTATATAAGTCAGGGTTGTTAAGAAAAGGCTCACAGCAGCTGCTGCAGAAGCAAGCGTGATTTCAGGACCACTTTGGAAGGGAAGAAAAAAAAGACAGAAAGAATAAAGACAGATATGACTGTTCTCTTCCTTTTGCTCCCTTGTTTATTCTGACTGGCATACAGGTTTACCACTGAGAAAGAAACCAGGGAGGATCCATACCTAACCCTCCCCACTGGGAGATTCTTCCAGTGAATTTTTTCTTGTCTCCAGGACTCGTATTTTGGTCTCACCTTCTGACCTTAAAGCTATATCTCCCTGGTTGAATTAGAGTGCATTGTAACCCCACAGTTAGAATTCACAGGAGTGGGGTATGTCCTTCTCAGGCCTGGGTTCCAAGCAGCAGTCTGAGGGGAGATAGAAGATATAGTCCAGTAGCAACCAGTGATTCCCGTGTCAGCTGAGAGATAATTCTGGTCTCAGATTTAGTCCAGACCCTTTTTTTTTTATTGTTAAAATATATTCCAGTATATATCAACAGGTAAATAAGTACAATAAAGAAGAGAACTTTGGACATCAGGGAAGAAGGATCCAGCAAGACCAAAGAGGCCAATGGCGTGGACTGATTGACAGTGGATCTTTGGGTTTTCTATTACTTAGCCATGGGCAGTGGCATTTGTCTGCTTCCTTACTGCATCGTATATTTTCAAACTGTGTTGATCAGGCAATCGATTTCTTTTCTGGCTGCTGTGTTAATTCCCCTCTCACTTTTTTTTTCTTCTTCTGTTAATCTTTCCTAGGCACCTTGGACACCAGCCTCAGTTCCATCCCTTGAGGCATGGATTTGACGAATGGTTTGGGTCACCCAACTGCCACTTCGGACCTTATGATAACAAAGCAACTCCCAACATCCCCGTTTACAGAGATTGGGAAATGATTGGCAGGTAGCCACTTTTTCCTCTCCTACCCTCCTGTCTCCACACACACCCCAATCTTAATTGCGTTTTGCTTCCTTCTACTTTTACTTGGTCGTTTCTAAGCTGTGCTGTAATAGAGGGCTTGGGACTCCATTACTCTTAGCTGCCCTTTCTTCCAACTGAGCGTGCAGTACTGGTATTTTCCTTCCCTTCTTGTAAAAGGTCTGGAGTTGGTGATGGGTGGGTGGGGGGTTCCTTTAGGCTCCCAGGCCTCCTTGAGACGGCTTTTCCCAGAAAACCCTGTATGCACTTGCTGAAATGTACCAGGCACCCAGGGTGAACTGATGAAAATCCCACCTCACGCAACTCAGAGGGCTTACGAGTACCCAGCTATTGCAGTGAATTATGAATGAGATCTCCATTAACAACTGTGAAGTTGCAGAGTTAATCATTTGGAAGTTAGGAACTGCCAGTCCTTCCTATCAACCCCCTTGTAGCTCTCTCTGGCTGAAATCCCCCTTCTTGATTTCTTCCTGAGACAACCCCTCTCAAGGCTGCTTCTTATTTCCTCCCTGCTTCTGCTACAGAAATAAAGTACATCTCCTTATGCAATTAGACCTCAGCAGATGTGATTTTGGGCATGACTTCTTTTTAACAGAAGTTTGGTTTTGTTATTGTGTGTGCCTTCAAGTTATTTCTGACTTATGGCTACCCTAAGGTGAGCCTATCATGGTGTTTTCTGGGGGCTGAGAGTGTGTGGTGCTTCCAAATTCACCCAGTGGGTTTCCGTGGCCAAGCGGAGAATCAAACCCTGGTCTCCTGGGTCGTAGTCCAGTGCTCAAACCATTACACTGTGCTGGCTTCAGAGGCAAAAATAGCATGGAAGGAATAGGGATAGATTCATACACCACAAAAAAGAAGAGCAGCTCAACATGCCTCAGCATACTATATCCAAAACTAACAAAACAACCACATGTGAAACGGAGCAGTTAGGTCTGGTCAGCCTTGCATAAGTAGAGAAAAACATTTTGAAATTTCTGGAGACCACTTGAAAGCTCCTTCCAGAATGTAGCCACAGAGGACTCCCCCACACCCCCAGTTCCTCTTTTTCATACCATTTCCATTCTGATGGCCAAATATAGAGATCTGTGCTTTTTAAAAACAGGCTGTGGGTAAGTGATGAGGCAGGCTTATTTGCTCTGCTCTTTCCTCTGTATTTGGTTGTTCACCCATGGTCAGTAAGGGATTCTGGAGACAGGATTACTGCTTACTTAGCCTGCGGTAGGCAGGTACACGTGGCTACAGTAGGATTGGCTAGAGTAGAATCTCGCTCCTTCCCACTTCAAGTTTTGCTCATTGCTTATATTGTTTTCTGCAGACAGGCTGCTGTAACTCAGGACCAAAAATCTGTGTTTCTCCACCCTCTCTTTACTCTCCTTCCAGTGCCTATACTGCTAGAAAAAGCTTACAACTAGACAGGGGAGGAATAAGGAAATGGGAAGGAGATAAGTGTAGAAAGACTTGGTAAAATGGAGCTTCACTCTCAGAGGCTTTCTTAACTGAGCTATGCCTGTAAATGTATGATGAGGTTTTTTTTAAAATGCCTCTAATTGCTTGCTGTGTGTCAGGAAGCAAATTACTTTATATTTCCCTGCTGGAGCTATATGATGAAAGGGAAATCCCACATAGGTTCACACAGTGTCTATACTGATATTAAACTCTGTATCAGCATAGACAACTCTCAGTGAGAGAAATATGCCCCGCTAAATTTGAGGCAGCATCTGTGCTGTGCCTAAATGGGATACAGTCTCTTATTACTGCTGTTTCTTTGCGGAGCGCCAAACACTTTGCAGGGAAGCAAAGCGCCTGTTGTTCCCATTGCCATACACTTGGGGTTTTTTTGTTCCAGCTCTGGTTTTACCTTTTAGGTATTATGAAGATATAAAGATTGATCACAAGACGGGGAAGCCAACTTAACTCAGATGTACTTACAGGTAATGTTTATCCCAATGAAAAGTTTTAGAAACCCACAAGTCCTTTCCGCATTTGTTTTTGTGTGTCTGTGTGTGGACCAGTGGTGGCCATATCTGAAGTTGCTTCTCTTGTCATTTCCAGGAAGCCCTCGATTTCATTAGCATACAGCAAGCCAAGCAGCAGCCGTTCTTCCTCTACTGGGCAATCGATGCCACTCACGCCCCCGTGTATGCCTCCAGGGAGTTCCTGGGCACTAGCCAACGAGGGCGGTAAGCCGCTTGTAGAGCTGAAGTGTTATCACTCCCCTCCCCAGCAGTTTTCAACACCCCGCTGCCCCCGTTGCAATGGAGGAAAATTCAAGAGGAAGGAGGATTGACCTGAAATGATAGAGACCTTGGATTTACAAGTACATGTCTGTCTGTATGTGTACTTAGCACAGAAGAACAACAGGTGCTTGAGAGGGTTCAGCCTAGGCTCTTAAAATCTGAAACAAAAGTCTTATGGAGAGAAGCAAAAGGCTCTGGTATATTTGGGTGGGGCCAGGAGGAAGAGCTGAAAGTAGGTCCCAGGTTAAGGGACCAGGCACAGTCCAATAATTTAAGGCAGTATAATGGGGGTGGGCAAAGCGAACGTGGCCCTTGCAACCTCTGAGTGTGTCCTCTGTAGCCCCGCCCCCCAAAGTCCCCAGACCATCTTTTTTTAAAAAAAGAGGGGGGCAATTTTCAGGCACCTTTTTGCCCCCAAACCAGCCACAATGTCTCAAAACATAATCAATTTGCTGTAACCTTTGTAAATATTTTGTCAGTTTGACCGAGGGTGACCCTGTGAATGAAAGTCCCAATCATCAACTTTCCTGCTTGTGTCTTGCGGGGCAGCCGCGGCCTCCTTAATTTAATCAGTCCACCAGTAATGTGGTCTCCCTCTTTGCCTACTGCCTCCCACTTTTCATAGCAGCATTGTCATTGCCAGTAAGTTGTATTTTCTCATGGTATGTCCAAAGTACGACACCCTCAGTTCAGTTATCTTGGCTTCTAGGGAGAATCCAGGCTTGATTTGCTCTAAGACCCATTCGTTTGTCTTTTTTAGCCATCCAGAGTATATGCAGAACTCTCCTGCAATACGATATTTCCAATGACTTCATTTTTTTTTTCTCTCAGCTTTCTTCACTGTCTAAACTTCACAGCAGAAATAAATGTTACTTTTTTATTATTATTACAAAGCATTAAGCGGACACATGCCCTCTCCTCCACTGCTTTATAATTTCTTACCTCTCAGGTATGGTGATGCGGTGCGAGAAATAGACAACAGCATTGGGAAAATCTTGAATCACCTCCGGAAACTGGGTATAAGTGAGAACACCTTTGTGTTTTTCACATCTGACAATGGTGCAGCTCTTGTGTCAGCTCCTGAACAAGGTCAGTTTCCTCAATGAAGTTGTTCAGAATGTGTTGGAGGATCTGAGGCTTGGTTAAAGTATGGGACAAATCTGGAAGGTCTCATTGATTGCAAAGATAATTTCCAGAAGATTCCTCATGTTTTTGCTCTTTTCAGTAGTGTGAGGGAAGCCTGCGTTTCCACACTCGCCCTGGCGATGTTAAGTGCATTGATTGTTTCTAAGATCGTGAGGGAGAAAATGTAGCCTATTGCCATCCTAGCTAACACAGAGCCCTAGATCTGTGACTTCTCTGTAGCATGTCTCAGTAAATTCGAGTGTCTTTGCAAGCAAATCTGTTAAACTCTTCTGAAAAACTGCTAAGATGACAATTCCCTTCCATTTTCAGGTTTGTTTCATTTCACAGGTTTTTGCTTTTCATTTCCTTTGGGCACAGTCACTGTGAATTATCACTCGCCCCTTGTATTTTCTTCAGTCCCATCTCAGGATTAGGCAACACAGAGGCTTGTTACGGGAGCGCATGTTGCTGAGAGATCCGTGTGAGTTCTAATCCCAGTTGCCTCATCAGTGCAGTTTGTGGCCTCGGGCGATCCCTGACTTTTCGACAGCTCAGCCGCGAAGCCAGGCCCAGTGCTAACCAGCTGCTGCCTTAGAATATTACTCTTCTTTCCAGTGAGAACTTTAGTGCAGAGAGACAGGAAAGTTTGCCTGTCGTGAATTGGTTTGTTCCTCTTTGATATTCACAAGTTGTACAGTGAATGGTGGTGTAAATGGATTGAAGTGAACATTTGATAGGCTTCCTTGGCAGTTGTTTTGGACATAAAGTAACCAGCCCTCTGTACGGAGGCGGGGCCTCATTTCACTCAATTATATTAGAAAGCAAGGGGGCTCCCACTTTTGGTATGACCTCCCACCTAACAAATTATCCCTCAGGGAGTGCAACCTTGATAGAAAAATGGTTCCCCACCCCCTCATAGCCATCAACCAGTCACTGTTTCTCATCTTCCTTTTCCCACCCATAAAATGAGAAGAAGAAGGCCTTCTTCTGTCACCTTCACAGGAACGATTGGGGGGAGGTGTGACAGGGTCTTCTCAGTGGCTACCCCTCAGCCCTGGAACTCGCTCCCCATGGAGGGCAAGTTGACACCCTCCTTATTGTCCTTCTCTTAAGAGGAAAAGACTTTTCTCTTCCAAAAGGCTTTTAGAAGTGAAGGTTTTTAAAGGAAAGGCTTTTAAAAGTGTTTTTAATGGTGTTAACAGTTTAAATCTGTTTTAAAGTCAGTTGTTCACGTTTTTTAATTCTCTTATATATTTTTTCATTTGTAAGCTGCCTTGGGTCCCAGTATGGGGGAAAAGGTGGAGTACTAATGATGATGATGGTGGTAATGGTGATGGTGGTGATGATGATGATAATGATAGCAGTAATCACTGTTGTCCTCTATCTTGTGAAATGCTTGAGAAGATGAACCTGTTAGGGCTGGTGGAGTACAGGTTTCCCTGCTTTTTTTCAATGTTTCACTCTTTCAACCATTGTAAATTACAGATGTATACTGTTCTTTCAATGTGGGGTCTGCTCTTTTGTCAGTTCTTGAGAGCCTCCATAATTCCCTCATGTTTCCTGCAGGAAGAAGGCAAGAGGGGAAGAACTGATGAAAAACTGGGTTCTACTTTTCAACCAGTTCCATCTTCTAACAGTGCTCTGGTCGCTCACCCGTCAGATAAAAGTGGGGAATGCCTGTATGTTGCAGACTTGAAAGAACAGTTATTAGAACAGACTTAAAACATGTTCACTAAAATCTATGCATTTCTAAATCCATCATTAAGCATCAAAGGAGTCCTAGGGATGTGGTATAACCCTGATGTTTTAATGGCATCGCGGCAGTAAGGCAGGTCAGTGTGCTGTCACTGACATCTTGACTGGATGCCTAAAGATGCCTTATAAACGAAAATGGCCGTTGATATTGTTTAAAGGAGGTGAATAAAACTCAAACCGGTGCCATCCTTTCGGAAATGGATTTGTTGCACTCTTAAGCTTTCTGAAGTTCAAATTCTAGCCTCCCTTCTCAGCTCTTTACTGTTTTCTTTTTTCTTCTCTCTCTCTCTCTCTCCCTAGCGGGTAGCAATGGCCCGTTCCTTTGCGGTAAGCAGACTACCTTTGAAGGTGGCGTGAGAGAGCCAGCCATTGCCTGGTGGCCAGGACATGTACCTGCCGGGCAGGTGAGTGTCTGGAATGTTTACTTTACAATATGTTTGAAAGATTTGGGTTACGTTTGGGTTAGAACTTCCATACATTCTGTGTGTGAGAGCTCCTGATGAATGATGTGTAACAGGAAACAGCATGCATGTTTTGCCACTACCCACAGGGAAAGGGGTTCAGGAGATCCCCTTACAGATTCTAAGTTAAGTAGTGCACTTCCTCCAGTGACTTCTGCTCAAGTTACGTGCCCCTTGCTACACCAACAAAACCAGACTGGAGATCCCTGCCTCTTCCCCCCATGTCCATCAGTACACCTTCTGTAAAGAAGGATGTATGCCTCTTTGTCCTTCCTCCATTTCCTCACCATTGATGGAGAGCACTTTGGGGAGAAGAAGTCATCTACACGTGTAAAGAGCTTGGCTCATAGCTGATGCAGTACATAACGTCAGCCTGCACCAAGCGAAGCCTTCCAAGCATGGCATCTTACAGCATCCAGTCTGATACTGGCATCAGTAAGTTGGTATTTTGGTTTCGAATCTTGTGCTTTGGCCATTGTTCTCTGAAGAGGGGTTTTGTACTCAGATATAGCTTGTATCCCTGCTTGCCTATGGAAACAAGTGATTCTTAGCTGTGGGCTAACCAGAAGGTAGCTCTCCTCAAGTGGCAGATACCTGTTTGTGCAGAAAGCGGTCCCTCTGCTCATTAACAGCAAACACCATCAAGGGCTGCTGGAAACCAGCGTCTTAATAAATAATGGGTGTTTGCTTCCCTGGGATGTCTTCATTCCAGAGAGAAGGGGCTATTCAAGCACTGGATTCTTTATGAATCCTTTGTGCGCTTGGACAAAGAGTACATTTAGTTTCTCATTTAAATTGCCTTTCAGGGGTTTTAATTAAAGCAGAGAAGAAGTCATTGTATGAATGGCACATGGTTAAAAGGATGGCTGCTCCTCCATAGCTGAAATCCTGCGTGTGGGAGGGGAATGATTTTTTGCTTATCACCTTCAAATGAGTATTGCAGTACTGGCTTCTGTCTGGACTTTACCTTGGGAATCCTTTGCAAGCCTAGATCGGCTGTCTGTAGGTGGTGGATGAACACAGCAGTTGTGATTAGCAGTTGGCAGAGTTTGGTGGCCTTGTTCACAGTATTGGCAGTCCACTTCAGGTTCTCCAAGCATTTTTTGTTGTTCTTTTGGTGCCTCATTTCCATGGTCATTTGAGAAGGGTGCTGAGCAGTTCCCTTTCTTTTGGGTAGCTCTGGGTTGGGGGAGAAATCACACACGTTTAGAGACAAAACCTGCATCCCATTCTGTGTCCTGTAAGTTGTGGTGGTGGCTCCTGTTGTCAAGTAAACACAGAGCAGTGGAGGATGACTCCTCTTTTCCTCTTTGCCTTCAAGACTTCTGACACCCTACAGCCTCCTTCTTGCTGCAGGTGAGAAATCAAGAGCTGCTTCAGGTTTTTTTTCTGCCTTCTACTATTGCCTCCTAAATCTTTGTTCCTGTGCATCCTTTTTTTTTAGTTCTTTCTGCATTTTTTCTCTCTCTTAGCTTTGTTGTCTTTTTGTTGCAGCCTCTTCTCCCTTCCCCCGGTTTCAGTGGCACACACGTAGAGATATTAGCAGTGTGTCTGCCTTGCCTGGTTTGCTTTCTGTGTTTGTTGCTGTGTACCTTCAAGTTGTTTTCGGCTTGCAGAAACCCTAAGGCAAACCTGTCCCAGGGATTTCTTGGTGGGATTTGTTCAGGTAGGGGGTGGGTCCTCTGTGGCTCTGAGAGAGTGTGACTTGCCCAAGGTCATCCAGTGGATTTCCTTGGCTGGGCAGGGATTCAGACCCTGGCCTTGCAAAGTCCTAGCCCGATACTCAAACCACTTCACTATACGGGCTCGCTTTCCATTTTATGAATGTCATGGTTTGAGCGCTGGACTACGACCCTGGAGACCAGGTTTTGATTCCCAGCTCTACCATGGAAACCAACTGGATGACCTTGGGCACACCACACACTCTCAGCCCAAGAAAACCCCATGATTGAGTTGCCATAAGTTGGAAATAACTTGAAGGCACACAGCAGCAACAAAGTGCTGGAAGCACCTAGCAGTTGGTACTGGCCAGTGGCATGACTGGAAGCTGTTTTCTGGGTCTGGGGGCTTTCTTTTTTGAAAGAGGGGTATCTGTTCCTTCCCACTAGGAATATAGGAAGTGACTGTATACAGAGTCATACCATGGCTCCCTCTAGCCTAGTATTTTTGGACAGTGTCTCTGGAGTTTCAGGTGAGTTATTTCTTCAGTCCTACTTGGAGAGACTGGGATTGAACCTGTAGTATCCCATATTCAAAACAGTCATACCGTTGAACTATCCTTCTTCCCCAAATATAAATGTAATGAAAATCATCAGTTAAACCCTGTGCCCCACCAGTGCAGATGTAGGAGCTTCTCTGCTCTGTCATTTTTTCTGTCTTTTCTGTCTTTCCCTCAGCCTCCTCCAACCAGAAACAAAAGGTTCTGTTTCATGACCCATATTAAAAAATTTTCTGCTTGTTTTCTTCTCTTTAGCCATCATTATTTTAATGGTGACCCACAAGCTTTACAGAGAGTGAGAAGAGAGATCAGTGGTCCGAAGGGGATTGCAGTCTAGAAAGCAATTCCAAGGAGGATTGTGCCAAAGGCTTCATGGGGAAAGCCTGCAATTCAGGGTGGTTTAAGGACACTTAGTGCCTTATGGATCTGTGGGCTGAAGCACTCCTCCTTCCTTCCCTCCCTCCCTCAGATGGTGTCCTTTGTCTTGAGCAATGCTTTGCACAGATGAATGGTTCCTGAGCAAATATTTCACCATGTGACAATCTGAGGGTGACAGACAAGCAAGCCTTAGTGAGCTGTAGGCCTTTCTACAAATTCTGCAGAGATGCTCTTTAACAACAAATATACCCCCCCCAAACACATGTCCCAGTTAGAGAGAGAGCCCTGCATTCTCTGACCCAAGGAAACACAGCCCAGCTGCACTATTTAAATCATGCATTGTATATGGGCTGCAAATTTGGATACCTCTACAGATTTGGGAGAGTTTATGTGACTTTTTGGCAAATGCCAGCACATTAAAGAACAAAAGAAGAGCGGGTTTATATCTAGGAGCAAAAGAAGGCACAGCCGGTCACACACCATGGAAACAATGAGAGGCACGTTTAAAAGCGGCATTTTGACATCTAGCCTCTCAAATGGGCAGGTTAGAAAATTGCTTCTCTTTCAAAGAGAAGTTGAGGTTCTTTACAAGTCAGTGTCTGTATCCAGATTGTGGACTGTATGCATAATATATCTGCTTGATCAAGCCAAAGCAAAAATTAAAAACTTTGAGAAGCGAAGAATACAGCAGAATTGGAATAAGCTTCAGTTCTGCAGAGGGCATTTTCTCAACCAGAGTTATTTTCTGGATGTTCTTTGTTGTTTTCACAACAAATCTTGCCAAGAAAACCCTACGATAGCATCACCTTAGGGTTGCTGTAAGTCAAAAACAATTTCAAGGCACGGAAGAGCAACTCC
The DNA here is from genome assembly GCA_948472985.1 of Iguana delicatissima. Taxonomy (NCBI): domain Eukaryota; kingdom Metazoa; phylum Chordata; class Lepidosauria; order Squamata; family Iguanidae; genus Iguana; species Iguana delicatissima. The sequence goes on along the minus strand of CAOKZL010000747.1, from coordinate 483,951 downwards.
TGGAGTCCTAACACTCAATCCAGTACACCACACTGGTTCCCCTCCCCTTATTTCTCCAAAAGAAAAATTAAATATAAAAAAGGGAAGGTGTCTTTTAGTTGCAGTTTCCAAATTAATTTATAACCAGGGGAGTGAACTTTTATAGCCATTTTCACATGCTGCACCTCCCTTCCAGAAGGCTCCAGCTGACAGGGGTTTGTAGTCTGCTCTTCCTTCTTTTGCTCCATACCCCCCTCCTTCTCTTCCACCACCTCCTTCTCCCCCCACCCCACCCCAAAGTCCCCTCTTCCCACCTCCCTGGTTCTGCTCCCTGAAGGAGAAAAGAACATATCAACCCAAAGACAGCACTGCAACCTTTTCTTCACTATCTCCCACAGGGCACAAATTGAAATTGAATTAGACAGGGATATCAGGTCTGCTTGCTGTGATAAATGTAAAAGGATTTTATTTAAAAACACCCTGACATTTGTTCACCCAGTTTCAAATATTTAGCTTTCCTCCTTTCCATTCCTGGCGGGGGCAACTTTATTAATTGTCGCCTTTGATTCAGAGTTAGAGCTTGAAAGCACTGATAACGCCGGCGCTGGCTATTTCTTCTTGCGACGTGGCCCAAAGCAAAACGGATTTCATTTTCTTAAAGACATTCTGTGTATGCCAAGAGTTTATTTCAGATATATATATATATATATGTCTCCATCCTCTTCTTAACGTGCGTAATACCGGCTGTTCCTTGCTGATACGGAAAATATCTGATCTTGCTCCTCTGTTTTTCATTATTTATTTTTTACTGGGCTGTTACTCTCTGGAATACACACATGCACACACCAGTTTTTGCAATGGGAATGGCAAGCGGAATGAAAGAGTGCTGTCAACACAAGGAAATGCTAAATTCCCCTCCATTTCTCCTCTGAAAAGACTTCAAAGTTTCTATAAAAATAGTAACCTCCTCCTCCTCCCTCCTCCCCACCTCATTTCTCTTCTCCAATGTGGTGCCACAGATAAATCCAAGTGGCTGTAACATTGACGTTTAATTTCTTTTGAGAAGTTTTCTCTCCTTTACAGAGTGAATGGTATGCAAGACCAGGGATGTAATTGGCCGTTTTAAAGTGAGCCGTATCACTTCAGGCCCTGTTTCAATAATGAGAGGGCAAGTACAAGGAAGTCACCGGCAGCTCCCTATTGGCCTACCTTTTCTTTTTTTAAATACTCCAAGAATCAAAGACTTTTGAGTTTATCGAAATGTTCTGTTAAATGTGACCTTAAGCCATCTCCCCACCCAACTTGACAATACAGTTTAGAGAACTTAAAGTGTACCACATTGTCCCTTAAGATCCATGTTTGAGGGGAAAAAATCCTGCTTCTAGACCAGTATTTGCTCATCCCAAAGACTAATCCCTAGATTTGTTGTACAGAATGTTAGAGGAAATGCGGGTTCTGATATTTTCCTCCTTGGTTTCTTTAGCTGTCTTTGAGGAACTCAGCTGATGGGCCTGGGAGCAATCTTACATTCTTCTTTAGGTTTAAGTCCCCCATAGGGCTGGCAGAATCAACCTCCCTTCTCCAAAGAAGTTTGGGCATTGGCTCAGTCTGGCTGCAGTAATCCAAAACTCTTTGCACAAGAGGCCTGCCTCAGCAGAAGAGCGCTCGCTTTGCACGGAAAAGATTCCAGGTTCAGTGCTTAGCATCTCCACTTGTTGCAAGATGCCTGTTCATTGCTCTCAGGAGCTGAGGCCAATGCGTTTAGACTGGTGGTGGGCAAACCGCAGACCTCCCAGGCCCCTTGAAGCTTCCCTTCCGCTTCCGCGTTCTGAAAAAAAATGAGATAGGCTTCTGGGGTCTGGAGTGGTACTATAAAGGAGGAGACTGTAGAAGACCAGCTGAAATTATTGGTTGTTTCCCGACTCACTTTTACTGTGGTGCAACCTGCCAGGAGGATGGGGAAAGGAATGAAAATTGTCCCGTGCAGTCTCCCCTAATGTAGACCAGGGATAAATACAGTGCGGCTCATCAAAATGTGGCAAAAATACCAGCATGCCACACCCAAAAGCGCCCCAGAACCCTGTGCAGCCTTGAAATACAGGTTGAGTATCCCTTATCCGGAAATCTGAAATCTTCCAGAAACTGAAACTTTTGGCCAGTAGGTGCCCGCTTCCACCTTCAAAGTGGTGGCTGTAGCTCTCCTGCTTATTTGTCTCTCAGATCCTCAGTCTCTCTCCAGTCTTACATCTCATACACAACACAAGTAGCGAACAAACGAGATGCAGGGCTGGAGAAAAATGTGAGGATCTGTGAAATGGCAGGAATCTAACCATAATGCTTGGTTGGGAAGTGGCCACTGTGGCGCTCCTGCTCATTTTTTCACAGGCTCCCTGGACATCTCTTGTATGTTAGCGTATTTTATGTACCTGCAAATACAGGTATTGCAAAAATCCCCAAAAATCCAAAATACTAAACACTTCTGATCACAAGTGTCTTGGATAAGAATACTTAACCTGCATGTCCATTTTCCTCTGCAGTCCCTCTCAAAATTTTGAGAGGAAGTGGTGGGATGCTACTTCCTGTTGCCATTTTGAGCAAGACCGCAGAGACAGATTGCAGAAGTATGGTATTTGGGCTTTCTGGAGAGGGTGTCAAGGCCAGTGGGGAGAAAATCGGCTCCTGGCCCTCATGCATAGTATAGGCAATGCTGCATTAACTGGACAGGTGGCTTGAATTGTTCTAAAGCAGCTGTCTGTATTACTAAATAAGAGCTTTTCCCCTGGCTGTGCCAAGATTAGAATCCAGGATTAGCCCAAGCTTGGAAGGTGAGGAGTCGCCTTTCCATAAGAGTCCCTTATTGGAAGCAAAAGCACCCTCCGCTGGCAGGCTTATGCACTGGGACTGTGTGTGTGCGCTTGTGTGTGCTCTCCCTCCTGCATGCGTGTGCCAGTGCTCTCACCTTGTCAATTGCAGGTGAGTCATCAGCTGGCAAGCGTGATGGATCTCTTCACCACCAGCCTCGCGCTGGCAGGACTGCCGCCTCCCAGTGACAGACAGATCGACGGCATCGACCTTTCGCCTGTCATCCAGCAAGGCAAGTTAATTGACAGGTGAGCCGTGAGCGGCACACTCGCTGCTTCCCACCCCTTGGCTCCTCCACTTATTGGCTGGTTATCTTTAGAGCCTCTTATTTTAGGAATGGGTTGGAGCAGGAGGAGTTGAGAAGCAAGTAACAGAGATCCAGGGCTTTTGTAGGTTTTATTCCTGGGGCTCAGAAACATAAAACCGGCTGCCTTTTTCTGGACTTGTAGGGAGACACAATAGCCTAGGTCCTTCAAAAGACTCCTTGTGATATGGAAACGGGTTTGAACTTGGTTTTAATTCCTACACAGCGCTGAAATCATGCTTGAGGTGTAGAAAAATCTTAGATCAATTAAAGTATTTGTTTTCCACCCTATATCCAAGGATCTCATGGTACAATAAAATCAATCTGAGCAGTTCAAAACAATATAAACAGCAAGAGCAATTTAAACAGACTGCAAATGGATTAAACTATTAGACTTCTTAAAATGAGACAGTTTGAAACCGGTTAACAACAGCAGGCGATCTAAAACCATGTCTGCAAACAGATTTGGATGAAATCAATTTCGCCCCGAAGGCTTTGGTCAAAAGCCATGCTTCCATTTGTGCCAGAAGGAGACAAGAGTTGCTGCCGATCAGGTCTTTGAGGGGAGTACATTCCACAACTAGGATGCCACAACAGGAAAAGCCCTTTTCCTTTTTGTAGCTAGATTTGCATGTGTGCGTACATCACATACACCACAGAGCAAATACAAAAAGATGAGACTGATGGCTTAGGAAGACAAAAATAACCCATTCAGCACTAGAATATTTTCATAATCCATGGAGCAAGGCAACCCTTATCGCCATTTAAAATTTTGCACCATCTTCAATCAGACATCCCTTCAAATATTCAAACATGGCTATCATGTCTGCCCTTCACCTTCTCTTCTCCAGGCTAAACATCCCCAACTCCCAAGCTGCTGCTTATAGGACTGCATGGTTTCTGGGCCTTTGGCCATTTCAGTCACTCTCCTCTGGACATGTTCCAGTTTCTCTGTCAGAGGCTTTCTTAACTAACTCACATTCACAAGTCTTTCTGCAAGCCTTGTGAAACCAGGAGAGACTGCAAATGTTAGGCAACACTTGTAAGTCCGTATTAAAAATGGGTCCAGGCAGTAGCGGAAGCAGTGGCAAGACCTGCCAGCCACGCATATCTCCCATATCACCATCTCAAAGGCAGAACTAAGTGGCTGGTGTGCTCCCCACTGTGAAGTTGAAGGTATTATGTACTGTACCTTTGAATCTGCAGTGGGTTGAATCCATGGATTGTATTTTTTTGTGTGAGTTAAATATTGTTTGGTGGGCTTAGAGATTTTCATGGTTTTTCCGCTTCTGCAGGAGTCCTGCACAACTAACTCCCATGAATGTCAAGGGACAACTGTATATATATGTGTGGCTCCAAATGGCCAACACTTATTTGCCTAGTCCTACCCAACACCCCCAGTTCTGTGACCAGCTTGCCAGTATTCAAAGCAGGCTTGTACAGTCTGCCCTCCTGTAGCCTGCCATGCAGGAAAACTGGCCTCCTGGATCTTTTGCATCTCAGTTGCACAGGTGCCTTTCTCTCCTTTTGGAGCATTTGAAGTCATCAGACTCTGTGTGAAAATTACATGGTCTGGTAGTTCAAGGATTAACAGTCGCTTGGCAAGAGGACTTTCATAACGTTTCATTCTTGTTTGTGCGACGCAGGCTCCCTCTTTTTCTCTGTCTCTCTCTCCCCCTCCCACTTGCCTTGATGGACGCTTTAAAAAATGCTAATTGAAAACCTTACGGCGGAGGCTATTAGAAGGCAGCCTGCTCCTGACTGATAGTTGAGTTGCCAGCCAGGCTCCGTTAAAAGTGTTCGTCTCCCTTATCTCTGCAGCTGCCAATAGGGGGGGGGCTGGGAAGGGGAGACGCTTGTTTGGACACGTTACATTTCTCATGTAGTGGTACATCTCTTTTTGTTCTTTCTCTCTCTCTCTCTCTCCCTCCTTCCATCAGGCCAATATTTTATTACCGTGGCAACGAGATGATGGCAGTACGACTTGGGCTTTATAAAGCCCATTATTGGACCTGGAGTAATTCCTGGGAGCAATTCAGCCAGGTAATTGAAAAACAAACCTTCCTTCCTTCCTTCCTTCCTTCCTTCCTTCCTTCCTTCCTTCCTTCCTTCCTTCCTTCCTTTTGCATCCTTGCCTTCTTCCTGCTATGGCAGGGCTAGGAAACCTGTACTCCGCCTCCTCTCCTAGTGTAATCAAATCCCAGTTTCCAGACCAGTATAACCTGTGGACAAGAACAATGGGGGTTGTAATCCAATATCTGCAGAGCCACAGATTTTCCACACCAGTTCGGTGTACAAACATGGAAATATTCCCATCACCATCCAGAAATTAAACTTGGTTCATCAAAACTGTCTTCCATTTATTTCAATGCAATATATGTGGTTCTTGGGAAGCGTAGAGTGCATTGTGGACTTACTAAAGGCAGTAGACTTTCTAAACTGCTGCTTCGAAGGCCCGTCCTCTGTCTGTGTACGTGCCACTTACAGTAGCGGTCTATGTCTACTTCTGGCTGTGGCCATGTTTCTTTGCCTTTGTTGGGCCTTATGCCTGTGGAAGCAGTGGCACTGTGGATTGCATTTTGTTTTCAGTTTGTGCTTGGCATTCTGTTCCTACACATCATGGAAGTTACATGTGTGATTCTCTTTCTGTCATCACCCAAACATTCCAAAACACAACAGTTGGGCTTGGTAGTTCTTCAAGGGTGAGAGCCAGTGTGCTGTAGTGGTTTGAGTACTGGATTATGAGCATGGAGACCAGGCTTCAAATCCCTGCTGAGCCATGGAAACCCACTTGGGTGAGCTTGGGCAAGTCACAGCCTCAGCGGGGGAGGCAAAGGCAAAACTCCCTCTGAGCCAATCTTGGTGAGGTAACCCTGCTATAGGTTCACCTTAGCATCTCCGTAAGCTAGAAATGACGTGAAGACATAAAACAACACAGTTCTTCAAGGCCAGGAATGGATGGGAAGTAGAATTTCAGAGATGTTTTGGACTGCATACCCCGTCAGACCCAGAAAAGTGGGCTGATGCAAAGAAATTATGGGAGTTTTAGTCCAGAACCTCTGAAGGATACCAGTGTTTCTCCCGCACCCCCTGAGTTGTTTTCATCAACAGTGTTGTGAATTGACTGGAGAAGGTGTCGTGTTCCGCATCCCTGGGCCGTTAGGTGAGCGCTGTCAGCCTGTGTCAGAAGAGAATGTGCTTTTAGCCTGGACCTCACCTGTTGGCCAGAGAGGTCTAGCAGCTGCAGTCAGATCAGAGGACAAGAAAGATACGGGTGGAAGGGAATGTGAACTGCAATTTTGATTTTACCTGATAATTCAAGGTGATGGCAGTTCAAGAAACAAAACCTTCATGCCCCAAGCCTTGGAGTGTGGTGTGCAGAAACTGGCACCCCAACAAAATGATTCTGGGGGAGGTGACATTTTTCTCCCCTGCCTCCACGTATGGAAACGACGTATCCGTTCAAGCATCTTCAGGGCCTTCTGAAACCGCACCTGCACCCAAGATGCAGGAAGAGAAGCTATAGGATGAAAAATGATATGCCCGTAATCTCAGGAATCACCACCACCACCCTTGTCAGAACAACCAATTGCCACTGCATCGTAAATCTACTTTACTTTGAAGGGTATAATCAGCCTGCCAAACTCATGGAGTTACCAATTGTGAAATGCCCCAGAGTTTAGAGCTCTAGTTAAGAATAAAAAAGAATAAAAGAAAAGCACTGTGATGAGGAGGAGTGTAGCATCTCTCCATTTCTCTGGGTGAATAAAGAATTCACGGAGCTCCTCTTTCTGTGTCCTGCTGCACAAAGGCAGACAAGACAAAGCACTGCACTCCCAGAGTATGACCAACCATCCTCTTCTTGGGTGCCCCAGGGATGAAGCTAGGAATTGCACAGCCCTCTAGGTGTCATTGGACTGCAACTCACATCGTCCGTGGCTGGCACAGTTGGTGATGAAGAATGCTAGCGGCAGTCCAACATCATCTGGAAGGCTGTACAGTTTCTGTCCCTGTACTGTCAGCTTCTGCATCCCTTCGTTGCTCACTGGAATTTGTATTCTGTGCTCTTAGCTTTGTGGTATGCTGGACCTTCATCTGGATAATCTTTGCTTCCTAGATGCTGAATCTTCCTTGCGCTTATAGTGCATTTCCTCCGTTAAGCCTCAAAGAGGACCCGGTGCCACCCTTCTGGAGACCAGAGTGGTGCAGTTCTGCCCATAGAGGTAGAAAGGCTAGGGAGGTAATGTGTGCTTCATTGCGAGCTTCCCATCTCTAGTAGATAACACCCAACACCCAACTTTGCAGCTTCTAGTTGTTTTGGAATAGCATCCCTTATCACCCTTGGCCACTGTTCATGCTGGCAAAGACAGATGGGAGTTGCAGTCCCAAGGATGCTGTGTGGCTAAATGGGAACCGTGTACCAGGGTTGAAAGCTTTGAGTTCTGATGGGCCACGTGGACCACCCCGCGGAAAAAGAATACAGCTCTTCACTATTCTGATCAGGTCTGGTGAGAGACCTGGCCCGTACAAAATGTTGATTTTTTTCCACTTCGCTGTTGGCTGATCTTCTTCATTTGTCGTAGTTCTAGTTGTAGTTGCAGCTGTAGCTGTTCTGCCTTCCTTCACCCATCCTTGACCACTCGCCCTCTTCTTCTGGCTGCAGTTGCGAAATTGCTCTGGCAAAGAGGAATGCTTGTGCATTTATAAAATTTGGCATTTGAGCTAAACTTGGCAATGTTTCTAACCCCCTCCCCCAGGCTTCTCCTTCTCTACTTCCTGGCCCAGTTGTGTCCTCCCGAAGCCTTCATCTGCATCACCTCTCGGGGCAGGGATGGGGGAAGAATGGGGTCAGTCTGGGATTATATGTGGTTCTGGAAGTAGGAGGAAGAGCTTCACTGTCTTCAGTTCCACCTTTCCTTAGTACAGAGATGAAAAGTCAGATGGGTTTAATTGTTCCTCTTTTGCAAATTAGGACTCTAACATGCACTCTGAAGTTGGGAAGCAAAGCAGAAGCACCCTGCTTTGGCCTGAGTCTCGTGTTACATAACCACCTGTGTGTGATAATGGGGACCAGTTCCTCATTTCCAAAGTTATCCTCCTATGAGCATGGAGAGACCTGCAATGAAAGGATGTTTATTCCTTTCCAAGTCCTTGTTTAACTGCCAGTTGATAAAAGTCAACAATTATACTGTACATCAGAGGGATGATTAAAAATTCATTTGCTTTCCTGCCACCCATGTCATCGGTGGTTGATGCGGGTAAAATTGGAGCACAGAATTAGTGGACGGAACAGCCATTAACAACACGCAGAGTGCGCTGGGGTGAAAATTTGTTCCCATTCTTCTTCTGGCACTTATACATTAATTATAGCCCTTTGCAAAATAACAGTAATGATTATTAGAAGACTGGGTATCATGATGCAGTTGATTGCAAAGATTTGAAATGCTCCCAGGATTTAAGTTGCTACACAGACTCCTTTGTGTTGCTTCCAGTTTTCTTATCAATATTATTGATAGTGGGCCCGAGAGTTGGTTCCTTGGTTTCTTTGCAAAGTGGGAGACCTGATGCATAAATTTTAAGTGACATCAGAAATTCTAACCATCAGCAAAGTGCGCATCGATTGCCATCCGCTGGAGCTTTGGCTCACGGGAGGAGCTTTTGTTATGGGTAATTGTTGGATCTCCTCCGTGGCTCATAACCAGCTGTTGGATTTGGGTGTCTGGCTGTACGCAGCCCAGGGGAATTAGCAGTTGCTATCAGCTTCTTTCAAGCTGGAGTTGCATTGGAACTGATGTGCCGTGATTCAGAACTATGATGAGAACATGAGTGTCCTTCCAGGGCATTAAGCTCCCACCTTAAGCGTGCCTGCCATTGGCCTGTGATGTGGCTCTGTTAGCCACAAGAGGTTGGTTTATTTGAGAGAAAAGCGAATGACGATCCCTCCTCTAGCCTGGGATGTCTCGACTACTCTGTTGATGACAGTGGCAAGTAAAGCTCAGAGATACACTTACCTTCCTGTGTAGGTAGGTGCCCTCCCAAGTTTTGCAGCTCAGTTGATGCTTCAGCATGGGGTTCCACTTTGGAGGAAGATCCTAGTTCTGCTCATCAGCTGAGGTTCCTCATCCCTGTTACCCATCCAGTGACTCTCTTCATTTCCTGAGGTTGCTATGAATACATCTGCTATGAATATCTGTGTTTCTGGGATCCGATGGCAGCACTGTGCCAACACACAGCCAGTTGTAGCCGTCCTAAACTCTTGCCATGTTTAACCTAGCCTAGCTGTGACTCTTTCACGACACAAGACAATGGCACTATGGTTCCACTTTGACTACCATGGTTCCATCCTATGGAATGGTAGAGTTCCCAATTTAAGGAAGAGCATTTAGCCAGAGAGCTTTAGTGTCACACCAGACTACATACCTCAGGATTCCATAGGCTGGAACCATGAACATTAAAGCAGAATCAGAGTGCTATAATTGAGTAATATGAAAGGGGTCTTCCTCATTTGCATTGTTTCTGGTGAGAGTTGATGGCCCCAATAAAATAGATGCCCCTTATTGCCCCCCTTGCCAGTTACCATAAGTTGGTTTAGACGTCTCTCCTTCCCTGCATGAATCAGTTTTCCAAAGAAAGCTCCTTCGTGTTTTCTTCTTGCTTGATTATGAATATGAATATTCTTGAGCACCTGTTTTCCTCAAACTGCCAAAAGGAGAAATACATAAATCCACTCAACAGGAAATCCATGCATGGCTGAAGAGAAGCTGGTGGTGTTGTTTTGCAGCTGTGAGTTGCGCAGGAGGCTTGGGTGAGGAATATTTACTTAGCCACCATCCAGAAGCTATAAAAGAGCTGTTGTGATTTACAAGTGGTCCTTGGCTATGCAGTTTCAAATTGTCATCACACTCGGAAGCTGATGAATGGGTTGTGTTGAGCAGAAGGGGTGTTCAGTGCGTGCGGTGGGAGGGAGGCTTGTAAATAACAGAGAAATTCAAGGTGGTTGGTTTTTTTTTTTGTTTTGTTTTGAGACAGGTTTATTTCTGGGCCAGAATAGATTATAGAATAGACTCTCTTTTTTTAGGATATTCAGACAAACCAAAGCCTTGGGCTGCAATGAAGACTCTTATAGAAGTAGCACAGGAGCTGTAGGCTCTTGAAAGTTTGGAAGAAGTAACTCACCTGGCTATATATCCCATGTTGCTGTAGAAGTACCTGGACACTCAAACCTGTCCCCTCCTCTGTTCCATTTGAAAAGGGGTGCAGCTGGAGACTTAACTAATGTTCTCTTGATTCCACCTTCGCATCAGAAATATGTGTAGTGATATCCAGCATAAACAGTGGTAAAGGATGCTGGGAGTTGCACTTCTGCAACATCTGGAGGGTCATGTGCTCCCCAAATGGTGTCTCTCAGCTCAACAGCAAGCCACAGAGGCAAAAGGCCCTTCTCTGTTTGCCTCTGGCCTACAAAAGCCATCCTATAGCCCTGCTTCCCTTACCACTGTGGCCCTGACTGACGGAAGATATATTTTTCAAATCGGCTTGAGTGGATCCCATATTAGCTTATCACTTCCACATCTCCTCCACTGCTGTCATCTTTGTATCTTGTTAACTTTCAGATTTAAAAAAAAAAATCACAAAGGCCACTGTAATTTTGTAAAAGTTTTGCGCCTGTGTTTATAGGAGCAGCCTTTCTTGTTTTTAGCAGCAAATGCCAAAGGGCCTTTGCGCATGGCAGTCCTCCCTCTCTCCTTCTCTCTCTCTCTCTTTCTGGATTGCCCTTCTCATCCTCCCACGAAGCAGCAATCGATAGCCCCCTCTCTGCCAGGGGAGGAGCGCCTGGTGTGAAGCCAAGTAGAACCTCACAAATAATGACATTTGATTGTGGTCTCTGAGCATGGGGGTTAGCCATCGATCGCTTCTGCTCAAAAGCCGATGCAGACTTTTAGATTGCCCCCTTCTTGCTGCCTTTTCCCCCTTCCCTCCCGCTTCCCCCTGGTCCTTTCCAGACAGTTAACATGTGAGAGAAGCAATTTTTTTATTCAATGGGGCTGAAGTGGCAGCTGTGAAGGAATGGGAGTAACAACCACCTCTGGCCAGCTAGGAGGTGGCTACTAATTTTGCATCGTTTTTACTTCTGTGGTGTGGTGGTTTGAGCATTGGATTTTGAGCACTCTGAAGACAAGGGTTCGAATCCCTGGTCAGCCATGAAAACTCACTAGGTCACTTTAGACAAGTCACACTCTCTCATCCTCAGAGGAAGGCAAAGACAAACTCCCTTCTGAATAAATCTTCCCAAGAAAACCCGTGATAAATTTGCCTTAGGGGCACCATGAGTCAGAAATAACTTGAAGGCACACAGCAACAACAGCGACAACATCCTGACTTCTTGTTGAGAATCCTCAGGGTCTTGTGAAAATGACCTCTCTTTCCATGAGAGAGTGACTCCAGCTGATGCATCGAGAGGGAAGCCGGGTTGGGCCCACGCTTGGAAAACTATAACTCATGGAATCCTCCTAGCCAAAGTGGAAGGAATCCCAATGAGTATCTTGCCCAATCCTCTGCCATGCAGGGGTCCACACCTAAAACATATCTGAGAGGTAGCTGTCCAACCTTTGTTCAAGGATCTCCAAAGAAAAAGGGTCCACAACCCTCAGAGACAATCTGTTCCATGGCCGAAGAGCTCTCATCAGATTTTTTTTCCCCTAATGTTTAGGTGGAATCTCTTTTCTTGTAATTGGAGTCCATGGAGACACAGATGCCACCGTGGCATTTTGCTGTGTTTCCTCAGTTGGACCTGTGACTCCATCTGTTCTCACAGCTCATACATGAAGGTGATGGATCCGTGGACTAGGGACTGCAAGTGATCTTTAATTTGCCCTACGTGTTCAGTTCAGCACCTAATCACAAGTCTATAAATATCTTAAAGGCACCAGATCCTGTCTGATCTTGGAAGCTAAGCAGGGTCATCCCTGGTGATTCCTTGGATGGGAGATTGCCAACAAATACCAGATGCTGCAAGCCATATTTCAGAGGAAGGAACTGCAAAACCACCCCTGAGGATCTGTGACCTAAGAAAACTATGAAATTCATGGGGTTACCATAAATGAACAGGCGACTTGAAGGCACCTGTACACACATTAAGGGGAGACAACAAGGAGGCTCTGTAAACAGAGCAGCCTGGAAGCAAATACCTGGAGAATGGATTCATTCCTCAAACCAGAACATTTGCACTAGAGGAATGCTGTGCTAATTAGCAGACTCTTAATTAAATAGCCTTTTTGATTTGCATCCAAATTACAGCTTGTATGTTATGTCCTGGCTTTGATTAGCTCTTGTCCTCATAATAGTGTTCTCTATTTTTTTAAGTGGTTTTGAAATTCCACTTTGCACAAATGCAAAGCCTTCCTCAGTCTCTAAGGTCTCCAGCCCCAGAAGGTGAAAAGGTCAGTCACCTTCACATCCATTTAAAATCCATTATAGGTTGCCTGCTGCAGCTTATCAAACAAGTCTCTCTCTCTCTTTCTCTCTCTCTCTCTCTTTTCCAGCGACTGCTTCAGGAATCTATAGCTCTGTGCAGGTAAATGGGATTTCATGGGCTTCTAACCTTTCTTACTTTATTGAAAAGCAGAATATTAACTGCTCCACTGACCAGCCTGTCCATTAGAGACACACAGGATATTTTTAGAAAAATTGTTTGCCAATCAAATCCCCCTCTAGCATCTGCGGAGAAGCCTTTCAGCTCTAGGCTTGTTCTGTATATGTGTGCTTGTCTGTCTTTATAGATGGGATGGCTGTGTGCCACCCGCCCTTCCTGAAAGGTTTTTTGCTATGCTGGCCTTGGGGTCCAGTAAAGAGGGCCAGCTCCAGGGTGCATAAATAGGGTTGGCTGAAAACCTGGTGATAAAAGGGCAAGTGAGAACTGTGGGGTGTTCCAAGGCTTCTGAGACATGATGACAGAGCATCCTAGAGTTGGAAGAGACCCCAAGGGCCATCCAATCCAAGCCCATTCTGCCACGCAGGAAGACGCAATCAAAGCCCTCCCTTGGACAGATGGACAACCATCCTCTGGTTAAGAACTTCCAAAAGAGGAGACTCCACCACACTGTTCCACAGTCAGCCCTCAACTTTCATGGGTTTAACTTCTGCAGATCTCGTTATTCATGAGTTTGTAGCTGCTGTTTAACTAGCCATGAAACTACCGCTTAACTAGCCACTGCTGGAGCTAGAAAAGCTTAAGAAACAGCTCTAGATTCCATTTTCTGAATGACTCTTATCTTTCCAATACAGGGCATTGATTTCTGCCCAGGACAGAATGTTTCAGGAGTAACTACCCACGATCAAGAGGAGCACTCCAAGCTTCCCCTGCTTTTCCACCTGGGAAAAGACCCGGGAGAAAAATTTCCAATCAGGTGAGGAAGGCATGTAGTTGGAAATATTGCGAGGGGGGTGGAATACTTGAGGCACCAGTCTTGCAGGAGAGAGTTCAGCAGAGGAGTCAACAAAACAGGTCTTTGAACTGGTTTCTCATCTTTTTGTGAGAACGGATGCTTGGGTGGGTTTGTTTTTTAAGCATTATCACTGATCTGTTCGTTAATTAGCAGTGCAAGAACTTTTAATAATCAGAGGAGCTTGGGGAGCCTGGAAGAAAAGTGAGAGAAGTTACTTTTTGGACTGTAGTTCCCAGAATCCCCCAGCCAAAAAAAACAGTGATGTAAGTTGGATCACAGTGGTATTATGCTGTCAGTATACAGCATTGGTGGGGAAAGTGTCATCCCCTGGCCTAATTCAGCTCCCAAACGGCACCTCTGTGATCCTTGAAGCTCCTCCTGATTTTTAATTAATATGTGATTTCAGGGGCCATATCCCACCCCCAAACTACTGGTAGGTGTAGCAGTTTGCCTTTCACTGAATCCTCTGCCACCATTCCTTTTCTTTCTTTTCCTCCAGTCAGAAACTAGTCCCAAATGACAGGTGGAAATTTCTTTTGAGGCACTGGAACACACCGTGGCAGCTTGGGAGTGGGGAGTGAAGTTTCCTCTCCTCCCTGCACTGCAATTGCCCATCCCTGCACTGCGCTACGCTTCAGAGCTGGTCAAGTGAACAGAAGCCCACTTGAGCCAGCTTTTCATGTGTGCGGCCAAAAGCAGCTCTGCTCTTGGGGGTAAAGGGAAGGGCCTTAGCTGATTGACAGCATACCTGCTTTCCATGCAAAAGGTCCAAGATCTAGTCCCTGGCAGCTCCAGCCTCAGGTGGTAAGGAGGAGGTGGGATCCTGGAGAGGTTCTGCCAGTCAGTGCAGACAGCACTGGGCTCAAAGAACAAAAGCCTAACCTGATGGCTGCTGCTAGAACATTATTAGCATGCCCCCTGATCAGCTGGTGTTGCTTGTGAACCTGCCCTATATCCCTGGGCCCTTGGAGGTTCCAAAACATCACGCTTGCCTCCATGAATTGTGCCCAGGAACATATCAACAGCATAATTGAACAGTAATGCCTCCTTTTAAATAACAGAGCACACACTCCCACTCCATTGCTCCCTTTCCCGAATCACAGGCCTACATAGCCAGCTAAGTGTTTTTCCCTGGGGAGGGAAAGAGAGAAGAGATACCATTTCTTCCCTTATAGTGAATGAGCACCCCGAGATAACCCTTTCCCCCTTTCCTCCTGCTTTTCATTGCTAATGAGCCTTTTCTGCAGTCAGTTCTGTAGCTCAAGTGTTGCTCGTCCTGTGTTGCATTAACTGCGGAGGTGGGCAGTGTAGGGAAAGGAATTGTTAATGGAGAGCTACTTGAAGGCAATTTGTGTAAAACCTACACAAGTAAAGTAGGTGCTGTAACTGCTAACAAAGTCTTTAATCCAGCTGCGCCATTCTGAGAATCTGCTTCGCTCTGGAGTTTCTAGGAGCACAAAAGCAAAGTGGCATCTGCAAGAAGAGCAAGGAACAGGTTCCTTGTGAACAGGTTTTCAAGCTCTGGTCCACTCACCCATCTTCAGGCACCTTCAGGCAAACACTCATCCATCCTTGTTGTCACCCAAATATTTTTAAACTTACTGATCATGAGAGCTAGAACCTTTCCCTCCGAATGACCAAAACCCTGAGAGTATCAGCGTTTTGAATTCTGTACCCAGTTCCACATTGCCTATACAGACAGTAAGCGCTGTACACATTATATTCAGGGTGATGATTTAGGGTGCACTTTTTGTCTTTTTTAATACATGCCGTTTGGACCTCTGTCCAAGATCTCTCTTTTCACAAGGCCTTGCCTCCCTTGCTGTTTAAATATCTCTTTTCAAAATCAGATTTTCCAAGCTTCTGCTGCATCCCAGCGTTTTCATTTGCAGCCATTCCTCATCTCTGCTCCCTTGCTTTCCCGAACACACAAAAGCTGTTGCCTTGATTGAATTTTATGGGTGAGAATGTGACATGATTATGGAAAACAGTCATGTTTTAATATGCAGGCCCTAGTAGAAAAGACATTCTTCCTTTAATTCACATCCCCCGCTCCCTGACAAAATGAAAGTTCATTTGAGAAGCTTGCTAACATTTACATCACCCTCACATCTCTGGTCACATTGGCTTCTCCCGGGAAGTAGGTCTTCTCTTTTGCATTGTAATTAAATTATCCTCATTTGTGGGGATGTTACTCTTATAGCGGGTACTTTTTTTTTTTAATTTGGCTTAATTATCCCCTGTGGCTCTTTGCCTGTTGGGAGTCCCCACTTTAGTGCTTCTCGAAGGAAGGGGAAGCAGTCTGCTTGCCTAGAGATGATTTGACAGTGAGACAAGGAATATCCAGGGCCCGATCCTTAGGCAAACTAAGTAATATGTGATTCTGCCCACAGATTGCAAGGGGGCACACCTCTTTGGGGGATACTTTTGATTTGAACCTGTAGTCTTCCATTGTTACCTTTTTTCTTTGGGTTTTGCAGATCCTTATCTGTAGCCTTCCATTGATTTAGCGGATGTGTTTGTAAGAACCCATGGACATCAAGAGGAGGGGGGGTAGAGGAGAAAGAGAAGAGGATTTCTTACTCACCTCTCCCTATGGAACAACAAAAAAAATAACATAACATGCCATTGGTTAAAAGAGCATATAAAACCAGCACATATTAAAACCAATCTATAATCTATAAACAGAGACCAAGATGAAATATTTTCTTTATTGGACCAACTTGTATTGTTGTGCATCTAATGCTTTTGTTTTCTGGTGGTGCTGGAAAAGCTTTTTCTGGCAAAGACTCTTCTGTTCCTATTTCACTTGCATCACTTCTTCCATAGCCAGAAGGCCAGACGCAACAATTAACATCAACCACATAAAAATGGTATAACATCATTTGTAAAACATACAAAAGTTAATATATAAAGCATCCCCCCTCCCAGAAAAATAAGCTTTTCTGCTCACACTTTAAAAGCCTGATTGAACAGAAATGTTTTTCCTTGCCCGCGAAAGGAAAGCAGGGAGTGGGCCCAGCCTAGACTTCTGCAGAAGGGAGTTCCAGAGGATGGGAGCAGCCAGTGAGAAGGCCCCATCTCCTGTTTCCTCACTGAATGAGCCTGGGATGGTAGTGGGACCATGCAAAGCCCTTCCCCTGCAGATCTTAACACTCCGGGAGGTCTTTCAGATTGTCTGGACTTAAGCCATATATTGCTGTATGCAAAACTCCACTTCCTCCAAAGTAGGCAGAACACATCCTTTGCGCAACGGCAAATAATTCACCTCGTACACAATAGTATGACTTAACTTGTGTATATGTGACTAACGGGATGCCTGCCATTATGCATTGCAAGAAATGAGCTGTTTTACAGCTGGGATCATCACCACCCTGGTCTGGTAACCACAGATAGCTCCATGAGGCTGGAAAGGGAGCGTGAACGGCTGGAGATTAATGGCTCAGTAATAGCCCAAGGTTGGAGGCAATATATTAACAGCAGCTCTTTCTTTCCTGCCTCCCACCTCCACGCTCGGTCCTCGCCGCAGGCCACAGTGGGGTTAACAATGCAGCGTGTGTTACATCCGGATTCACTTGAAGTGGAGAGAGCGAGGAGCCCAGATTGCAGAGCACAATTACGCTAAATGAACTAAACACACGCCACACCTGTGCCTGGGCCTTTCGCGCCTCCGATCCATCCCTGATTGGCTCTCGGGGGATTTCTGGAGGTAAAGTGTCAATTAGTGTAATGACCCTGGACTCTGTCCACTCTCCTCCTTCCTCTGAGCGTGGAATAATTCCGCAGCCACAGGGGGAATCTCCCGGAGCAAACGCCTCGCAACGCCACCTGCTCACCCCAGCTCACTTTCCCCTCTCATTCTTCCACTGCAATTCCCACCTTCCCTTCGGCAGGCTCGGCGAGATGGAATACAAATTCAGGGCAGCCTCCGGGGCCAGAACAGCCCTGTCAGTTTGCTTAGACAATAGGCGTTCAAGACACCTGTACAGACGCATAGCACCACCGTTGCCGGAATGAAAATAATGCCAGAGTCCCGGCATGAATTTCCTCACTTTTTTCCCCTTTGGAAAAAAATGGAAAGCACAACCCCCTGGCTGTCAGAGCGTTTCGCTTTCCAGAGCAGGCGCTCTCCTCTGCCGCACGCCCTGCCTGTGATCCCTGTGGGGAGGCACGTCGGCCTGCCGTGGCCTGTTACTGCTTCAAAGCTACTGACAGAGAAAGTGGCAGGAATGGTCATGAGCCCTGGGCCTTTTGCTGACTAGGAAGAGACCCCAAGAGCCATCTAATCCAAGCCCATTCTGCCATGCAGGGATCCATAGCTCAAGCACTTCTATAAAATGGCCATCCAAGCGCTCTTTCAAAATCTCCAAAGAAAGAGAGTCCCTCAACCTTCAAGGCAGCTCTTATCCTCAGGAAGTTCCTTGTATTTAGGTGGAATCTCTTCATTTGAATACAGTACATTGATTCATGTTCCAATTTCCAGAGCAACAGAAAACAAGTTCGTACCATCTTTTACATCAGTGCTTTTCACCCTGTCTGATGTGAAAGAACAGTAATTGTTCCTTTTTCCTTCCCAGTTGCCAGGGTCCAGCATCATATTTGTGTCCATTGGCTTCAGTTCTTTCTTTCTTTCCTGGAAACTTGCCTGGGACCAGCAGCCAACAGCTCAGGGATCAGAATAGTATACATGACATCCCTTCAGAAATTCAGAGGTGGTTCTCATATCATCTCAGTCTTTTGGGGTGGGGAGAGCCAGCAATCCTGTATGCAGAAAGCTCTAGGTTAAGGTCTCCAGCATTTCCATGATGGCTGGAACCAGAGAATCGTAGAGCTGGAAGAGACCCCAAGGGCCATCCAGTCCAACCCTCTTCTGCCATGCAGGAAGACACTATCAAAGCACTCCTGACAGAAGGCCAACCAGCCTCTGTTTAAAAATCTTCGAAGAAGCCCCAGTCCAACATTCAGATCACTGGATCACAGTTACTCTCATTCATTGGTGTCTTACTCATCCTCCTGTTCAGAAGCAGTTGGACTGATGTGCAATATCTGCATTTAGTTCATGGTTGTGGGTGTAAAGTTTCCTAAGGAAGACCACCTTACATCGTCCTTGCAAGCTTCCTTCTGTTCTACTGCTTGAACCAAGCTGAGGTCTCACTCCACCCTTGGGCGTGCTTGCAGATAACATTCAGTCTCTCTCTCTCTCTAGCTCTCTATCTTTCTGTCTCTGTGTCCCTGGAAGGCTGCCAAGAAGATCTGTGGTATTTATAGGACTTACTGGAATCGACTGGCATGTGCTGGGGTTTTGCATGTGATTGATTTTGGAGAAGAAAGTGCCCTGGAGCACCCCAGGGGCCCAGGCAGCTTGGACCACAAGCAGAGAGAAAGGGCCCGGGGTCAGTCAGGAGCGGCCTTGTTTCCATTTTATCTCCAGAAGCAATTTGCTGTGCTTTTGTTTCCTAAGTGACTCTTAATATGATGGGCAAAATGAGATCACAGGATATTAATCCTCCATTTAAGAAGTACTTGAAGTAATACCTCAGTGAAAGGGAGCGTTAAGCCACTTAAACAAATACCTGCTGAACTTTATAATCCCGACAAAGAGTTAAAGGATGGATTGTTGGGACTGGGGTGGAGGGGGCGGTGGTCTCCAACTCCTCTTCTTTAATGTACACAGGATGAGAGTTGGCAAAAAACATGTCAGAAAAGCTCTTGTGTGAAAAACCATGCATGGATCCACGCACATGTGGTTTTCATACAGGCTGGAGTCCACCTAGGAGAACGTTTCCATGGAGTCCTCATACACAGGGCGCCCTCTGCTTTAAATGGATTTTCCCCACCACAGTTCTTTTACAAAAAAGTGTTGCAATCCTGATCCAAGCTGTAATGTTCACAGGGTCAGGCTAGCTCAACAGATACACTGAAAGACATTAGCGTGAGAAAGACAGCGGTGTCCAAAATAGCCCACAAAATCAGAATCAGTCATGCAACTGCAGGAGAATCTTGGTGAGGTCCAACTTGAACGGAAGCTGCTGGGCACTCACTGCAGCTCCTGTGCTGTTGGGGTACAGAGTAATTCAGCTGAGCACCAGCCTGGCATGCACAAATCCTCACAGTCAAACCCCCGGCCCTTCCAGTTAAAAAGAGCTGCCACCAGTGAGGATGGACAAAGGTGGGCTGAATAGAGAAACTGTGTAATCCGATAGTAAGACATCTTAGGCATTCCTGTTTGCTACAGCAGGTATATTTACATTCCTTGCATTTACATCTCTGACACAGCTTCTGTTCCTTTTCTGCTGTTCCAGCTTTTCAAGTGCTGAATACCAAGAGATGATGGAAAGAATCTCTCCGGTTGTTGAGAAGCACAAGGAGACGATGCTACCTGGACAGCCTCAGCTGAACGTCTGCGATAGGGCAGTCATGGTAAGGGGAATAAAATTTAAACAAACTTTAAAATGCTTTGCTTCTACTGCATTCTTAGGAGCTTAAATATCTCTCTTTTGGTCAAGAGAGGCTGGGGAAGAAGACCACCGCCCTTCCATTTACGAAGTGAGTGTGCATTAGGGCAACAGTTATCTGTGTGGCTACTGAGTCCAGAAAAGGCCAGATTTCTCTTTCCACTCTCTTTTTCGCCTTTACCTCTGCCTGTGTTAAGAGAAGGGCTGGCGCTCGTTGGCTGACTCTGCCACTGGCCTCACTGGATATAAGGCGGCTTCTGACATTTTTCCTCTACTCCTATGAAGCAGAGTGTAGGTCAAGTAGTACTTTATCTTGGGCAAGCAATAATACATCCTTCTTGCTTTGGTAAAATCCAGGACATTCTTTAAAAAATATATAGAAATGTTTATTATCTGCACTATGATGTATGATAAATTCTAGTACTTCCCTGGACATTGTAACTTTGCTATTTCGTTGTAGATAGCTAGTGTTGTGTACTGGTTTGAGCGTTGGACTGTGATCAGGGTTCAGATCCCTGCTTGGCCATGGAAATCCGCTGGGTGTCCTTGGGCAAGTGACACTCTCACAGAGCCTCAGAGGGTGGGAAAAGCAACCCCCTCTGAACAAATCTTGCCAAGAAAAACCCTGTGGTAGATTTGCCTTAGGATCGCCATAAGTCAGAAACAGCCTGAAGGCACTCAGCAACAACATTTTATTGTAGTTTCGTATGAAGTCATGGATCCACTCATACCCATATAACCACTTCCAGTCTGGGAAAACAAGATACCCCCACTGGTGTCAGTGACAAAATCATGAAATGCTGCCCCTTTAATCTGCAATAATTTCAGGACAGCAAAAGACCAGATGTTCTGACACCCCAAACTGAGAGATTCCAGTTGCCTCAGCAGATGAGACTTTCCTCTGCATTCCTGGAAAAATTTTGGCCAGAGCAGAACAGCACACCCAGTTTTTCCTGTGTTTATCCTTTTGCATTTTGGAAGAGAAAAATAGATGTTTTTCCCCCTGAAAAACCTTGCTAATTGTTCCTTAGATTGCCTGGGTGGCCTTCCTGGGTGCCAAGGCCGGCTGACAAATTGCCTCTCAGCCTCATAACTGGATCACCGTTGCCACCTGGCGTTGGCAATCCAGAACACATGCCTCTTCTCCAGATTTCCAAACTCTTCCTCCCGCTAGGGTTCCCCTGTTAAACAAAGCAGATAAAAATAACCCAAGCAGCACTGAGCAGGGAGGAATGACCTTTAATATTTGACAGCCAAATTCTCCCATGGGTGGGTGGGCTAGAGGAAAAAGAAGAGAGAGACAGAAGCCGAGGGAGGGAACGGATGGCTACCCTTTGAAAGAAGTGATGGATGTTACACCAAGAGGTTGCTTGGTGCTGTACAGAATACTGAACTGGGCAGAGCTTGGGAAAGTTACTTTTTTTTTTTGACCAAAGCTCCTAGAATGCCCCCAGCTTTGTATTTATTGCCCAAAAAAGAACTTTTTGCACTCTGGTATCGAAGCAGATCAACTGCCCCAGAGAAGTTAGTCATCACTTAGGAAGGAATAAGAAAGCTTGGAGTAAGCTTTGAGTAAGACTGAAGGAGACTAGAGTTCAGATTCCCACTCAGTCTGGACAAATCTTGCCAAGAAAACCCCATGATGAGATTGTCTTAGGGTCACCTTCAATCGGAAATGACTTGAAGGGACACAGTGTCAGCAACCACAAGATGGTGTGGATCAACTGGGGAACAATAAAGATGGGACTGAGGGGGAGGACAAGTCAGAAGGGAGCTGAAGGTAAGTGAGAGAGACCTGCAGGGCACTTTTTATAGGGACTGAATGGGTCTTCTCTGGCACAGTCCCAGGACTTGTCTACACTAGCTGATGGCGAGGTGGGTGGAAAGATTTGATCTTGCACAGCGGATCAGCATCAGCCTCTCCCAGAGGTGCGCACTCTATGCAGGCAGAAAAGTGATTTTAAGGGGGTAAAAAATGCTGTGTTCAGTGTGGGGTCCAGTTGAAATGAAGAAGTGAATGCAGAAACATGTGTTTTTATATTTTCTCTTATGATATAGCTCACCTTTCTCCCAGTGCAGAACCTCTGGGCAAGAAAGCCCCCTTCAGGAATGTCTCAGATGAAACAGTTGCCTTCACTCTCTGGATCTTGACTGGTCACCAGCACTAGGCTCTGGAAGGGGTGTCTCTGATCTAGCAAGGAGAGGGGAGCGTTCTTTTTTCCCACTTGATATTGGCTCTCCTCTACAAAACTTGAGTGAGGGCAAAATAATTCCAAGTGAACCGCCGAGGCAGCGTTGCTCGGTTCCCCCTCTTGGGTGTCGCCATGTAAATGCCTCCTAATCCATCAATTGGCGGCCTAATCCATCAAACTGCTCATTAAAACACAAATGTTCTTATCTGTCTCACCCCTGGCCTTCCGAGACGCCTGTCTTCTCCCGAGCTCTTTGGGTAATCTCCGCAAATATGCCTGTGCAAAATAATTACAGAGTCTTTCAAAGTCTAGGGCTGTTTCTTTCTTCCTGTCAGCCATACAAAGGTTTGCTCACTTATCATGATACCAGGAGAGGGAATAGCAAGACAGCTCTAGAATAAATGCAGAAGTGGCAGGCTGGTGGGAGAGTGGGGACAGGCGAAGAGCAGCGGCAGCAGCAGCTGATACCTGACCCTGTTGCCAAGAAGCCAAGGTTGCCTGCTCTGTCAGAGTGGGCTCTTAACACTCAGATCTCAGTGCTGTTTCTCTCATGCAATGGACAGGAGTCATCGGACGGGGCTGCAACTGGTGTGGAGTGCCCCCTTTTCTAGCAGGAATAAGCAGTTGCCTCCAATCAAGCACCTAAAGTTTTCTAGTGTTGCCAAAAGGAAGGAAAAATGTAAAATTCCCTAGCAGCAATAATGCAGAAGGGAAAAAAGGCAGGATGAGAATGGGGTGTCTGTGTGTGTGTGCATCACACTGTGTACCTTTCCTTTTTTGGATGTCTGCAGGTGACATGCAGAAGCTCACCTGTGGCAATAAAGAAGGAAAGTGTAACTCTGGGAAATGAGAGTCACCCAATAAATTGGGCACATATTTTGTGGCAGGGTTATAGGGATTGGGTTGGATAGCCCTTGGGGTCTCTTGCAACTCTATGATTCTTTCTTTAAAAACCCATTTTTAATGGCCAGCTGGGATGTCCACTGAGAATTCTGGGAAAGGATGAGCCAAGTTGGAATTAGTCCTGGGCAACAGCATGGACTGTGGAGTTTTATTCCTTCTTCGTGGTCTCTGTGCCTTATACATTAGGAGCTTTCGCGCCTGCGCGGTAGCGTTCGGAAGATTCTAGAGCTCGTTAGCTTTGACGGGAACCCCTCCCCCACGCCGGTGCTGCGCATGCTCCTCCCGCTGACTAACGGTCTCTCCTCAGTTCTTTCTTGTCCGCCTCAGCGTACAGAAGGTTCTGCTTGTTGGCTTGCTTTTTGATTCTGCTTTTTGGTGTTTTCAACTTCGGATTTGGCTTTTGATTACCCCTCACAGATTTCGGACTTGGCTTTGGTACTTTCTCAATCGGTTTGACCTATTTTCTGGCTTTGTCTACGATTTCGGATCTCGGACTGTGTTTGGCGTTCTCGGACTCTTGTTTTCTTGCCTTGCCTCCGGTTTATGTCGGCTCTCTTCAAACGCTGCGCCTCCTGCGGAAGGAAGGTCGCTCTCTGTGACCGACACTCTAAGTGCCTGATTTGTTTGGGTGAGGGGCACAACTCTCTGCCCCATTTGCAGAGAGTTCACACACCAGACTCTCCGCAACAGGTCGGCAAGGCTTAAATCCCACTGTTGGGAGGAGTCTCTTTGTGCTCGAGGACCCGAGACGATGGCCGAGAAACGCCTGTCCTCTTCTTCGGCAGCAGCGGCGGCTGCCGTGCCCTCGACCTCGTCGGTATCGGTACCGGGCTCAGTACCGATAATGAAGTTGCCGAGGATACCGAAGATCTCAGCAACTCGGGCACGTGAGGACCCTGTGGGCTCGCAGGCCTCAACCTCCTCCTCCAGGCCGTTGACCGCGGCCCAGAAGAAGCGCCCAGCCACCGAGGGCCTGGGGGAGAAGAAGAAGAAGAAGAGAAAGGAGAAACGGCACTCTTCACCGACGGTGGTGCGACCCCCGACTCCACCACCCACCCAGCCCGCCGAGGACCCTCAACTGATGGAGCTCCCTGTGGAAGAGGAGCCTCCGGAGGAAGAGGAAGTCCTCGAGGTGTCGGACGAGGAGCAGGTCGTGCAGGCCTCGCCTCCTCAACCGCCCGAGCTGATCGCAGAGATCACTCCGCCGAGTCGCCGTCCACCCTCGGCAGAACGCCGAGAGGAGGCTGTGGTCAGGCAGCGCCCAGCCTCTCGACGTGACCAGTTCCGTTCGCTGGAGCAGCGGGCCAGGCCTCCATCCCCGCGATATCGGGAGATGCGTCTGGAGAGGCGCCGCTCGGGCAAGAGCGCCTACTCTCCTGGCTACCTAGGGAGGTACGCCCAGGAGCAGGTGTGGCACGAGCCGACTGGCTCGTACTATTCGTATTCGCCGTCTTACAGGGACCGGTACCATCCAGATCCAAGGTACTGGTCACCTCGTCGCCAGTCTCGCTCGCCACCGCGGGAGGCTCGCTACCCCCGCTATGAGAGGTCACCGCTGCGTCGTTCGCCGAGTCGCCGTCAGTCCCCAGAGCCCTCACCCCGCTACTGGGCTGTTTCTCCACTGCCGTTGTAGCCGTTGCGGTGGCTACACAGCAGATCGCCACCTCGAGGCACGCCGTGGAGGCTACCTCGAGGGTGATGGTCGGTGCCGTAGCCCTCTGACGCCATGCATGGCTCCGGTCCTCTGGGCTTCAGGAGGACAGCCGTCGGCGGATTGAAGACCTACCGTTCGACGGCGAAGGGCTCTTCCACACCTCCACCGACGAGGCTATGGGTCACCTCGTCAAGGCCCGGCTGACAGCGAAGAAGATGGGCATAAACCAGCCTGCCCCGTCTCGCCGCTCTTTGCAGCTGAGGCCTACGTGGAGAAGGTCCTCCTCTTCATCGGCGTACCAGCTGCGGTCCCCGCGGTCGACCGCGTTGAGGCCGTCGACCTCTTCGGCTTCGAGGAGGCTTCCCAGACAACGCCCATCTTCGTCGTCCAAGAAGTCGTCCTCCGGAGTGAAGTCCCGGTTTTGACGGCCTTCGCAGGACTCCACCCGTGCCATCCTTAGCCCTTCCAGTAGAACTGTTCCACCACCCGAGCCTGGCCAGGCACCTCGACTGCTGGCGGGATATCACTGTGGACTCCTGGGTACTTACCATCGTCCGCCTGGGGTACGCCATCGAGTTCCAGGCTATTCTGCCACGGGGTGTCTACTATTCCACCCCGGCCAGCTCGGCTCTACTGGAAGAGGTCCAGTCCCTCCTCGAGAAGGGAGCGATCGAGAGGCTCCCGCCTTCAGTCAAGACCACCGGCTTCTACTCGAGGTACTTCACGGTGCCGAAGGCGGATGGATCCCTGCGGCCCATCCTAGACCTCCGAGGGGTGAACAAATACATCTGCCCCAAGAGGTTCAAGATGGTCACGCTGCCGTCGATCCTCCCCTTCCTCCGCCGAGGGGACTGGTTTGCATCCATAGACCTCAAAGACGCCTATTTCCACATCTCGATCCGCCCGCAGCACAGGAGATACCTTCGGTTCGCGATCGACGGCACCAGCTACCAGTACCGGGTGCTGCCGTTCGGGCTTTCCACCGCACCGAGGGTGTTCACCAAGTGCATGGCTCCGGTCGTGTCCTTCCTGTGGACAAAGGGCGTCTCCGTCTACCCTTACCTGGACGATTGGCTATTGGTGGCGTCCTGCAGACAGAAACTGTACAGGGACATTCATCGGACTTTGTCCCTTCTCACTCGGCTCGGACTCAGGGTCAACCCCAAGAAGTCCCATCTCGAGCCCACTCGGGTTCTCGACTTCATCAGGGCGACCCTCGACTCGGTATCGGTGAGGGCCTTCCTCCCAGACGAGAGGGCGCGGACGCTTCATTGGGCGGTGTCCGCTGCTTTCGAGGCCTCGACGGTGTCAGCGAGGAGGATCCAACAACTCCTCGGCTACATGGCCTCGACCACCGCTGTAACCTACCTCTCCAGGTTACGCGCCCGGTCGCTCCAGCACTGGTTCGTCAGGGCCTTCGATCCACTCTGGGACGACCAGCGCCGCCGGTACCGTCTGGCCCAACAGGTACGCTGATCGCTCCTGTGGTGGCAGTCGTACATGAACCTGCTGTCAGGCATGCCATTCCGCGAACCCAGGCCATCGGTCACAATAACGACGGATGCCTCGCTCTTCGGCTGGGGAGCGCACACCGGGGACCTCCGGGTCCGAGGCAGGTGGATGGACGACGAGTTGTTCCTCCACATCAACTCTCTCGAACTGTTGGCGATCCACAAGGCCCTGAGAGCGTTCCGACACCTGGTCACCGGCCGCACAGTGTTGATCCTCACCGACAACACGACGGCGGTCTGCTACATGAACAGGCAAGGAGGGACGCACTCCACCACGCTGCTGGGCATCGCACTCGAACTTTGGAACTGGTGCGTCCCGCTCCGGATACACCCTGTGGTGGTTCACCTGGTGGGGCAGGAGAACACCACAGCGGACGCCCTCAGCAGGGACACCGCTTCCCACCACGAGTGGTCCCTGTCCGACGAGGCTTTCCGGATGCTTTGGGACCGATGGGGCGAGCCGACCATCAACCTCTTCACGACCAGCCAGAACGCGAAGTGCCGCCTGTTCTGCTCGAGGGCTGGCCACGATCGCCGCTCCATCGGCGACGCGTTCCAGTTTCCGTGGGAAGGGCTGATCTACGCCTTCCCTCCGTTCCCGCTCCTAGGCCGCATGATCGCGAAGATCATCGCGGACCGGGCGGACGCGATCCTCGTGGCACCGTACTGGCTGAGGCAGCACTGGTTCGGACCCCTGATCGAGGCCGCCCGGGGCAGGACTCTCAGGTTTCCAACGGTACCGGACCTGCTGTCCCACTCCGACGGACTGGTGTTGCACCCGGACCTGCCGGTGTTGGCCCTCCATGCCTGGAGGATATCGCCCTAGACGACCCGGCCATCGGGAACGTCTTGACCGTGGCCAGGAAAGAGTCCACGCGAAGGAACTACCACTACAAGTGGCAGCGCTTCGTGGCCTTCGCCGAGGAACGTCGAGAGCCGGTATCGCCTGTCACCGTGCGTACCGTGCTCCACTTCCTCCTCCATCTCCGGCAACAGGGCCTGGCCTTCCCGTCGCTCAAGGTCTACCTCGCCGCGATCGTGGCATACCAACCGCCACGATCCCCGTCGGCCGCGCTCTTCAGGGGCGGTACCGTCAAGCAGTTCCTGAAGGGCCTGCAGCACCTCTACCCGCCGGTATTGCCGCTGCTACCGCCGTGGTCGCTGTCATTGGTGCTGTCCCAGCTGACGAGGCCGCCCTTCGAGCCCATGGCCACGTCGGACGACAGGCTGCTCGCGATGAAGACCGCGTTCCTAGTGGCCGTCACCTCTGCCAGGCGGGCGGGAGAGTTGACGGCGCTACGGTGTGATGAACCATACTTGGTCTTTCATCGGGACAAGGTGGTCCTCCGGCCTGACATCTCCTTCCTGCCGAAGGTGGTGTCCAGCTTCCACCTGAGCCAGGACATCATCCTGCCGGCCTTCTACCCGGACCTGACGACACCTCTGGAGCGGTCCCCCCACTCCCTGGATGTGTGTCGGGCGCTGGCCTTCTACAAAGACAGGACTGCAGCCTACAGACAGACACCCCACCTATTTGTCTGTTATGGCAGGCACCGGAGAGGCCACAAGGTATCCACCCAGCGCTTCTCTAAGTGGGTGGTACAGACTATTCAACTGGCGTACGAGCTTGCCAGGAAGCCTCCGCCAGACCTGCTTTGGGCCCACTCCACCAGGGCCGTGGCGACATCTGCTGCCCTCCTGCGAGGCGTCGACCTGTCAGAACTCTGCCGTGTGGCGACCTGGTCCCAGCCGTCGACCTTCGTGCGCCACTACAGGCTCGACTGCCGTTCCAGGAGAGATGCCCGGTTGGACGTGCTGTGCTGTCTTCTGTGCTCTAGGATCTGGGACCTGACCCACCATCCTACTGGTAAGCTACACAGTCTCCTAATGTATGAGGCACAGAGACCACGAAGAAGAAGAACAGGTTGCTTACCTGTAACTGTGGTTCTTCGAGTGGTCATCTGTGCCCTCATACATCCCCGCCCTGCCTTCCCCTCTTTTCAAGTCCCATCTGCTTCGGCGGACCAGAACTGAGGAGAGACCGTTAGTCAGCGTGAGGAGCATGCGCAGCACCGGCGTGGGGGAGGGGTTCCCACCAAAGCTAACGAGCTCTAGAATCTTCTGAACGCTACCGCGCAGGCGCAAAAGCTCCTAATGTATGAGGGCACAGATGACCACTCGAAGAACCACAGTTACAGGTAAGGAACCTGTTCTTCTTTGATGAAGCCGAGAGAAATGGCTGCAACTGAAAGAGTGTTCTGGGAGGCAATTATAACAGGAGGAGCAGCCCATTCCGTCTATGGCTAAGTCAGGGGGAAAGGCTTTATAAGTCATAACAGCAGTTGCCTTCCCCCTTCAGGGTAATCCTGTTTTTTCACAGGTTGCTCCCAAACTACAGAGAGCTGCAGTGGCAGGAAGCAGAGGTACCAGTGGGATGGTCACTGAGAATTTCAGGAAAGAATGAGTAATATTGGAATTAGTGCCAGCCAACAAGAGGCAGTGTGATGTAGTGGTCTGAACATTGAACAAAGGTTCAAATACCTCCCTGGATGACCTTGGGCAAGTTCCACTCTTTCAGCATCAGAGGAAGGCAAAGGCAACCCCTCTCTGCACATAGCGTGTCAAGAAATCCCCGCGATAAGGTTGCCTTAGGGCCACCATAAGTCTGAGATGACCTGAAGGTACACAGCCACCACTACCTTTCATCCTGGTTCCACAATGACCAGCAGGACTGACCGAGATCCTTGTCTTTCTCTCTTTCTTTTTTAATAACAGAATTGGGCTCCTCCAGGTTGTGAGAAAATTGGGAAGTGTTTGGATCCTCCTAGCCCCGATCCCAAGAAGTGCTTTTGGCCTCACTGAACATTTCCTGACCTTCCCGTACCTGACCTGCCCTAAAGCTGTCACCGACTGTCAGCTGGAGATTTGGTGGCCGTAGTGCTGCTGCCTCCAGTGATTGTGTTTTCTCAGGAAGAAGAGCACTGTGGGAAAAGGCCCAGAAGGACTTCTTTGTAGATAAAACTCTGCAGATAATTTTTCCTACTCTTTTTCTCTCAGGGTTATAGCAACAATCTTTTGCAAAATCAAGTCTCAAGAGAGAGGCAGGATCAAGACGCGGTGACCTATGTTTAGGTTGAATATCAGAGTTGAAGAAGAAACTCTCATACTCTTTTCACCTGCCATAAGTTCATTCGGAAGCAAATTTGCTGAGATTCATGGCTGTATTTTCACACAGGGCTTGGCTCCCTCCTTCCGTGGCCCTGAATGGGTTGTGCTAAGAAATGGAAGCAGACACACTTTCTTGTGTCACCTGAAAATGTTAAGGGCTGATATACTGGTATTAAGCATTTCCAGTGGATGTATATTGTTGCTTAAATTTGGCAGGAGGGTAAACTACAGGAGAGCCAGCGTGGTTTGAGTGTTGGACTACAACTTTGGAGACCAAGGTTTGAATCCTCACTCGCCCTTGGAAATCCACTCCGTGGCTTTTGGCATGTTACGCTCTCTCAGCCTCAGAGGAAGGTGATAGCAAACCTCCTCGGAACAAACCTTAACCAAGCTAATGCCATCATAGGTTTGTTTTAAGGTCACTGTAAGTCAGAAAGGACTTGGAAGCAAACAACAATAGCAAAAGAATTCCAAAGCAGAAAAAAACACAGGAAAGCCGCTTTTGAGGAGCCTGGACAATTTTGTCCAGGGGAAGGGGTATTGGGGCAGTTTCACAGAGATCTGTGGACTGCAGGCGGTCCACAGGGCACACTTTGGCCATCTCTGCCCCAGGGACATGGCTGAGGTTGTAGTTTAACAAGTCTCCCGTTGGGGATCAGCTCAGGCCTCTGGCAGGAGCACCCTATCCTTTTCTAGAGAGCACTGAGGACAATTAAGAGAGAACACAAATCCAGCTTGACCAAAGGCTGTGCAGAGTGGGGGATTCTAGCAGTTATAGTCCAAAGAGATCACTCTTCCACTCTCTGCAGGTGAGGGCCTCCTGTGGGAGCATCCCTTTCCCAACTCTGGTCCCAGACAGTTTCAACTGTACATTCCTATGAAGTGCCAAAGCTTAGTATGAAGGAACTGCTGCTTTTTGTGGGGCTGGAGAAGGCGTGTGTATCTGTGTTTCATATGACGGTAGATTTCCCTACCTTTGTTGTGTTTTAAGAAATGCTGCTGTTGTGTTTGTAATTTCACCATGTCATGGAGTTGTAAGAAATGAAGGCCAATGTAATACTTTACCCACATCTGCTGCTATGTCTGTTTTTCTGAATCTCTCCGTTGAATGAGACAGTGGGAGAGAAGGAGAACCTACACTTTGAATGAGCATCCTGGAAGTGCAGTGTTTTAAATTTTTTTAAAAATATTTAATATTTATTGATTTTAGTACAGAGATACAAACAAATTCACAATCACAGGAAAAGAAAGAAAAAAACAAAATAAAAGAGAACAAACTATACATAAATAGCACACATGTATAACTAAAATTAAACTAAACTGAACTAAACCAAGACATAACAACAAAACCCATTACTAAAAGACTAACCTATCACCCCTAAACACACCTTAACTATACTAAGACACAAAAGAACTCTGATCCCACTCCTGTACCCACTGTAATGAAAAACAAAAATTGATTAAGATCCCATATCTTATTCTGCCATAACAGATCTTATATACATACAGTTTACTAGAATTACTAATCATCATAACCATAGATTATTACATCATTAGATTTCTTATCACTCAAAAAAACCCATAAGCAGTTTCTAGTCTTCCAAAAACTTTTGAGAAGCTGCGAAAGCAAAATACACACACCTGTTACTCACAGGCACGCTTACTGGAATCATGTTTGGTGATCCTTAACCAACCCTTTTCCAACACGTGTTGGACTGCATCTCTTACTATCTCCCAACCAGGTTGGGGCAATGGGAGTTGTAATCCAACATGTGTGGAGGACACAAGGTTTGGGGGCATACACTTGCACTCTGATGGATTTATCAGCAGTCCTGTAGGCACACTGTCCTGTATGGTTTCATTTAAGTCAAGCTGGGAATCAACCTACAGATGTTCTTGCACTGCAGCTCCCGGCATGCCTTACCATAGGTTGGTCTGGCTAAGACTGATGGGGTTCACAGTCCAGCTATATATGGAGGGCTGCATGATTCTCCCTCCTGAGATTTACATGGATTCCATTGGAGGTGTTTAAGGGCTGCCCTTATTCTTATGTCCTTGAGCAATCACTTTCTTCCTCAAGTCCTTGTGATGATAAGACAAATTCGATCAGGACTGGCAGATTTTGGAAAAGTCACCTTTCTTCTAGCAGCGAAGGGGATATTATTAGATGGGTTTCTCCTCTCTCTCTGCAAACTACTAGATTTTTGAAATCCACCCCTCCAACAGTCCTGACTCTGTCCTCTTACTTTTTCAGCTGCTTTTAAAATGCCCTGTTTTCTCTTCCCACTTCCCCCTTTGACCTCAGCTTATTTTGGTTGCTGCAAGCTGAGTTCAAAGGGCAGAAGTGGTTTGCATTCAGTTAACTCAGTTCGGGGGTAGAGAAGAGGAGGGAGCAGAGTCTTGTGCTTCCCAGCAGGCTTAGGGAAAAGCAAACTGCTGCAGCCTGCTTTGCCTGCTGACAGAAGGCGAGCAAGGATAGGGCCAGGCTGGCCTCCTTGGGAAGGGGGTTTGCAACCTGGGAGCAGCCTAAGCAGTGGGTGCTGAATGTCTGATGCTTCAGGGCATAGAAGCCTCGAGTTGGAAGGGACCCCAGGGGCCATCCAGCCCAGCCCCCTTCTGCCATGCAGGAACCCACCTCTAGCACTCCGGACAGATGGCCATCCAGCCTCTGTTTAAGAGGGGAAGGAAGGAAGGAGAGAGGCTCTGCCACACCCCGGGGCAGCATGCATTCCACTGTCGAGCTGCTCCACCATCAGGAAGGGTTTAGATGGCACCGCTTTTCGCGCAGTTTGACTCCCTTGCCCCTCGCCCTAGCCTCTGCAGCAGCTGGAAACAGGCTCGCTCCCTGAGAGGCCGCTCCGCTTGCGCTGCAGCTCCCAGAATCCCCCGCACAGTTCCCGGGGCTCCAGAGAACTCCGTGACCAGCTCGCTCTGGGATCGCGGCAAGTCTGAAGCAACCGGGTGGCACCCGCGCCGTTGCCTAGGAGCAGAGGAAGCACAACTCCCAGAACCCCCCACCCAGCAGACCACCCACTCAACCCCCGTCTCAAGCCGCGCGGAAAAGGAGACAGACGGCCGGCTCCGCCCAGGCCCGGGGCCCACTTCCGGCCCCCGGTTGGCCCCGCCCCACGCCTACGGCGCATGCGCCCCTGGAGCGCGCGGCGGCGGCGCGGCTCCGAGCATGGACGCGGGAGGCAGAGAGGAGCGCCGGCGCCTGGTGCGCGAGCGGATCCGGGACTTCCCGGACTTCCCGTCCCCGGGGTGCTGTTCCGGTAAGCGGGGCGGGCGGGCGGGAGAGGGAGAGGGAGAGGAGGAGGCCCTGCGTGCTCGGAGGCGCCCTTGCTGGGCTGCGAGCGTGCTTCTGTTTAATCAGGATAGCAGGCGCTTCCGCACTAGACTGTTAAAGCGCGTATTATTCCTACTTGCACCTCCTATGGAATCCTGGGTTGTAGTTTCGGGAGGGGCCGGGCGGCCCCTCCCGAAACTGCAAACCCCAGGATTCCATAGGAGGTTGCGAGCGGAATCATCGCGCTACAACAGCCTCGTGCGGACATGCGCTCTAGCAGCGTTTGCCACGCGTTCGTGTTCTTCAGATATGCCTTCCAGGGCGCGTTGAGCCAAGTGGAATTGGCCCCTCTGCACTGCCGAGGGTTCCCACCTTCGAGCCTTCCCGCTGCTACAGCGCATGATCCCGCTTTCAGCCTCCTGGGGAATTCTGGGGTCTGTAGCTTCCTGCGGCCCCAGAGCTCCCTGACTGGGAATGGCAAATGCCTCTGGCTCAACTGCAAAGGACTCCATGGGAGGCAGAAAGTGGAGTAACAGCGCTGTAGGGCGGAAGCCCCTCTGAACCCGTTTGCTTTTTCCTTCCCTTCTGCTAGAGATATCACTCCTCTGTTGAAGGACCCCCTGGCCTTCGAAGCCGCCATCGACCTGCTGGAAGACCACATCAAAGCCTCCCACCCAAAGCTGGATTATATTGCAGGTCAGTCCAGAGAGCGTCTGTCGTCAACATCAGGGGTGTAGCTATGGAATCACTGAGCCCTAGTGCTGGAGGAGACCCCCAGGGGCCATCCAGCCCAGGCCCATCCTGCCCTGTAAGGAGACAGTCCAAGCCCTCCCTTTGACCGACCTGTGTTGAAACCTCCAGAGAAGGAGGAGACCCCGCCACGCTCCGTTGAGGCGGCAGCAGATTCCACTGTCAGACAGTTCTTACCATCAGGAAGTTCTTCCTAATGTTTAGGAAATAAATCTCTTTTCCTGTAGTTTAAATCCATCGCTCCATAGTGTCCTAGTCTCCGGAGCAGCAGAAAACAAGCTTCCTCCATCCTCCGTTTGACATCCCTTCAAATATTTAAACATGGCTATCATGTCACCGCTCCACCTTCTCTTCTCCAGGCTAAACCCACACAGCTCCCTAAGCCTCACCACATGCTTTCCAGGCATTTGACCATTTTGATTTGCCTCCCCTGGACATCCCTTCAATATTTAAACATGGTTGTCATGTCTCCTCTTCACCTTCTCCAGGCCAAAGGTACCCAGCTCCCTAAGCCACTTCTCATGGTTTCTAGGCCTTTGGCCATTTTGGTAAAGGGCGGTGGGGGCAGTGGCTGCAAAATGAAGACCTTGTCCCTCCAAATAGGAATTCTGGCCCCTGCTAAAACTTTCCTTCATTCTCCAAATTTCTGGCACTCCAGAGAGAATGAGGCTGAAAATGGCTCATACTTAGAAATCTTCGATTTACTGTGTTTGCACTTGTTTGGTAATTTTGTTGGTGGTAGTGCGTCTTCAAGTCATTTCCACCTTACAGTGGTTCTAAAGCAAACCTGTTGTGAATTGTCTTCAGAGAAGATCTGCCACCATTGCCTTCCTCTGAGGTTGAAAGAGTGGGACGTTCCCAAGAGCACACGAGTGGGCTGCTGTGGTTGTACAGGGATTCAAACCCAGATCTCCCAGAGTCCTAGTCCAGAGCTCAAACAACTACACCACACCAGTAACTTTCTCTGCTCCTTTTCTTTGGATGGCTAAACTCTGTTTCTAAATCCTTGATAGATGTTTTAAGTGACTACAATGGTAGAAATTTGAGGACAGGAGGAAAAATTAATTTAAGGTGACAAAAATCTTACTGGGGGGGGCAGTACCCTTGCTATGCCCCCCCAATAGCTACACTCTGCTCATTATAATAATATTTATACCTTAATTAGGGCAGTCAAAAGTATTTCTAGGAATTACTTCCTTTACAGAAATGTTGGAACCGGGGGGCAGAAATAACACAGAAAGTATAGGGAAGGGTTTCTAAACCATGGAAAAAGAGAGCAGTTCAATACATTTTGGCTGACTTTTGATCCAAAATTCACAACATAGGCATGTGAAATGAAACAACCAGGTTAGATAAACCCTGCATAAGCAAACAAAAAAATTTCGAAACACAGTTTTGAAATCAGATGGTTTCAAGCGTGTTCACAGTGGCACAGCTCCATCTGTCGCTTGTGAGCACGAGGCCTTGTTCTCCTCCACCTTGAAATGCCCCGTTTCCTCTGAACCCTGGAGACATACTTCTTTCTTTGCTCTGCTTTGGCCAGGTCTCGATTCCCGGGGTTTCCTTTTCGGGCCGCCTTTGGCACAGAGATTGGGAGTTGGATTTCTGCTAATCCGCAAAAAAGGGAAGCTCCCGGGCCCCACAGAATCGGTCTCCTACACCCTGGAATATGGCAAGGTAATTTTTTATTTGTATGCTGGTGCAAGGAGGGGAGAGTTAAGCAAACACTAGAAATCCCGATATGGCTTGGGTCCAGGATATGTGAAGGACCACATTCGCCTCTACAAGGCTATAGTTAGACGTTTTGGCCTCTCAGGCATTTTCAGTGCCAAACAGGGCCTTCTTGGTGGTTGGTCCCAAGCTCCCTCCTGAAAGAGGCTAGGCTGAGTCCCTCACTGTTGTCTTTCTGCCAGCAAGCAAAGATCTGTCTTTTAAAGTCAAGCAGAGCTTTGGCAAATAATGTTCTGTTGCTGCAAGAAGGGGCTTGTGTATTAAATGCGGACTGGAGTGTTTCTAACCTTGTGTTTTACATTTAAGAATTATTAGTATTGCCAAATACTACTACTATTTCTATTGGAGTATGAGGTTTTCCATTTCTTTATTTTTCATACATCAACACCTGAGTAATATTATTGTTACCAGAGTATGATTTGTATTTGTTAGGAGATGAGCAGGGGATATTTAAATGAATTGAATCATATCTATTGGATACAATGAAATTCATTGAAATACCCCCTACTCATACTCTGATTTCAGCTAATCTTTAGCCTGGCTTACATAAGTGTAGCTTGTTTTTGTGTATTTCAGCTGAAAGAAACTTTCAAAAGCAAATCAGACACAGAAACAGAGCAGCTCCCAAGGGCTTGGCTAGCCCAAGCACAGCCCTGTACTGGCCACCGACCCCAAATGTCCTTTCTTCCGTAGGCAGAGCTTGAAGTTCAGAGCGACGCAGTTAAGCCGGGCCAGAAGGTGATCCTGATTGATGACCTGCTTGCCACAGGAGGTGAGAAGCATGCAGAATTTACTGCCTGCCCTTTGGGGCTTGCAAACTTGTGGGCACCTCTGAGCAACGTCTGGAAAGGAAAGAAGAAGGAAGAAATAAATTTTGGAACTTAAAAAGAGGAACGATGAGCAATAGCCTTTCTCCGATGTTGATGTGGCAACCAGACTTGGCCAAGTGTGTCTTCACAGCCAAAAGGGCCAGGAAAATGTAACGTTTAAGTGAACATGTATATTCTTAGGAATACCAGCTTCCGTACTGTACTGCACTTTTCTGTCACCATATATACGTGAAGATCTGAAGTAGACTGTTGATCTTGGACGTTTATCCTATAATAAATCTTTAGTCTTAAGCAGGGTGAGTAGCTTAAGAGCTACGTCAATACTGGAAAAGACCCCCCTCTCCATTTTCTTAACTTTTTCTCCTTAAAATGTTCTTAAAAGAACAAAAAGGGCAAGTAGTCATGATTTCCAGCCCCTTGAAGCCTCTAGTTAAGTGTTGGAAAGTGTATGGTCGTCTAAATAGATATTGGTGGTGGTTGATATCTGGGTTGAGTATCTCTTATCTGAAATGCTTGGGACCAGTATTTGGAATACCAGTACTATATACATAAAATACAGTACTATACATGAGATCGCTAGGGGATCTTGCAAACAAACGAGCAGGAGCCACTTCTTTACTACGCGTGGATTCCCACCGTTTCAAAGATCCTTGCATCTCGTTCATTTCTTGCTTGTGTTGTATACAAGTCGTGAGGCTGGGGAGAGACCACCAAGCAGGAACACCTCAGCCTGGCAGGTGGAAGTGGGTGGTAAGTGGCAAAAAAGTATTGATTTTTGGAGATTTTTAGGTAAGGGATGCTGAATTCCTGTTGTTGTTGTTGTTGTGTAGGTGATTGACACTCAACTCAGCAGCAGAGGAAAGGGCAAAGTGGCTCCCCTCTGGGTAGGCTCATTTAGGGCAGGTGGGGGGCTTTGGCTTTTTTGTGCGCCCAGGGCATGCGGCCCAGTTGCCACACCTTAAAATACACCTCTGCTTGGGGAGCATATGTATATTTGCTGTTTTTCCACTTTCCTGGGGGTCCTGTGTCCCTAAACCCCACCAGTGCGGAGGGACAACTGTATTTCTTTTCTGCCTTGTTAGCCTGTGTGACAAGATTTCTTTCCCCCTCTTTGTCCAGGTACTATGCGAGCTGCCTGTGAACTGATGTCGAAGCTGCAGGCCACCATCCTGGATTGCATTGTGCTCATTGAGTTGACATTCCTCAAAGGAGCGGAAGCTCTCAAGCCATTCCCCTTCTACTCGCTCCTGCAGTACGACTGAGGGACGCCTGGCTACATGGGAATTGCAGTCCAAAAAATAGCATTCCCTAAATTCCTGTTGAGATTAACATTCCCTCTTACCACCATCAGGAAATCTCGTATGCTTCAGACACAATTTGCAGTTTGCGTGCTTCTTACATCACCTAATCCCCCTTTTTTCCTTTTCATTCACCATCACTATTACTTTACTGGAGCTAATTAATTAGGCATTGCAGACTTGAGAACTTATGCTCTTTTTTTATATAAATCAAGCTTGAAAGAGCTCATTATTTCAAATTTATGGAAAAGAAAGAATAGCAACATAATCTGCTGTGGTGGTTTTAATTGGAAAGGTTTGTTGTCATCTCTGTAGGAGGAAGTGGAGTCAATTTTGAGGGAGCACCAGTGAAGGAAAGAAATTTAGATTAGATGCCTCCTGTAGCTCTCGCTCACCAGAGATGCTTTCTTCCAGTCCACCTTGAGCTGCACTTTGGGTGGGATATATACTCAAAATAAAATATGCCTCCCCTCCCCAGTAATGTAAATTGCAGGCTGAGAACTATTAGCCCTCCAAAGGACACTGAATGTGTGGACAAGGGCTGATAGGAGTGGCAATCCTGCAGTATTGGGGGGGCAAAAAGTCTCCCAATTCACTTTAAGGAATGCAAACAGTCCATCTCCCCGTTGGTGCTCCCCAAGTCATAGGTTCTGCGTGCCTTTGCAATCAAGGAAAAGGGGTTTTGAGTATAATAAGTCCTCTCTGGTCGTTTTAGTCAGCAAAACATTTAATGCCAAGTTTCATATCAAGTCACATTTCAGAACAAAACAGACCCTCTTTTTAGAAAGAAAGAAAAAAGATACTTTCCCCATCATTTGCAAACTTTAAAAAAAATGCAAAAGCGGTTCCAACTCCCTTCCTGGAAAAGGCTACCCCACCCATTGCTTTCTACTCTAATAATGGAAACTCTTACATCATTAAAATAAAAAGAATTGCTGTAGACTTGCAGAGTCATTCTTTCCCCCCTTGCCTACCCTCCAAATCTCAGCAAAACAAGCTCTGCCCGAGGAAGATCATTCCAAAAATTGTTAAAGGTGTAAAAACTGCAATAGGGTAAGAAGTTTGCTTTTTTGACATGAATGGCAACCGGACTGAATTTCTGGGCACTTGACAGCGCTGCCCTCTAACAGCCACGACTTGGGAGTTTCCAGCTGACCAAAGGAAGCAAAAAACCAGCAAAGACAGTAAAGGGAAAAGCAGCATTTCTGTTTTGCCCTTACTGCTCCCTCCACGTTAAAAGAGGAGGAAAAATCCAGAAACGTCTCTGGGTAAATCTCAGAGGAGGATCCAGTGGCGGTATCAATCTTGATGAGAGCTTCCTGCACCAAGTCTTAAAGGCAATGGATTTATGTATGCCACCCTGCTGCTGTTTCAAAGTGCCTCCTCTTCCTTCATCCTTTTGGCTAGTCTCTCCATGACGATATTGAGGTCAACGCTTTTGTCCAGCTTGAGGTACACCTCTTTCCGAATGGAGAGGACGCTGACCCAGGCTGGCAGCACCTCTGCGAGGAGGTGGAGGTGACTCTCCATTTCCCCTGCAGAGATTACAAAGAAAAGATTCTCAGATCTGAATCCCTGACAGTCGATTCCCAAAATGTTCAGCTAATTTTCAGTCTCATTTTTTTAACACGGGGGAAGACATTTTAAAAAAATGGCAGCCACAAAAATGGCCCCGGATTTCCCACCCTGATTTATCACTTCATTGGTAAACCACCTTTTCCCCCAGAACTGGGACTTGAGGCTGATTTCAAGAAACAGGAGTCTTCCCTTATCCATGGTTTTGGTTATTGGTGGTCAGACAAACCTTCCTCCCTTTGCCCCAATCTGTCCCCCTCCTAGTGTCCGGGAGACAGCTTGTTCACCTGCCACCCACACCTTGCTTACTGCCTCCCACCTTAACTGCCCCTCCATGAACACCACCCCAGGAAATAGTTGTGGCATCACCAGAAACAGCCTTCTAGCTGGGCAGAGACTGTAGAGGGGCTTCATATTACCAGATCGTATGGCCACTGAGGAGCTAGTTCCCCCCGCCCCCAGACTCTACATAAACCCAGCTTGGGCCCTGGGTAACTGTTGTCCTCACCATCTCTCAGGCCCCTTCCCAGACACACACAACACTTTTGATATTTTCAGTGTTTCGACCATTGCAGGGCCCCCACACCTCTAACCCGAGCAAACTGTACTCACTGGGAGTCATGAGGGAGCGGTAGCTAGCGATCATCCGCTGACAGGCCACTTCCAAGGTGAGTGCCGGCTTCTTCTCCGCTACGAAGACGTTCCGCAGGACCCGGGCCATCTCGGGCAAGCGGCCCATCATCTCCAGGCGCTGCTCCTGCTGCGGGTTTCGCGTCATCAGGGCCTGCAGCTTCTGCGCTTCCTTGGCCCTGACCTGGGAAAGAGAAGGCGGAGGTGGGAGCTGGAGGCAAAGTCAGAACACAAGTGGCTGCCGCTCATGAAGTCTGAATCAAGACCCGAGCTGTCAGTGCAAGGGAATGCTCCTCTCCCACTTGTCTTGTTGCTGCAAAGCAGGACTCCCCACCTACCATAATTGATTCTTGTCCATGGAAGCTCAGGGTGGTTGGAGGCTCCCCTGCCAGTGGAACAGTGAATCCACATGAGGGCTTAATTTGAATTTTCTTGGATCTGTCCAAGGTGTGGGACATCTTCTGGATATAAACTGCAGCACTCCTTTAAAGTTCTGACCAAAACCTGGAGAGGATTCACTGCTCCACTGACATCAGAGCCACAAGCTGCCACAAATGGGACCTCAAGAGTTCTCGTTTATGTAAAAAAAAAAAATTGAAGCAAATCTGATAGTATGTCCTCAGCTAGCACAGACTAAGGTTTTTATCACCTGGAGTGGTGTGTCTGAGTGTGTGTAAGGAGTTAATTTTCTTTTGGCCTGTAACTCCCAGCATCCCTCCACTGAGAAGGTTTTGTCTAATTTTTTATCTGGCCTTTCTCCCAACACAAGATCCAGGGCAGAGTCCAACATTTTAAAAGACACAATGCAATTAAAAAACTACTAATGCAAAAGTAAAAAAAATACAAATTAAACTAAATCTTCCAGTTTAAAAAACACAAGTTAAAAAAAGTATTGAAAACAAGTTAAAAATGGTATTAAACAGCACTTTAATAAAAACACTACCCTCCCCGAGTTGCAGTCCAAGGAAGCAACACCCCCTTCCCACAACTTCTTCCCACAACATCTGTGGGGAGACACTGAAAATGCCCCTATTCTCACCCTCTCTAGTAATGACTGTGAGACCCCTTTTAGGCTGCTGGGGGTGTTTGCTGGAGCAGAAGGGGGCAGATGGGGAGACTCAGGCGTGGAGGGGCTGGTCTCCGCTGTCCTCAAAGCCAGGTTGGCCAAGGCCTTCTCCATCTGAGAAAGAGAAAGAGAGTGGTTGTATGAAGTCATCTTCAACCTTTTTATAATATATAGGCTCCCCCCACTTCTGACAAATTAGGGACTGGACCACTGTCAGAAAACCAGAACACTGATAGTTTGCAGCCTGCATGAAACTGAGTTCTAGTCTGCAGCCCAAGAAAACTGCAGCATGGAACCAAGTCCTGGTTTGCCACCTGTGATGTTGTGGCAGGGGACTGATCTCTGGATTGCAGATCAGGGATACATCCAAGGGCCTGAGTTTGCAGGTTTGCAGCCTAGAAAGGCACTGCTCTGCACAGAACTGGTCTGGTTTGCTACTGTGGACTCACCCACAGGATGGAGTTCTGGTTTGCGGCCTGGAAAGTTGTCACACTGAACTGAGC
Organism: Iguana delicatissima; assembly: GCA_948472985.1. Lineage (NCBI taxonomy): Eukaryota > Metazoa > Chordata > Lepidosauria > Squamata > Iguanidae > Iguana > Iguana delicatissima. The sequence goes on along the minus strand of CAOKZL010000747.1, from coordinate 442,809 downwards.
TATGGTTTGCATCACAGGAAGTCATCTATACATTCTGGTTTGCAACCTGGGAAGCTCTCAGAGTAAACTGAGCTCTGGTTTTGCAGCCTGGGATGTTGCCCCCGATCCCATCCTGTGCCCCTAGCTATTCCTACTTCTGGAAGGAAGACCTCCACCTACCAAGTCCTTTCCCAAACCTAATCCCTGGAGTAGGTAAAACAAAAAAACAACAAACCCTCCTCCAGTCTCTGCCTAGCCCTACCTTTGGCGTCAACATGCTCCGTGCCTTCGCAAGCACCTCCTGAGCGCTGGTGATTCTGTCCACCTGTGGGGGCTGCGGCAGCTCAGTGGGCACAATGTCCGGCACATCGTCCACATTGAATCGGGGGTGCCACCTGGTCAGCTTGTGTTCTGGCACCACCATTGGAGGGTTGAGAGGGCCAGGAAAGTCTAGAAGGGGGAGACGCAAAGGAAATTGCATTAACAGGAAAGAAATAACCACCTTCTGCTTATCTTCACATTTACTGGGCTGTCTATAGCAAGAGTAAATGACTCCTTTTGCTTTCTCAGTTTCTACTGGACAGCCAGGAGAGAAGAGAGACAGACAGACAGACTGGCTGACCTTGTGGTGACCCTTCACAATGTTAACCAGGTTCCTGCTAAATGTCTTCCGGCGTTCCATCAGGTGCGATGCTGTCAGTTTCTCACCTGAAAGCCAGATATGACACACTGAGGTTTGCAAATGCACCTGTGGGCTGCAAAGCCACCCACACAACCTGGGCCCAGCCACTCTCCCACTCAGCCTAACTGATCTACCTGGCAGGGTTGCTGTGAGGGGTAAAAAATGGAGTAACTCCAGTCATTCATGTCATCGTGAGCTAGCTGAACCATGGAACTGACTGCCACAAGATGAAAGGACCACTACTAAACTTACAGGGAGAGATAAATATTTAATATAAGCAAATGAATAAATCCAGACAAATGTTATATTTTGTCATGATCCCATCCTTAGCAGCTTACGAGATTCACCAATCATCTAGCTGTACCATATCAATCCTAGGACTATTATTATTATATCCCAACTTTTCCCCCAATTTGTGACTCAAGGTGACTTCTTGTTGTGGTATGCCTTCCAGTTGTTTCCAACTTATGCCAACCCCAAGGTGAACCTATCCCAGGGCTTTCTGCGGCTGAGAGTGTGTGACACGCCCAAGGTCACCCAGTGGGCAAGGTGGCTTACAAAGGTTAAAATAAATATGCCTTTAAAATACGTATTGCGGAAAAATTTAAAAATAGAACTTAAACACAGTTAAAAACATGACCCTTAGGGAGAAAAACAACAGAGAGGATACAGTTATACTCTGAAAGGCCCTCCCCCCCCCAAACAAACAGTCATCAAAGATGTAGCCAAGCAAATAGGTCCTCACCTGCCCACAGAAGGGCAGAATCACGGAGCTGGAGGGGGCCTCGTGGCCCACCAGGTCCAACCCCCTGGTCAATGCAAGAACTCCAGCTAGAGCATCCAAGCAGGTAGATGTCCAGCATCTTTCTGAGACATCCAGGGAAGGAGACCCCAACCCCTCTCTGGGCAATTGGTTCCATTGCTCGACTGCTCTCACTGGCTTATCAAGCGGTCAGCAGCCATCCCCTTGCCCCACACATACCGGCTTCCAGGACTGGCTCAAAGGTAAGCTGGTAGTCGCTTGGCTTCTGGCCACCGCTGCCAAAGGTGGGTATGTTCTTTTCCTGACGCAGAATGTATGAGTCTGGGTACACTGTTTTGATTTGACCCACATTCCGTTCCTCAAATTGCCTACAGGCAGGCAAGGGGGGAAAAACACATCAGCAGCCAAGGTCAACATTTTTTCAGGAGAAAGAAAAACAGAAAAACTGCTTTTTAAAAACATGTAAATAGCAAATTGCACAGAAATGGGTATGTTTCACAATTCAATGATGTTTTAATATTTTAACTAAAACAGTGATGTTTCAATGTTTAACCAAGATCTGATATTATCAATTCCTGTCTCCCTGCTTCTCAGTTCTGACTATTCTTGGATGACTCCCACCCAGAAGTCATTGTCATTGCTGCCCCACATCCCTGTCCCTTGAAGAAGAGCCCACGCACCTGCGCATCATGTCCTGGACCCCTTGCTTGACCTTGGCAAAGGTGGCCGTCTCCAAGCGATTGAAGAGCATCCCCACAATTGTGTCCGCACTGCGGAACATCTCCGCCAGCACCTTGTACTTATAGGGCAGGGCCAGGCCCGGGGGGATCTCCGCAGCGAGAGTGTGGAAGCGCTGGTAGGCTGGTACCTTCTCACTGATTTGGGGAGGAAAAGATAAAAGATTAGCACCAGAATCCTAGTAAGATTGCTTGGTTGGATACGCAATAGCAGAGTATTTCTTTTTCTTTTCTGATCACCTCTCTTGGCCATTTCTGCATTAGACTGTTATAGTGCTATTATTCCACTTTCAACATCCTATGGAACCCTGGGGTTTGCAGTTTAGGGAGGGGCCTCAAAGGCTCCAGGATTCCATAGGATTTTGAAGGTGGAATAATAGCACTATAACAGTCTAGTGAAAAAATGGCCTTTCATTACACTTTGGGTTGGGTTGGTCAGAACCCTTTTGTCTTTTACTAAGTTAGAGTTTAGTTAGCAAGTTAGCACTTTGGCGAGTTAACATTCAGTGTTTTTTGTCCATTTAGTATAGTGTTTCAATTTTATTTCATGTTCAAAATGTCCACCTATTTATTTTGTAATAATATATACATATACGCACACATATACATACAGAGAGATAACACTGTACCTCTTAGGATTGGACAGGGCGGGACAACTACCTATAAAATTCCACCCCTCACCTCACCTGGTCTCAGCTGCGCACTCTGGATCTTCCTTGCTGAGATTTCCCCTTTTTTCTCCTCTCGGGAGACTTTCCTCTCCCGAATCTTCGATTCCAGGAGCCGAGCTCTTTTCAGGCGGCTCTTTATGTCCTCATCTGTCTCCGGGGACCCTTTTGGCAGCTGGGCTTTCTGTGCCAGAGCGTGGATCTTCTCCAGCCGGTCTCTCAGTTCTGTGAGCTCCTCTCTGGACACTTTCTGCTGGGAAAATGGGGGAAACAAATCTCAGCTCTGAAGAGCCCCTGCTTTATTAGCCTCCCACTTCTCACGCTATCGATTGCCAGCCATCGGAGACGTTCTTTTTGGAATCCCTGCAGGAAGCTCCAAAGTTGCACCGTAAGTACCTTGGGCCCTCGGTATCTGCTAGGTTTTGGCTCTAGGACCTCCTGCAGATACCAAAATTCATGGATGCTCAAGTCCTGTTCCATCTAATGGCAGTGTCTCTTACAGAAAAGAGCAAATCAAAGTTTGCTTTTTGGATTATTATTTTTAGAAAAAAAAAATATTTTCAAGCCATGGTTGGCTAATCTGCAGGTATGGATGGCCAATGCAATATTCCATATTTGTATAAGTTTATACAAATACATATGACACCCAAAGGTGGCAGCTGGGCCATTCTGAGAGTTGTAATCTAATAAAGTAACTTCTCCAAGGTTGGCACACCTTCCTCTTCCTCCTCCAAGGCTCACCTTGTCCTCTGGCACGGCCGTGCCATCCTGTCCTTCTCCCTCTGGCTTCAGGCCTGGTGAGAGGATCACATTTGCCAAATCCTTTGTCTTCTTGTCCAAACCAGAGGGGCTGTGGGGCCCAAGGGGCGGAGCGGCTGTGGGTCCAGCGCCCTGGAAGAGAAACATCAGCTCACAAACAGACCCTCTACCCGAAATACCAGCCGTGGGGGCAAAAGCTGGGGTTGGCGTATAGGGCTTTCCTTGCTAAGAATGTTGCCAGGTCTTTCAAAAGAGAAGTAAGAGACAGCTGAAAGTCGCTAAAAGCAGGCTTGGCACTTAGGAAGCACGTTGTTCTCCACCAAAATATCAGATGAACGTGCAGGCTGAGCATCCCTACTACTCTGCAATACTCCAAAGTCCAAGACGGGTGGCTGAGACAGTGACACCTTTGCTTTTTGAAGCTTCAATGCACACAAATGTTGTTTCATGCACAAAGCTGTTTAAGAATTCTGTATAAAATTATCTTTGGGCCACGTGTAGAAGGTGTACCTGAAACATACATTAACTTCGTGTTTAGGCTTGCATGCGCCGTATTCACCGAACTCATACCCCGCCTTGGCTCCCTTTTGGGAGAAAGCGGGGATAAAAATTCATCAATACAGTCAATGAAATTGCAAGCTTGGCTTCCGACGGGGACGCACGCAGGGTGGCGAGTCCAGATCAGGCGAATCCGGCTTAAGCCGGAGCACCCGGGAAGGAGGCCTGGGAGCCCCAGCCTGCCCCTCCCTCTGAACTCACCTCCCCTCCTTGCCGGGCGGGCGGCATCACCAGCCTTTTTCTGGCCCGCGGGCCGCCGCTGCTCCGAGCGCCGCCCGCCGGCGCCGCTTCCCCGTCGGCCTCCGGCCTGGGCCGCTTCCTGCTCCCGCTGCTCCTGCCGGGCGCCGCCGGGGGAGGGCCGGAGGCGGCCGGGGTGCGCGGCGAGGCCAGCAGGGACAGCGGCGGCAGCTGCTGCTTGCGCTCCGAGGGGGCGGCGGCGGCGGCATGGCCGGGCTCTGGCTGGCCCCTCCGGGGGGCGGCAGCCGACGCTCCGAGGGGCTCCGGCTGCCCCTTGCGGCGCCTGGCTCGGCGCGGGCCTTGCTTGCTCTGCGGGAAGAACTCGGTCACCCGGCGCTGAGCCATCCCGGCCGCGTGGCGGCTGCGCGCTCGCCGGTGGAACGCTCGGAGCCCCGACGTTCTGCCGGCGGAACGCTCGGAGCCCCGACGTTCCATCCGGCCCAGGCAAATGTATCCGATTTTCCCGGGCCCGGTGCGAGGCTCCGCCCCCTCCGCGCCTTTTCCCGCCCGGGAGCCCCTGGCCTCTTAAAGGCGCCGCGTCCGTTCCGAGCCAGACCTCCTTGGCTCTCCTGTCTCTCCTCTCTGGACAGCATTTTTTTCTTTTCTCTTTTTTTTTAGCATATTGATAATTGAGTGGGGCTGTTGTGTCCTTTTTTTTTCTTTCTGTTTGCTTTCTCTGCTTTTGTAAGGCCGTTTCTGCTCTAGGCTGTTGCAGTGCTATGATTCCACTGGCAACGTCCTATGGAATCCTGGGGTTTGCACTTTAGGGAGGGGCCCTTGACGTAGGTGGCGGTGATAGGGCTGCTAAATTAAGTCGGAAGTTAATATTCCCTTGAAACTGTGCTGATTGGGACCTTTGGATGATCAAATTAAAAACAGAGGTGGCTGTTATGAGATATGACCGGGGCAGCAAGATCAATGTGGAAAAGTACTGTGATTCCAGCAAAGGAAGACTGGTTGCTGAAATTGGCTGCTCTAGCAGGAAAGGAGAAATGATCCACAAGGACGAATTATCAACAATTAGAGAAAAATCACGGGCTTTATTTTGGAAAGACTGGGAACCTTTCATTCTCCTTTGGCAGAAAAGTGCAAATTAACATGTTAACTGTAGGTTGTGGTCATTAACCAGTTTGGTTAAGTTGAGGTAGTGCGTGAATAGTATATAGCTGGAAAAGTAATCCCATATAATAAAATGTATAGGCATTGCTAAGAAAGGCAGAAGTCAATGTAAATCTTTTTCCTTTTCTTTTTCTGTTTTCCTTTTCCTTTTGTTTTCCTTCTTGTTTGTATTTTAAAGTTTATAATTATATATATAATAGCATCAGAATTAACCTTCAGAATCACTGCACGTCTGGCACCTTCCCAGCAGCTGCTCTGAGCCAGGAAAATGCCACAAAATTGCCCTGGGGAAGAATCAGAGAGGACTTCATGCTAATTAATCTATTGGAATTTATTGCACGGAGTTGCCTCTCCAAATCTTAGGAGGCTGCAGTATTGGACCTGACTCTGGCACACACAGCCACCGATGGTCCTGCTGCCAGAATTTAGAACCGGGGGAGAGGCAAAATCATACCTTCCAACTGTCTCAATTTGGCAGGAACAATGAGTGGTCTGAGCGGTGGATGCAACCTTGGAGATCAGGCTTGAATCCTCGCTCAGCCATGGAAACCCATTGGGTGACCTTGGGTGTGTCACACATTCTCAGCCCCCTAAAAAACCCCTGTGATAGGTTCTCCTTGGGGTCGCCATAAATCAGAAATGACTTGAAGGTACACAACAACAAACCAGCCTAAATAAAGGCATCAGATCCCATCTGATCTCGGAACCTAAGCAGAGCAGGCTTGGTTAATGCTTGGATGGGAGACCACCAAGGAAGGACCTGAGAAAGGGCCTGTCAAAACCGCATCTGAGTGTTTTCTTGGCTAAGAAAACCATAGGAAATTCATAGCATTGCCATAAGTTGACAGGGAACTTGGAGACCACGCATGTCCCTAGGCCTTTCCACACTGCTCTGTAATATTGGTATTACTCCACTTTCGACATCCTATGGGATCCTGGGGCTTCTAGTTTAAAAGAGCTCTCTGGCTGAGAATTCTAAATGCCCCTCCCTAAACTGCAGACCCCAGGATTCCATAGGATGCTGAAAGTGGAATGAGAGCACGATAAGAATGGAGTGCAGAAATGGCCCCTGGAGGGCATGCATTATGTGGCCCCAGGACCTTTAAGGGCCCCAGACCTGTTTTTCCTGACCCCCAGGCCCTCCGGACTCCCCAAAACCTGCTTTTCCTGAACCTCCGGAAAAAGGAAATTGCTTTTCCTGGAGACTTCTAATACAGATGATTCTAAGGTAGGGAAGAATATTAAAAAATGTCTGAGAAAGGTTAAAATAAATTCTGGAGAGGCCCTTCTCTCTGTCCCACCCCTTTTTTGGGCTCAATTGGTAGGAACAAAGGAGGCAGGTTTTTCCTGGAGGCTGCTCCCAGACTTTGGAACTCCTTTTAACGGGAGTGGAAAAGGGATTCCACAACATGGGAACATCCACTGAGAAGGCTCTGTCCCCTGCCCTCCCCAAACTCACCTGTGATGCAGGCAGAGACAGAGGGGAAGTCCTCCTCAAATCAGTCAAAGAGGGAGATATGGTTTTGGTTAAATGGTGAGAAGGCCAGAGAGCCCTTCTTAAGACTGGGAGCTGCAGTCCCACAAAAAGAGTGGTTTGGAATTAGAAACTTTTCAACCTGTGCAGAAAAGCTGACCCCAAAGGGCATCCCAAGGAAGAAACAAACAGAGCGGAGTTGACTCCAAATGAAACAACAGGAAACAGGCAGAGAAAACAGTCGTTTTTGTGTGTGCTTGATTAGTCACGCTCAGGGATCGAGGCCAGAGAATTTGAAGAATGTCAAAAGGCTGTTATATTTCCTGGAAAAGCAGCAGCGTGCGAGGGGAGGCCGGCAGGGTGGGGAGAGATCAAAATGCAAAGCCTGAAGCGGGGGGGGGGAAGAGCTAAATCCTGAAAGAGGTGAAGCCTTTTCTCAGTTAACCTGCACAGGCCCAGGTGAGCTAAATGCACTTTGGCGGCAGAGATTTGCTGATGTCCAGCTCTGCCCTCCCAGACATATAACTGCCCCCACTGACCCGCTCCTCCGTCCCTTCTGATTTGGGAATGAGAGAAAGAACACTCTCTCTCTTCATCCGTATGTGGTTTTAGGGGAGTCAAGAATGTCTAATTCTATCTTTTCTCCCTCAGTGGTGTTGGGATGAGTGCCCAAATGCCCATGTTGGCTGGAGGATTTGGGGAGCTGGAGTCTAAAGAAGTAACTTCTCCAGGTTCTGATGAATAAGCACAGTGGTCTGTATGTATGGTATGAGTCCATTTTGCCCACCTTGGGCTTTTCTGTCCTGGTTTGGGGTCTGTTACTTTAGTTCCTGTGAGATGATGGAACCTTGCTGAGACAGGGATTGTGTCTCTTTGCCTGAAGAGCTCTGGGGACGGCACCGAGTCGGGCAGCGTCTCAGTGGTAAAGCGCAGGCACGGTCTTAGATCCCAGCAGCAGAAATGGCAGGGGATCCTACTTGATGTTGCATTGTTTGTGGCAAAGACATCCTGGAAAAGTTCCTCTTTCTACACTGCGGCTCCCAGAATCCTCCAGCTAACTAAGCAGATTGGGTGATTCTGGAAGATGTCGCCTTCCCCCAAGGAGGAACTTTTTCAAACTGTGGTATCTGCCAGAGATTGGGGGGTTCTGGGAGGTGCAGTCCAAAAACACTCAGAACTTTTCTAGGTCCTGACTCCAGCAGGGATTGACGGATTGAGTTTCGTCCTCTAAAGAAAAGGAAATTTGTCAGGCTCTGGTGCTGGCTACGGTGGGTGGATGATGATACTTGTAGTCCTCCAGGGAACCGGAGCAGTAAAGTGAGAAAATTCCCCCCTCTTTGGGAGGCTACAAGTCCTAACAACCACAAAGGCAGCCAAAGCTTGAGGATTCTGGGACGTGCGGCCCCCCAAGGAGAAGGAAGTTCCCCAGGCTTCATTACCAGCCGCGTTCGGGGGATTCTAGGACTTGCAGTCTCACAGAGAGAGCGACGGGGAACTCTTCCAAGCGCTGGTGCCAGCCAGAGCTGTTGGGTGATGGGATTTGGGGTCCCCCAAAGAACAGGACGGCTTCCGAGCTCTGCTGCCGGCCAGGGCTGGGGGATTCGGGGAGCTGTAGTTTGGGGGAAATCAGCGCCCAGCGCCCAGGTGGAGAGCTTCGCGGGAGCCCCGTGGCCGGGAGGCGGCGCTGCCGCTGCTGCTGCCGCTGCCTCCCCCCGCAGGGCAAGCGGACGGGACGGGACGGGGCGGGCGGCGGCGGCGGCGGGGACGGCGGCGGCTTTTCCTCCTCCTCCTCCTCCCCCTCCCCCTCCCCCCGGCTTCTCCTTCCAGCCCTGCGCAGCTTCGACGCGGAGAGCAGCTCCGCCGCCGGGGCCGGAGCGCCAGGCACGTGCGGGGCCGTCGGAGAGCGCCCGGGGGAGGCGAGCCCGGCCGCGGGAAGAGGAAGGCAAGGGGCGGCGAGCGGCTGCTTCCCCGGAGAGCCCCTGCCGGGCCGGGGCCCCCGAGGGCCGCCGGGAGGAAGGGGGCCAGGCGGGGGAGGGCGCGGAGAGCCCGAGGCCGAGTGCCTGGGCGGCCGGGACCCCGCCGGGCTCGGGCGTCTCTGCGGCGGCCCCGATCCGTGCCCGAGGAGCAGGAGGCGGCGGCGGCGCCCTCGCGCGAGCGGCAGGGCTTTGGCGAGGCTCCGCGCCCCCTCGCCGCCGGGGGAAGAAGAGGCGATGCTCCGCTTGGGCTGGGCGGCTGCGCTTGCCGCGCGCGCAATCCTGACGGGCCGCGGCGGGACCTGCGCCTGAGCTTGCGCCATGGAGCTGCGCGTCTTCTGCGGGGTCCTCTACTGGCTCCTGCTGCCCCTCGCCCTCCTGGCGGGTAAGGACCGGGCAGAGCCGGGAAGGGGAGGGAAGGTCCTTCGCGGCACTGCAGCTCCCCTCGGCCCTCCCTCCCTCGCCAGCCTGGCCAGGAGGGACTCTGAATTCCCAGAGCTTTGGGGGAGAGCCTTCTCGGGGGAGTATAAGGCCCGTTACCTCTCCGAGCCAGCATGGGGAAGGGCCTTGGGTGGAAATTCCTTTTGGTACTGCAAGGCTCGTCATCCCTCCCTTAGCCAGCATACCCTGTCCGGGGGGCTCCAATTTGCAGAACTTTGGTGGGGAGAAATTCCCGGGGAGGACTCCAACTCCCATCATTCTTCCTCCAGCCAGAGTGCCCAGAAAGAAGGGAAGCAAGGGGAGAAGCAATCCAAATTCCCAGCGCTTGGGGAGGGGGGAAATTCCCTTTGAAGGACTGCAACACTCAGAATCCCCCAGCCAGCATAGTGCTGGTGAGGAGTTCCTTTGGGAGACTACAGTGTGCAGAATTCCTCTCCCCAGCCAGCATGTCTAGGGGGCCATGAAGTTGGGGGGGGAATGATCCCCTTGGTGGACTACAATTCCCAGGGCCGGATGGGGGCTTGGGGAATTGTAGTTTTCCAAAAGGATCCCCACCCCACTGCAGCAAGATTCTGGGAACGAGACTGAGGAAACAGTCACCCATTCCTGTCTCTCTCTTATTCTCTGCCTTTCCTTCCTGCCAAGATTTGCTACAAGCACTTTTTTCCAGTAGCGCAGCTGGGTAGGGGGGAGTATTGTGTGAAGTAAAGAAAGAGACACCTCATTCCCTTGTCTTTCTGCTTTTCCCTGCTGAGTCAGTCTTTGAGATTTGAAGTGTCACGGAAATCCTTGTGGCATTCTGTCCGGGGGGTGGGGTTCTGCCGTCCGAAGCCCAACCAGGTCTGATCCTGTTCCGCTTCCAAAATGTGATAAAATTGTGTTGTTCAGGATGGTTGGTGGCTGGGGTGTGCGTGTGATACTTTGGGCAGCCCACAGCGTGCATACTCAGAAATATTCGGAAACGTTGCTTACTCAGAGGAGTGATGCTAAGTTAATTGTGAAGCCTGCTTTCTGCACCTATTTTACTTTTATGCATAAAATTGTGTGGCCTGTGGGTGTGAGCAAGCAAGTTTGAGGACATGACTTACTCAGAGGGAAGTCAGGCCAGACAGGACAGTTTTCCTCTGCACACGATGTGGGGTCTGGAAGAAAAAAGGGCCAGCGTCCTCGGCTGAAGTCGGCAGTGGAAGGGAAAGGCAAAACCAGAAGCCGAAAGTCATTTAGCTTTCACTGTTGTGTCTCTGTGGCTATTTCCGCACTAGACTGTTATAGTGCTATTATCCCACTTTTAACATCCTGTGGAATCCTGGGGTTTGCAGTTTAGGGAGGGGCCCTTGAGGCCCCTCCAAGGATGTTGAAATTGGAACAATAGCACTCTAACAGTCTAGTGCGGAAATGGCCTGCCTTTCCTTGGAGAAATGTCTTCTTCCCCTCCTGCCTTTGGAAATCTGGTACATGGAGTTTAATGACAGCAGGTCAGACTGGACAGCCTTTTAAGTGCCCTGCCGGTTGCTACAATAGCACATGATTTTGTGTGAGCCCTGCCTGGGAGTTTTTCCACTTCCCCTTTTTTTCCTGGGTCTAAGATTCCTAGTGAAAGAAGAAGCAAGGGAAGAGTAACTTTTGTAGAGTTGCAAAATCCCACATTTTCTCCAGAACTGGCACAAAGTTGCCAAATGTCAGTTGTATTTATGATTGCGGTCACAGACCATTAAAATGCAGGATATCCACCATATAAAGCATAATACAGAGGGGACAAGGATCAGTTCATCAGTTATCCAGGATCTTAAAACCTTGTAACATTAAAAAGAGGGAGGAAATCCCAAATGTTACATACATCTCTGTGTAATAATAATCTTACCAGGCTTGCAACAGAAAAAAAGCAACTTTGCAGCAATTGGTGTCTGCTAGTAAATAAAGCAAGTACTAAATACCAGGAGAGATTAAAGGTCCCATAATTCACCAGATAGCTCAGCCACTGACCGTGCCAGTTGGTGGATACTGGGAGCTGTAGTCCAGAAAAGTAACATTGTCCAGCTGGCTTGCGCAAGTGAGTTCTCTGTAACTCAAAAGGAAGGAGATTGTATCTAAACACTTCTGTAATAGGTGTTTAAGAGTGGAATAAATTCACTCAGAGGCTGGTGGACTTTTCCAATGAAGGAGGAGAAGGAAGTTTTTAAACAGAGGTTGGAAGATCGTCTCAGGAGTGCTTTAGTTGTGACTCCTGCTTGCCAGGAGGTTGGACTAGATGGCCCCTGTGATCTCTTCCAGCTCTTAAAATTCTATGATTCTTCCCAAGGCCTAGTTACAGAGAAGCTATTCTTGCTGCATTTTTGGGCAAGGAGCAGATGGTAATCCCGTTTTTGGCCTTTGCCAGCCTTGCAACCTAAATCTTGTATTTTTTTTTCCTTGCAAGTGTTTCCAGAGTGTGGCTGCTGACATCTCCTTCCGCCCCTTCCACATACGCCCTGTTCTCAGTGCAGAAGGCGCGTGTGTAAGCTGTCCTGCCAACAAGGGAGTATTTTGTACCGACAAGCCATCCGCCAGAGAAAGGGAAAGGTGTCATCATAAAGTCTGGGATCATGTGGCCTTTTTGGGTGTATGTTTTTCCCTGGAGTGCACTTCCAATGTGTTGGATTCCCCCTCCTTTTTGTACCCATCCCACACAGGGTATAGCATGGCATTCTCAGAGGAAAGTAGGACAGGATTGCTAGATTCTAAGAGGGCATTTCTCTAAACTGTAGCTCTAAATGCTCACCTGAAGTTTTAAGTGCTAGAAATTTGGAGGCTGCAGGAAAATTTCACAGGGTGGGCAGAATTCTTAGTTGGGGGGATTCAAATGCTCTCATTAGTGCCACGCACATACATATACACCTTTGCCCTCTGGTCCATATTCAGAAATGTTGAGATTTTTGGCCCTGCTATGTATTTGACACCTGCAAAAAATCTCAGAAATTTGAAATATTTCTCCAGCCTTGGTTGCAAGGCATTGTCGTAGGAGTGGGGCTCATGTTTATTTTTCCACGCAGAAATTGCCAAAGCATGCCGGGGTACTGTATCCAAATGGTGAAAACTTATCCCATTTTTTTCTTACATTGTCAACAAGGTGTCCTTAATGCTTCTGTCTCCCCATTTGGCATCCTATTCTACCCCTTTGTTGATCTGGCTCAGCCTTCCCCAACCCAGCACTCCAACTCCCATCATCCCCAACCACCGTGGCCCTTGTCAGCTGTATCTTTTCCCTTCCTTCTCTTCTCTGCTTCTGGCTCCCTGCATCAAAAGCAAGGGTGGGAATCAGGTGGTCCCCTGGAGTTTATAGGACTGCAGCTCCCAGCAGCCATGGCCAGCGATGCCTACGGGATTTGCAATCCAATGACATCTGGAGGGCACAGTTGTTCCTGTACTCAGTCTGAGCAACAGGTCTGTATTTTAGTTCTGTTAGTCTGTAAAAAGTAGTGTATTGCATGCAGTATGCTATAACGCTGTGGAATTATCCGAAGACCCCTTCTCGTGGGAAAAAGGAAGGAGAAGCCTTGCGTGTTATTGTGTGCCTCCAAGTTGTTTGTACAGTAAACAAAATGCAAGGCTTCTCCTTCCTTTGTCCCATGAGAATGAGTCCTGGGATGAGGTTAACAGTTAATTGTTTCCACAGTATACTCTATAGCATACCATACAAACCCACACAAATACGTGCACACGTACAATTAATAGCTGACATTTTGCTTTCCGCAACCAAAGAGCTTTAGGACTCCATTATGGAGTTAGGTTTCCCTGGGGGCAACCTGGACCTTGCTGGTGGTGAAACCAGAGCTGGGAAGCAAGGCTTAGATTGAATGAGAATCCCCATTGAAGTACATGGGGTGTCTCTCTGGATGTATATAAACCTTTGCACTCTGCCACAAAGATCTTTTCTGTTTATTGTTGGAGAGGATGTATTGTTGACATCAATTTTTTACATTGTCCTTTTGGTAAAGTTTGCGCATTCTTGTTTTTCAAATCGAATTAATTGGGGATTCCTCAAAAAACACGCTTGCTGTCATTGAAACAAGATGGGGCACGTTTTCTTCAGCTGCCTCTTGTTTTGCAGTCTTGATTGAGGATTATTCTGAATGAATAACTCACAGCTTCCTCCTCTCCTCCACAACTCCTAGCCGTGGAATGCCCTGGCTGTCAGACTGTCCACATCAGCGCTGGGAATTGTGCAGCCTTCTATATATTGTTAGACTGCAACTCCCAGCAGCCTCAGCCAGCATTGCAAAGGTGGAGGATCCAGGGAATTAGAATCCAACAGCATCTGGTCTACATGAAAGAGTCTTGCCCTCCTGTCTCTTCCACCTTCTTTCATTTCTGTGTGTGAAAATCCCCATAACACATCCAACCAGGCAGTTTTACACAAATATTTAACGAACAAGCAAACTCCTGGCTGTCCCTGGGCTGTGGCAAAGGCAAACTCCAAAACGGCCGTTAGCAGCGCTGGAAGGAGAGAGGCTGGTGTTGTGAGGAGAGAGACGTGAAGGCTCGGTCTGTGTCCTTCCAGAATTGTCTTGCCAAGAAGTTGGGTTCATCCTGAACCGAAAGAATTGGACAGCTGTTCCATTTGGGCTTTGGTTGCCCAGTTAACGTGCTAATGTTCCCTCAGAGTGCCATTCTAATTTGCTTTAGATTTTTGGATGATGGTAGCAATCCATTCATTCTGGGTGGATGAAGCATTCTTTGGTCATGCATGGTGGAAATGCCTTGTGTTTTGCTTCTGTGTTGGAAAATGGAGGACTGGCCATCTCCCTGCTAGTCCCAGACTCTTGCAAAGTGCATTGCTAATAGGAGTGAAGAAGTTTGGGTCCTTTTTATTTTATCATATTCATTTAAATATTTATATCCAGCCCTCTATCATGAAATCTCAAGGCAGCATGATTTTAAAAGAGTACAAACCATTTAAAACAATTCCAGTTAGAAACAATGAAAATATATATTGTCTCATATATTTTGACTTTGTGTGTTTGTCAGTTTGCTTTATGTCATGTTGCACTTTATTGCATGGTTTTATGTGTGTGTGTGTGTGTGTGTGTGTGTGTGTGTTTTATGCGTTTGGCAGGGCTGGCTGCTTTTTGTTTTACTTGTAAAGCCATGTACACTGATGATGCTGTATAAATAAATGATGATAATAGAGTAAAAAAAACACCCATAAAGCAGGAATGGCTAAAACAGTTAAAGCCGTGTACACATATGTCAGAAAAGAGAGAGAGACTAGAGCCTACAGGCTTTAACAAAGAGCAGTGATTGAATTTGGCACCTGAAAGAAGCCAATGTTGGTGCCTACTGGTCCTCCAAGGGGAGGACATTCCATAAGTAGTGGGCCATGGCAGAAAAGGCCCTGCACCTCTGTGACGTATCAGGCCCACTAGTGGGACATGACAGAAAGTCCACCAGCTGATCTCAGTTCTTGGGTCAGCCATAGAGTCAGGAACCAAAGAGTTGGAAGGGGCTTCATGGGCCATCAAGTCCAATGCCAGATCTCCAGCTAGAGCACCCCTAGCATCTATTTATCTAGCCTTTTTTTAAAGACATCCAAGGAAGGAGACCCTGCCACGTATCTAGGTCAGTGTTTCCATTGACAGCTGCTTTTACAGTCAAGAAGTGTCTTGTAATGTTCACTCAAAATCTACCCTCCTTCAACTTCAAACCATTAGACCTGGTCCTACCCTCTGGGGGAGCAGAAAAGAGGCTTGCCCCCCTCCTCTCTGAGACAGCCCATGAGGTACTTTAAGAGTGCAATCATGTCACCCCCTCAGTCTTCGCTTTGCTAAGCTTTTAAAATGAGGTGCCCAGAACTGAATGCCCCAGATGAGGCAGAATATTGTGAGATTGTGACTTTCCTCAATTTAAAAACTATGCTTCTCTTAACGCCAGCTGGCATAGCATTTGTCTTTTTTGCTGCAGCATCACAGTGCTGGCTGATGTTCAACTTATGACATAGCATTTGTCTTTTTTGCTGCGGCATCACACTGCTGGCTGATGTTCGACTTATGATCAGTAGTAGCCCAAGGTCTTCTTTACATGTAGTACTGTTGAGCCAGGTATTTCCCCATCCTGTCCTTGTGCATTTGGTTTTTGTGTCCTGAATGTAGAATTTTGCTTTTGTCTCTACTGAATATATTTGCTAGCTGAGTAATTTCATTTAAAACTATGTATTACCAACATACTTGTTGTATGAATGGCCACTTTCTGCATATAGTTTGTTCTGATCCCAACCCTAGCCACAGGGAAACCCTGTGGAGAAATACTGTATTCCATTCCTATAAGGAAGTGGATTGCAGTCCCTTGAAACATCACTGCTAAAAGAAATTTGAGAATCTTTGCAAGGATTCCTTATTGTTCCCTACACTGGAACAGGCTAAAATGGCAACTTTCTTTGAAAAATGGCTTTCAGTTAGCACTTACTGTGGCTACATCTCAGTTGTTTGCTATATTCTGCTGAATTTTAAGAAGATGCTATTATGGGCAGGTGGAGATGGATACAGCTGTAATATGTTCCATATTGTCAGTCTGGGAGCTGTCAGCCAAAACCTGAGACCTAGGGTTTTCTTAGGCAAGGAATCCTCAGAGGTGGTTTTGCCAGTTCCTTCCTCTGACATAGAGCCTACAGCACCTTGTATTCACTGGTGGTTTCTCATCCAAGTTCTAGCCAAGGCTGGCCCTGCTTAGCTTCCAATGTCAGATGGGATCTGGTGCCTTTAGCTCTACTCTAGGCCCTTCTCTTTCTTGGAGAAGGTGGCTGATGTGTGAAGAGGTGCCTCCTTTTTCAGTCGGCAGCAACAAGGGCATATTTGTGTGTGTGCGTAGTGTCCCAGTTTGCTTGTCTCTTTGAGATGTGGGAGAGGAACCCTCACACACCCACAAGCTTCTTGTGGCATCATTCCTTGCTGCACAGAGGCTCTTAGGCTGAGATGGGGTTATGCGTCACCGTTTCATTTCCATCCACGTTTGCCGGCAATGCGTTCACACAACACGCTGCCTCCTTCTTCAATTTCTAGCTGGCTGCCCAGGCCAACTGAGCAGTCACAATGGGGTTTCGTTTGCGGTAAAATGTACTGCCACAAGGTTTCTGTGTGTGTCTCCGAACACCTCTGCAGACGCAAGGGACTTTTTGGTGTGTGGTTAGCGCTGGCCTCCCCCAAGACTAATTCCTGGACTGACAAAATATGGCTCTTTCTGTTTTGCTGCCTTACGCAGCACTGAGTTTCTGTTTGTTCTAGCTTGTGCATTTCTCTCTCTCTCTCTCTCTTTTCTGTCAGTGACTCATTGGAGTCTGCAGGATGTGAGAAGTTTAATTATAACTGTGCCTTCAAAATGTTGCTGTGAGTTCTTCTGGTAGGAACCCCACTTTTATGGGCACTGCACTCTCAAAAAGAGAACATTGCTCCAATGGAGTGACCACAATCGATGTCATTCACCAGGCGCAAGATTACTATTTTAGAAAAAACAAATGGGGACAACTCACGGCCTGGAGGGTGTTTTTCAAATGACAAATCCCAGGGGCCACGCTGGTTGAGGGTTCTAGGAGTTTTAGTTCTGCAAAGTACCTTTTCCCAAGTCTTGCCTTCTCTGTACATAGTGCTTTGTGAAATAGTGGGAGTGACAGTTCCCAGCCTCCAAGGAGTTTCCAATCCGGGTTTAGATGCTGCATAATTTGTTTCTTGGGGACAGAATTTGAACTGGCACCAGTTCTTTGGCTCCTATTCTCTCTCAATGTTGGCTCCCAGTGGAGCTTGGAAGAGAACGTATTTCTGCAGTTCACAGCTAGAGTGTCAAAAAATTGCAGACTCACATTTGTCTGCCTGCTGAGCAGTCCAGTGCCCAAGCTTTGCCACCAAAATTGCAGAGTTTTGTGCTTTGGGCCTTATTTATGGTTACATACATGTAGAATGTGCATATTGCTCTGGGTTTGCCAGTGGAGACTTGTTTGGTCATCTACGGTGAGTGAGGATTTTCCACAAATGGCCGAGCAAAGAAAATCTATATTGGTTGGAACAGTGGTGATTCCTTTTTAATTGGTTCGTGAAAAAGCACATTGGTCAACATGGTTTCTGGGCACACACAAGGCTGCAAAGGGGAAAATGGCCACTTTTTCTGGCTCTCCTGATGTGCAGTTCTAAGGATTTTTTAAAAAAAATTAAAAATCAAATACTGGCTGTACACGAATCATCTGGCGGGCATGAGATCAGAGAAGGCTGCCTGGTAGCATTCTTGTGTGTATTTGAGGGCTCTGTAAAAATGGAGAGGCACTCTGCTCATGCTCAGAAAGTCTATTATTGCTGCTTTCGTGCTCTCGGGTCTGTGCTGTGGCATTCAGACCATGACCTCGGGCGAAGCTCTGGAAAAGTCAGAGCTCAAAAATTTTGTCTTTGGACTGTAATGCCCAGCATCTGTCTGGGGGATTCTGGGCATGGTAGTCTAAAAAAAGGAAGAGCAAGAGCAACTAGGAAAGAGGAACCAGGAATTAGTCTATGGCTCTGCTCCTTTGCGTACTTTTCCAGGCAGAAAGATTGTGGGTGTATGTGGGAATGAGTGTGTGTGTGTGTGTGTGTGTGTGTGTGTCTAGTGACACAGTGGCTTCTTTCTTTAAACGTTGCCTCCGCCCTCCCATCTCACTATCTCTCCCTTGCAACGTGTTTGTCCTGCCCAACTGGTGTTCTTAGTTTTGCTTCGCTGGGTTTTCCTTCCCTCTTCTTCCATGAACCCAAACCCGGACACTCCGTCCCTACTCCAAACTATGTGTCTGTGGCCATTTCCACACTAGACTGTTATAGTGTCGTTATTCCACTTTCAACATCCTGTGGAATCCTGGGCTTTGCAGTTTAGGGAGGGGCCTTTGAGGATGTTCCATAGGATGTTGAAAGTGGAATAACAGCACTATAACAAGTCTAGTGCGGAAATGGCCTATGCTGGGCAGAGTTGAGCTGACTCTGCAGAAGAAGCCAGATGCACTCTGTACAAGCTCAGAGGCACTGAATTATTACCCAGGTTGTCAAGGAAGAGATAATTTTTTGAGTTAAAAATAAACCCTGCTTAGCTTAGGTTTTAACTGTTGACTCAGTTGTGGTTTTGCAATATATCAGTATTTTACGATGGTGTTTTTTCTCCTGGAAGGAAAGAGACAGATAATATCTGAGACTAGAAACCTATACATAGAAACCTTTAAGCCCTTTTGAATTTCAAAGTTATTAGCATGGATGAGCTCTGTGGCATTTCAGACTTTTAGAATGTAGAGAAAACTGTGGGAAACCTTGGAAACCAGCAACGAGTAGTGTCATTGGGAATGGGTGTGCGGTCACCTGCGTGGGGCTTGGGAGGGCATCCTCCAAGCACAGCAAAGTTAGCAGCCTTCCAGATGTTGTTGGCTTGCAATTTCTAGCATTCCTTGGGATTGTTGGCTAGGGCTGCTGGGAGCTGCAGTCCAGCAAGAGCCGGAGGGGCCTTGCTTTGCTTACCCCGAGAGTGTCAGATACCTGCGTGCTTTCTCTACATCCTGTGTGCAGCAGCTTTCTATGAATTTGCTGCAAATCTTGATCAGCAATATTGGTACCATTTGTGGCCGGATGAGGATGCACAGTTTGAGCTGCTTTGCTGTCCTTCTTTTAATTGCAAAAGCTGGCTTTTGGTGAGGGCTGGGGTGAAGCAAAGTGATTAGAAATAATGACAATTGTGAGAAGTCCTTGGATTCCTGTATAACTCGCTGCACTCTTTGTGCAGTTAAAACAGAAAATTTGTATTCTGGATATCAAATGGAATAAATGATCACAACCGCAACAATGGCTTCTTCCCATAGGCAGGGTCCTCCATTCATCCGTTTGTGGTAAACACTAGGGCTTTAAGTCCAATAGCTCAGGAGTTGGAATTTTGCAGCTCTCTGGATGCCCTTGGACTGCAGCTCCCATTAGCTCCAGTCAGCATAGGGAGAGGCATTCTGGGAGTTGCAGTCCATTAGGGCCACACAATTCTCAGGAGCTGTTCCTTAACAGAGTAGACCCATATATGAGCAAATGAGAGTCGGCATGGTATAGTGGTTTGGAGACAAGGGTTTGATTCTCAGCTCAGCTGTGGAACCCGTTGGGTGAGTCACACACTCTCAGCTGACAGTAGGTTTGCTTAGGGTTGCCATAAGTCAGAAATGACTTGGAAGTGCAAAAGAAGAACAACATGTAAGCAAATAGCTGTTGATGTACTTGTTCTAATCCAGTTGGGGCTAGTGAATGGATTTGGGCTGATGGGTTTTCCTTGGCTGCACCCTGCCCTGTGGCCTAAAACCCCTGCAGCAGTCAGCAGTTTTCTGAGTCACTTCCATAGTGAAAGGAGAGGAAGGGATTTGGGGAAAGGGTGAATCACCCCTGTCTTCTCTTTATGTCTCAATCTGGTTGCTTGGGTGGTACCAACCGCTTAGTGAGTCTTGGTTCCTTCTGGCCTTGATGCGACCGCCTGTTATTAGAGGTAACTGGAGACAGTGTGGCTCAGGAGCTATGTGCCTGAGCCACAAACTGAACCAGTCCCTGGCCCGTTTCCCCATAGGTGGCCTGAAGCAAGCTGGCATTCCTCTGCCCTGCTAATATAGTCATGGTCTGCCTTCTTATACATTTCCATGAGTTCATTTGTCTCTTTTCTTGGCATCAGGACCTCTAAAGTGATGCACAGGTCTGTCTCTTTATCTGTTGCCGTGATTAACAAACAGAACTAGAACAAGTATAAGATGAGTGAAATGTTTTGGCCTCAGCTTTCTTTGGTGCTAAAGATGAAACTGAGCTCCATCCAGGATCTAGTTCAAGGCAACCTATCTTCAGCGTTCTTCAGTGGATAGTGGTATTCTCCTCTGAGTTGAGGCCATGTGGTTTTGGGGTCTTAAGTCTATAAATCCGGTCCAGAATGCCAGCAGGAGAGGGCACCTTTATACCAAACAGGGACAAATCAGAGAGGCTGTGATGTTCTGACTTGAAATACCTGGCCACTGGTTGTTCTAGTGTTCTAGTTGGGACTGGAGGCTTGCAGTTCCTGCAGGGTGTACGAAGAGCTGTGTTAGTTTGCCCACCTCCTGCCCATAACATCCTTCATGCCTGCATTTGTTCACGTAGAATAAGATTGCAGGACTGGCAGGTGGTGTGCTGCTTAGTTTGGTACAGATAAAGATTCCTTAGACACAGATTAGAAACAATTTGGGAAAGCAACTTTCAAAGCACAGGGTCTTTTGAAATAATATAGAGGTTGATCCTCCTTTATCTGAACCCGAAGTGTTCCATATGTCAGATTTTAGAATACATACCTTTTTGGAATGGCCTCATGTCTCCTTTGTTTGCTATCTGTGTTGTGCACGAGACGCAAGGCTGCAGAGAGATTGGGGAACTGTAAAATGGTGGGAATCCAGGCGCTGCAAATCCATGCTTCCCACCGTTTTATGGATCCTCAGTGTCTCTTTCTTTGGCACCAACCGGCCGCTTCTACTTTCAAGGTAGTGGCTGTGGCACTCCTCAGGTGTGAGAGATAAGCAAGCAGGAACGCTGCAGCCACGGCTTCAAAAGTGAAAGTGGCAGCAAGGTTCGATTTTTGGAGGTTTTCAGATTTCCAGATAAGGGAGGCTCAACCCGTAGTTTTGGCTGTTTGTGAGGAAAGTGACCAAGAATGGAGCCAGCCTGGCTTCCCTTGGCAGGCAGTTCCGTGCAGAGATGCCCTTTCAAAGCAAAACACCCTGTTTTATGTTCTTCTCAGCCAAACCTCTCAGGGCAATGGGACACATCACAAGACCTTATGGGCTTGTTAACATTATGGAGTCATGGGGTACAAATCGCTTTCAGTGTTTGAAAAACATTACATGATTGCTTATTGGAAATATTAAGTGCTGCTGCCAAGATAAGACACGGGCTGAGGCCTTTCAGGATGAGTTGTTAGAAGTGTAAGATGGTAGAGTACAGTTCAGGCTATTGAGGAAAGAGTGTGTGACCCTCACTCCATGAATGCTTCATGCAGGTAGAAATCTAGCGCATCGGGGAGAAGATTGAAACCCATCCCATTTTTCTATGTACCAGTTTTCTCTTTGCAGGGCAGAACTTAGAAATTTCTTCACTGGCTTGCTTTTGTTCTGCTTAGAATGATAGTCAAAGGTATTTCCAATGGTCATCTCATCCTTCCTCTACCAGATGTGATCTCCAGAGGCTTTGGGGATCACAAAAAGGGGAATGCACAGTCCACAGGCTGCTCTTTTGTCACCCTGCCCTATGGAATTATGCATCCATTCCTCTACTGAATTATGCTCCATGTGAAGATGAGGTCTGAGATACTGTCTGAGGGAAGACTGGGTTGGAGAAGTTGACCTCCCTCATTTTCTCTTTGGAAAGGATTGGTGCTGGCTTTTGGAACTCTAAATGCCTTGCAGCAGAATTGTGTCTTTTTGAAATGGGTGAGAAATGTGCTGGTGATTCATACAAGGCCCCGAGGCAGAGGGGTCATGTGAATCACTTCCAAAAAGTGACGTCTGTGTTCAGGGACATCCCCAAAGTCAGAAGCTGCTTCCTCCATAGGGCTTGGTATGGGTCCTCCCCAGAGAGAGTGAGGGAGTTACTGGAGACTTCTAAAGCTTGAAGCCAAGCCCTGGCTACCGCATGGAATAGTGACAATGGCTAGGATCCAGTTGGCGTCTTGCTTGCACATAAGTTATCCTATGGAAGTGGTTTAGCATTGTTGCCTGATGCAAAATGGCTGCATTCCGTTGTGGAGGAGAGGTTGTGCGTGGGTATGCATTTATTTATGGATGCTCACATGCATTTGGTCTGGAAACCATGCCCTGCGGGGAGTGGCTCAGGGAGCTGAGGATGTTTAGCTTGGAGAAGAGAAGGTGAAGAGGTGACATGAGAGCCACGTTTAAATAGTTGATGTTGTATAGAAAAGGAGGAGAGCCTGTTTTCTGCTGCTCCAGAGACTCGGACATGAAGTTGGGGGACAGCAAGTCCCATCAGCCCCCTAGACAATATCAGGAATGATGGGCATCATAATCCAACATCATCTAGAGGGTCATGTGATTCCCTCCTCTGGGCTAGATGGAGAACAGTATAGAAAAATTATAGTATTGTACTCCAGTTCCCCTAATGCTCAAGCCAACACAGCCTATGGCCATGTTGGCTGGAGCATTCTGGGAGTTACAGTACCATTTCCAAGCTCTGAGACGTAGCAGAAGTCATCTTCCTTTGTTCCTAAAGAGCAACAAATAGCTGAACTGTTAGGTGCCTAAGTGAGCAACTGTGGCGTTTTAGAGATTCTTGGTCTACAGCTTCAAAGTTTGTAACAGTTACTTTTTGAGGGGTTGGATGATTACAGATTCTCATTGAGCATGCTGGCTGCAGAAGTCTGGGAGCTATATTCCAAAATTATAGCCTGTAGGGTGAGTGCCTGTTCTAAGTCAGTACCTAATTTTTTTTTTAATAAGTTCTTCCATGAGCAATAACTATTAAATCTGAGGCATGCCTTTTTAGGCATGAAAGTCTGAATTTATAAGTGTCCGGCTGCCCCTCTTCCATGGCTGCTGTCCCAGGAGTTTGACTGTTGGTTGGCCTTTTCACTGGTTTTTGCTTGTTTTTCTGTAATTTTCCTCTTACGGCTTTCAAGGGCCCCCTCTTTGACGTCCGCTGCCCCGGCCTCTCTCTGCTCTCGGTTATTCTGGGGTCCGTTCTTCCCTCTGCTTTCTGGCCCTCCGCTCTTGAGACTATTAACAAACTCAAAATTGGATTAATTTTCCATAAAAACAGGATGCAGTGGGTGAAATGGCCCGTTGATTATAATTTTTTTTTCCAGTAAGGGGAAATCTAACGCTGGCTTTCCCTCGTCCTCCTCCTCCTTGGGAGAGTGCTAGCTTGGCACGGGGATGTTTCTTTCTTCTTTTCATTTTTTTTGGGAGCGGAGAAGCGCTCTGTCCTTTTAATTAGCTGCCAAATTGGTTTGTTATCTGGACAGTAAAAGTCAATGGCAGCCTTTGTATAGATTTCTTGGCTGAAGGTGTGCCTCAGGAGATAGCCCATAGAGTTTCCAAAAGCCAACGGATGACATGAAGGCACATAAACACGCGCGCGCACACAAGTCTCATTGAGGTCAACAGGGAATTAACTCTCAGGTGCTGGACACCCTGAAGAGTAGAAACAAATCAGTTTCCAAACAAGGCTAAGTGCATGTTGGATGCTGTTGTTTTGTGCCTTCAGGTCATTTCCAACTTATGACAACTCTGAGGTGAACCTGTCTTGTGGTTTTCCAAGGCTGAGTGTGCACCATGCGCGCAAGATCACCCAGTGGGTTTCCAAGGCCAAATGGGGAATTGAATCCTGGTCTCTGGGGTCATAGTTCAGTGCTCAAACCACAACACCACAACTCAAAAAAAAAAAAAGACTTCTATACCAGAAAGGGACATACAGACTGTTTCCAAAAGCAGCTGAGTGAGCTTTTCCCTACAAGACAGGTTCTGTCTGCCTCTGAGCATTGCAGGAATGTGTTGTTCATCCAGTTACTGGGAGTAAGTTTTTGCAAACAATGTGAAATACCTAAAATGAGTTACTTTTACTTTTGACCAAGAAGGGTGTAGTGCAGTTACATTAACAAAGTAAGGCAATAAGTGGGAACGAAACTACTTGCCATGTTTTCGAATTTCTTTTAAGGGGCATAGGTTGACATTTTGATAGGAATTCTTTGTATTTTAGAGACTGGCACGGGCAGCCATTCAAACTCTGTATTAGGCAGAAAAACAACAACACAGAGAGTAGCATGCAGGTTTTCAGGACCTCCAAACCTTTTCCTCTTTTGCAAAGCCCCTGGGTAGCACCTTGCCTGGTGAAGGGATCTCTTTCTCCCGAAAGCCTCCATCCTATTTTGAGGTGCGTTTTTTCCTTTTTTGCTTTTGGTGGGACTGGTAAAGCTATTACTCTAACACATAACCTGTGTTGTTCAGATGGACACTCCACAAATGGCTTCTGTGTTTGGCACAACTTGCTTAATGGGCCTGCTTCGTTACTTTTCCTGTTGGAGCAAAAGCAACACCCAGGGACCCTGGAGTGCTTTCTAAGAGGGCTGTGTGGGGGTCAACACTGTTATCAAGACATGTTAACAGTTTTTCCCTCCTTGCAGGAACTTGCAAGAGGAAGGCAAATTAATTTCCCCAACCATTGATGTTGGTGTGCTGTGTGCCTTCAGGTTGTTTCTGACTTACGACACCCTAAGGTGAACCTGTCTTTTTTTTTCTTTTTTGTGCAGGAATTGCTCAGTCAGGGTATGCTCTGGTCTTCCTCTGAGGTTGAGAGAGTGTGACTTGCCCCAAGTCACTCACTGGGTTTCCATGGCTGAGCAAGGATTTGAATCGTGCTCTCCCAGAGTCTGAGTCCAAGGCTCAAACTGCTACACCGTGCTGGCTTTCCATTATCATTAGGATATCTTTGAATACGAATGCCTTTACAAGCCCAGCGTGTACTTCGAAGTGCCCCCTCCGTGCTTCACTTGCTCCCGAGTAAGTGCAGCTAGGACAGTTTGCAGGCAGCCTTTATTATTCCTAGGAGGGCTTGGCGACAACCCCATCATAGTATTTCTTAGTTTTTGATTGTCTAGTACTCTTCTGGTGGATAATTCTTGCAGAAGCGCATCAACTTAAGAGTCTGGTTGGTTCGGTTTCGCCAGCTCATTTCCGTGGGGCGTCAGCCTTGCCCCAGCCTTGCCTTGGGTGGGGGCTCGAGCCCCCAGCTTGCCTGTTCTGGGCTCCATGGCAACGGTCTTTTGGCACCTATGCCATTATAATTATTTAGTGTTGTATTTCTCCCCCCTTTTGTTCTTCTCCTGGCATTGTGGTGTAGGTTTTCAAGGTCCAAAGTCCGCTCTCTTAGACACCCGAAGCTCAGCTTCAGATGGCTAGTTATATATAGAGCTCGCGCAAGCACGGATGCAGAGTCTGATGAAGGCAAAATAGTCAGCCGTGTGGCCGAAAGGTCATCAAATGCCGGGGAAAAAAAGCCGAAATGCGCGGAAGAGGCGCATAGTGAGCATTTGCAACAGCTATAATTGGCAGTAATAACAACATATGGGTCTCTGGACAGTATCCGAGTCCATTTCGTGATGGACATCTGTTTGGACAGCTGGAAGAGTGAAGCAGCTGTTTGGAGTGAATGGTGGCCAACTCCAGTTTTCTTTCTGCTTGTGAAATGCCCTCTTGCCCCCTTCCTTGGCCAATGGGACCTTGTTTTGGGATTTTGCCTCTGGCTCGCCGCTCTGAGGCTGCCCTGACCGGTTGCTTCAGGAAACAGAGGTGTTCCCTCTCGGTTTTCTCTTCTAAATTGGTTCTTGTCCTTTAAGCAAGTCGTCACAAAATATCTACACTCCCTCGCCCCGCATCTGGATTCTGGTGGCTCGGCTTGGAGGGGAACTGTTTACTCACGCAAGGCCAGGCTTTTATATGCCTTGGAGCAACTTTCTTGTTGTTGTTCTTGTTAGAATAATGGAATCCTAAAGTTGGAGGAGACCCCAAGGGCCAACCAATCCAACCCCATTCTGCCATGCAGGAAGGCGTCATCAAAGCCCTCTCTCTGACAGATGGCCATCCAGCCTCTGTTTAAAACTCTCCAAAGAAGAAGGCTCTATGACATTCCCAAGGCAACAGCATATTCTACTCTCAAAACTGTTCTTACTCTCAGGAAGCTCTTCCTTGTGTTTATCTGGAGTCTCTTTTCCTGTAGTTTGAAACCATTGCACCATGTCCTAGTCTCGGGAGCAGCAGAAAACAGGCTTGCTTCATCCTCCATAAGAAATTGATTTAAGATTACCACTTGAGGTCAAGATCTCTGCACAGAAAGTACCAAACAAGTGTGTCAGCTTCCTTTGGATTATTTAACTTTTCTGCCAGAATAACAATATTTTGCAGTTTTGCTTGGTTGAACAATGAGGCGGTAACCAACTTAATCCATTTCAACTCCAGGTTATTGAACAGTGAAAAGTGGGGATGAATATTTCTATGAAATGGTGTAGATACATCTGGAGTCTGCAGAATTTGCTCATGTCTGCTTCTAGTACACGAGTGACTTGAACATAAATTCTCCTCATCCCTCTTTCATTGTACAAAAGCTTCCTTGGTTGCCTGGAGGCAGTTCTGAGTCACCATAGGCGACCAGATAACTAGTCTGTGTGGAAAAACTGGACTGAGAACCCTGGAAGGGAATCTCCAGTTGGGAGGAGCTTCCTAAATTGTTTCTGATGCTTTTTTTCAGGTATTTCTCCTTCTGCTTTTTCTTTTTTTTTGTGGGTTAACCTTTAACCTTTCCCCTGGCTCAGTGAATCTCCTAGGAACCCAGAGTACAATGGAAAAGCTGGCTTATCCAAAAATGCCTTTTAAAGCCTCTCTCAAAAGTGGCTGTGAGATTTTTTTTGCAGTGCCAGGAAATCATAAAGACCCACACCTTTTGCTGCTGTAAGCTCTGGTGTGGCCTTGTTTATTCCCCTCTGATGACTTGTCAAGATTGTTTAATAAGTTTTCCACCTCTTTGTATGCAGCCCTAAGGCATCTGGGTTCTTTTCATCTGGTTTACTGTTCGCCGGGAGAAGGAAAGTACATTCCTCATCCCTGCTTGGAACTCTGGATGGCCATGGGACGAAAGAGAGTATCTCTCTGCCGGTGGAAGAGAAAGGCCAAGTGCACTCATCCACTGAATAAATCTAGTCTTAAAATTCTGCAGATCTTTCCTAGGCACTGACCACCTTGTGGAGTTCTGCCAGCTCTGGTTTATTGATTCAAGAGGCAACAAACACTGTCGGTTTATAATGTGGAATTTTTCACACTTATTGAAGATGTCTCTGGACCTTTCCACACTACACTGGTATTCGTTGGTGGTCTCCCATCCAAGTACTGACCAGAGCTGACCTTGCTTTGCTTCTGAGATCAAGCTGTATGTGAGTGTATGTGCCTTCAAGTCGCCTTTCACCTTATGGTAACTCCATGAATTTCATAGGGTTTTCTTAAGGAAGAAATACTCAGAGGTGGTCTTGCCAGTTCCTTCCTCCAAAATAGACCCTCCGGCACTCGATATTGGTTGGCAGTCTCCCATCCAAGTACTAACCAGATCTGACCCTACTTAGCTTCCAAGATCCAATGGGATCTGGTGCCTTTTAGGCCTGTTTTTTAATGTCCTTGTTTTCTCCTTTCGGTCAGGAATCACGGATGAATGGCCTTGCTTTTTCATTTCCAAATGGCCCAGCAAAAGTGGTGGTGCGGTTAAGTCTTCTTTTCCAGCCAAGTCTCAGTTGCCTTTGATCGCCGTACAAAAAAAGAACACCAACAAAACACCAACATCTGTCTTGGATCATATAACCAAGAAGGCCCTTCTGTGACCCAGGCCTGTAAGATGGCAGTGGGTAGAATTAAAGTCGGGGAAAGAAAAGAGAAAGAAAAGAGAAAGAGGTCAACTGTACTAGAATTAAGGGTTGCTAAGAAAACAAAAAAACAAAAATATGCTGCCTAAGTGAAGAGTACTGGAGTCTCCTCTTTCTCTGGAGGTTTTTAAGGAGAGGCTGGATGGCCATCAGTCAAAGGGAGAGCTTTGATGGATGTCTTCTTGCCTGGCAGAAGGGGGTTGGATTGGATGGCCCTTGGGGTCTCTTCCAACTCTACGATTCTGTGACTTTGCAAGGCAGTTCTCTCGTCCTCTTCCTGCCCTGCAGGCCAGAGAAGAAGGTCCAGGCCCTGAGATATGGTAGTCCTGCCAGTTGGGCCGTGGCTATCTCTGTTTAATGGGCCAGGGTAAGGCTTGGGGAAATTCCTAGAAAGAAGACAAACGTGGAAAGTAGAATACTTCTGTTGGAAATATTTGTCTCTTTAGTTAAGGCTCAAAGGGGCCAGGTCATGTTGTTGTTCTCATGTCTAGGCCTGAAGCTGGAATTAAGTCTCTTCTCTAAGATGGCCACCTGTTTTGAGGCTGAGAACAGCCGTGAATGTTCTTGGGCGCTGAGCTGCTGGCGCCAGGAGGCCTCCGAAACTTCCTTGCCTCACACTTTGCAGAGAGAAAACACAGCAGCTCCCTCCATTCTCTTTCTGTCGGTGGAGATGCCCGGCATCTCCTAGATGATGGATGGTGTTTACATAGTGGAAAGGGCTTGTGAAAGCCTTGCCCGGAGACCCATGACTGGGCTTGGACAGCCAGAGAGGAAAAAATAGTTTTCATTTGGCTGAAGTTAAGGGGGAATAGTTGGCAGGCAGTTTTTTTCCAAGGGGCTGTGAGCTGGTGTGAGAGAGAGGCAAGCGGTTGCATAACTGAACCAAGACAAGTGCCTATGCGCAGCCATGCGCAGGGTGCACCAACACGCAGTGCGCATTCATGTGCATTGGCACATGAGGTGCAGTTCTACATCTGCAACCTTGAACTGATTACAGCTCATGAGAATGTCCAACCACTCCCATAGGGGAGCTTGAGCATGTGTAGAACATGCTCGGAAGTCTGGCCAATCAGTTAGATATTGATACGGTAGAAGAGTATGGGAGCCAGCATGGTGTAGTAGCTTGAGCCTTAAACTACAACTCTGGAGACTAAAGTTTGACTCCCTGCTCGGCCATAGAAACCCAGTGGGTGACCTTGGGCAAGTCACACTCTCTCAACCTCAGAGGGAGGCAAAGAGAAGCTCTGCCTGAACAAATTTGCCAGGAAAACTCCATGACAGGTTCACCTTGAGGTTGCCACAAGTCAGAGACAACTTGAAGGCACAAAACAGCAACAAATTTAGAACCTTGATTAGGACTTGAGAGCAAATTGGTAGCCAGTGGACTTCTTTCAAAGTTGGGCTGCAACAATTCCAGCCGGCTGCACCCTTAAGTAGAATTCTGGCCACCATGTTTTACCCTCGTTGAAGCCCCCAGGCCACCTTCAAGGGCCATGTCCGCACTACTTCTGCCCAGGAATGTTTACTTGCTCATTTTATATTCAATTGCAAATTCTTCTGTATGCTTTAAACTGACAGATTGCCGTGAAAGAATGTTGCTACATTCTTAAAACATTTACTCTGACATTTAGAGTGTTTCTAGATGTGTTTGTGAGGTGGGAAACCATTGTGGACAGTTGTTTCTACTCCCTCCTGAGTCTGAGACAACCCCGTGTGGGGATGCAAACTATTTTTATTGGTCTCCTAAATCTTATCTTGGTGTCTTGTCATTTCTGAGCCACGCAACTTTTCTGATCGGTGTAGCAATAGCTGGTGTTGCATCAGAATGTTCCTAGGGCTATCTTTTGTCTGGGTGGGGAAGTGCATTGTTTAGTTTAGGCTTCACTTTGGGGCCCTGTGTGAATGTAGCCATGGATAAACATTTGGAAGGATACAGCCTTGGTCCCAGATTCCTCCAGCTATCTTGCTTCCTGATCAAGTTTCTTTGCAGCGGAGAAATACAATCAGGGTGGAGTTTGCAATGAAGCTGAGGCAGGGCAAGGTTCATCCGCAGTCCAAAGGTTTCCTTGTCTCTTCAGGCAGATGGTATTGTGTGGACCCCAGTCCTCAGACTGACATAACTTGCCTGCTTTGTCAATAGTGAGTGAGTTTAAGGTTAGTTTTAACCTAAGAAAACAAAGTGGTTAAAAAAAAAATCTCGGTTAGATATACATTTTGTATTCTTGTATTATACCTGGCCTTTGATAAGCTAACTGGCCTCATGTGGTTCATTCCACAGCTTTGGAGAGTTAATTTTTTTATAACTATAATAGAAGTTACTTTTCGGCCTACTGTTTCCAGAATGCTCCAGGCAGGTCTGGACCTGAACTTGGTTTATTTACGTTCTTGTTGCTGACTGTGGGTCGAAATCATGTTTTGAGTGTGTCAGTGGGCTGTGAATCAACAACAAAGTTTCCTGTGTTGGAAGTTTTTTAAACAAAGATTGCCTCTCAGGGTACATCAGTGGTAGAGTCCTGCAAAGGCAGGGAGTTGAACAAGATGGCTCTTCAGGTCTCTTCCAGTGCTTTGGTTCTACGAAATCCACACCGCGGATGGATCACGCAGTTCCTGTCCTCCAGCCGGTGCCCTGTAATTGTCACACTCAGTAATGGAGATTGTAGTAATTGCTGCTTCCCCCTTACCTTCACACACTGATGCTCTGTGCATTTCTTAAAAATTCACCTGCATGCTGAATGCAAAGTTGTGCTTAGTGTCATATCTGCTTTGACCCCCTCCCTCCGCCCAATATGTAAACACTGGCATTTTTATGTTTGTTTTGGGATGTTACGGTTGGCACTTCAAAAAAAAAAAATCTCCCCTTGTCCCCTGTTGAAATGACTTAGTCTAGTTGCTGAAGGGACTGTGGTGTGGTCAGTGTCACAGGGCGTTGACGTCATAGAGAGCAGCTGTCTGGGGTTTTTGTGTCCTGGATTCTGGAGAAATGTTGCCCAATTTACAAAAAGCATTCTCCCCTTCCGTTTGTGTCTTCTCTGTGCCCCACAATGGCCGACTTCTATGCGTGGCTCTGTGTGCAGTCAGGCTGCGGTTTCACCATCTCCCTGACTCGGCGAGATAGTGCAATCCAGAACGGAGCCGAGGATTGTGTTGACAGTGTATGTGTGTGATAGCATGCGTGGCAGTGTTTTGTTCTAAGGGGATTAAGGGGGTTTAGACCGTCAGTGATGCTATGAGAGGATGTGGCTGTAGGCCAGCAGCTGGTTGTGGGGAGACAGTGCCAGCCCAGGTTGTCTTGTGTGCAGTTCTCTCGCACCAGCAGAGAGGGTGGAAGAGCTGGGCTTTTGGTGAGGCTGTGCTGCCCAGCTTGATACTGGCCGTGAGGATGACTTCCACCATGCTTAGGGGTGCAAGTCTTTGACTGCGTTGTCCTTGCATGGAAAGTGGAAGGATTTCTGTCCAGTTTTGGCTGGGTATCTTGAAGTGTTTGGGAAAGCATTCTGTGCAGAAATCCAAGTGTGTGTTTTGCATGAAAATCATAGTTTTTAGTCTGAAAGCCATGCCTTTTGCACTCACAAAAAAACCACCCACTGTTTACAGAGATGCACACTTTTCTTATGTAAAATTGCTGTTGTTTGTGTCTTCCACACTCCACAAGAGTTTTTATGAGCTTGGAAGTGGATTTCTGCTTGCATTTTGGGGGTGTTTTGCTGCAGGAGCCCATTCATACCTATATCAGTTTCTGTTTGTGGTGGGTCTTGGGAGAGGATTTCCCCCTGGAGTTTCTATGCCCCTTGTCTGCTCTGTAACATGTGGAAAAGGAATGTGTTTCTTACGGATGGATCCACAAGTGAGATCTGTCTGAACATTTTCAGGGATTGGCAGAAAGATGCAGAAAGTTGCTGGAGGAGACTGAATTCCTCTTTCCCTTCTCCCTCCAAGAATGTGTCTTGAATCTGCTCAGGAACCAACAAGTCGAGCTTTGTAAGGCTGCTTGTCTGCCTTCAAGATCTTGGGGCCACAAAGTCTTGTTTTCCCTGTTCTGTCCCATCCTGCAGCCCTGAATAAGTCTTCCAGCCGCTTCTTCTTGTTGAACCAGTTTGTGGCGCCTATTTCAACATCCCCCAACATTTGGTTTAGAAGGTTATTTTGCTGAATGTCAAGAATCGAATCCAGCCCTCACTAATCACAGAACGAAACAGTTAGAAGGGACTCCAAAGACCATCCAGCCCAGCCCCCTGCCAATGCAGGAACCTGTTGCTGAAACACTCCTGGGCATCTAACCTCTGCTTAAAAGCCTCCACTGAGGGAGAGTCCATTTCAAGGTAGTTCAGTCAAGCAGCAATTAGCTTCAGGAAATTCTTCCTAGTGTTTAGTTGTTGTCTGCTTTCTTGCAATAGAATCCATTGCTTTGGGTCCAGCCTTCCAGAGCAGCAGAAAACAAGCTAGGCTTCTGTCCTCTTGCAACCCGAGGTTGGGCTTGACTGGGCTTTTCACATTAGCTGCAGTCTATTTTTCAACAGCAGCTGCCCTGAGGCTTGTGTCTCGTTCTTTTAAAAGACCCTTCCTATCAATGTGAGTTCAGCCCCAACCCAAAAAGCCTTGCTGAGTTATAGCAGAAGTATGTTTGGCTTTTCTTCCATTGTTTCCACATGACTGAACCGGCCTGGCTTGTGTGTCCCCTAAGGGGATGGATAATATTGCCCGTGGGGTTTAAAGTCTCTCTCTCTCTTTTTTTTTTTTCAGGAAAAGAGGGCCTCCTTTGGTGGAATTAAAAGGTTCAGAGGCTTTTTGAGGTTTAAATCTTGCCGTGGGAAATTTTACACAGAAGAGCTATCACTGAAGAAAACCTTTGTGTTTTGACTCGTACCTCTAGTATGGAAACTTTGTACTTTATCTCCTATCGATGGGAATGTTGCTTTTGGCTTCATGTACAAAAGCACTCACACCTGCACGCTGGAGATAGAGGGATGGATAAACCAACTTTGGACTCTTTAAAAATTAGAGGGGGGAGAAGAAGGAAAGAAAGGCAGACAGACAGGTCTTGGGTGCTAATCAGAATGAAAAGATTCCTGCAGAAGTACAAGACCACAGTGTTTCATGGAGCTTGCACAAAGCTCTTTGGTGTGGAGTCTGGGTGTGAAAATTTCTAGATAGAAATCTCCCAGGTATTGTGTTTGTTCCTGGCAGCCACTCAGATCACTGTACCTTTGTAAAGATCTGGGTCCATAGTTTTCTGACACAAACAATATTATAGAACCCCCAGAAAAAATATGTCCAAATATATACAAATTTCTTGCAGAAACAGTTTGTAATGTATGCTTCTTACAGAACCAGTAACCTACAATACTTACCTTCTCAGTATGATTGGATGTTCGTACAGCAGGCCCTTCCAAAGACAGAATGGTGTAAATACAATAAAGATGATTATGTAGCTACCTCACAGAACTTGCAGTACATCCTTCTGCAGTCCCCAAAAATAAAGGCAATTCTTCTAAGATCGGTTTCCAATCAATTCTTCTAAGGCCAGCAGGAGGCCAGCTTGCTTCCTGTTTCACTAGGCTTGATCACAGCCAAAGCAATGAATTCATATACTCTGTATATTCTTCTTAGAATAATTGATTGTAAACTGATGGCACTGAGGGATTTGAATGCAGACAGAGTTTGCTTTGAAGAGGTAGATGTTGCTAATCATGGAGACCAGGAAATGTTTGTTGTCTCTCTCTCTCTCTCTCTCTACCAGCCAGCTTTTGGCACATGACCAAAGGAAATGACCTATAAAAATTCCTTTGATTTCTGTTTTGTTAAAAGTGTGGCTGGGGCAGGAAGTGGCAGGGTGTGTGGGTGGGGGAAGCTTTTTGGCCTGATTGTGTATCTGTGTGTCTCTCTTATGAGTGAGCGTTAACTGCTTCTCCAAAGGGTCACTGCACAATTTCTTAGCCAAATCTTGTTGTTGACTGCCATCAGGTTGACTGTGACTTAAGGCAACCCTATGGGGTGAGAGATCTCCAAGCTGTCCTATCATCATCCACCCTGCTCAGGTCTTTTGGGCTCAGGGACATGTCTTTCTTGACTGAGTCCCTCCACCTGTAATGCGATTTTCCTCTTTTCCTACTGCCTTCTAACTTACCAAGCATTCTTGCTTTTTCTACTGAGTCAAGTCTTCTTGTGGTACGTCCAAAGTACAATAGCCTCAGTTTAGTCATCTTGGCTTCTAAGGAGAGTTCAGGCTTGTTTTGCCCTACACTCCATGTAACTGTTCTCTGTGCCATCTTGGATTTTCTTCTTTAAAATGGGGGATTGAACCCTGGAAAGACTTGTGTGCCAGTTTGGAACTTGGCTGGTGGGGAACACTTCTGTAATATTACACCCAGTGGTAGCTTCCATGTTGGTGGGGGAGAAATCCACTCCTGGTTTTAGCTAGAATTTTGCAGGACCTATTCAAGGTACTGAAGATGAGCCACAGAAATAGGTTCAGCACTTTCAGTAGAGTTTCTTTAAACATCAGACTAAAACTTGAGTGGATTTACTACCCTACTGCCCTGATCCTGCCATGTGATTAGATCAGACCTTGAAATAAATATGGGCTGGCCAGAATTTGGCCAGAACTGTGTGCCAGCGTTGCAAGATGTGTGTGTGTGTGTGCGTTTTGTGTTGTAGTAGGAGCTATCTGTCCTGCTTGGAAGAAATTTCTTGCTGTCCACTGGCAGATTTTTACTAAGGGTTACAGGGCAAAACTGGAAAAACTACTTTTTGAAACTATAACTCCCTGAATGCCTCAGCCAGCACAGTCAGTGGTTGTGTTGCTTAGGGGATTCTGGGAGCTGAGGTCCAAAAAGTAATATTTCCAAGCTCTGCTCTAAAGTTGCATGGGTCTTTTGGTTTTTCCTTTTGTTCTCACCCTGGACAATTTCAGAGAGATGAAGTGACTTTTGGCTTCATGCTCTTTGCTGTTCAGCAAGTGATGATACTGCATTATTTAACTTACTTTTACTACTTTGTTAAATCAAGTTTTTTCTCCTCCTTTTATTTTGGTTGGTGATTATAAATATTTAATTGCTTTTTAAAATTGAAGCTATTTCCAATGGTTTTTGCAGAAAGGAGCCTGTATGCATTACCAAGACCCTGCTAGCCCTAAAATTAAGCAGAAAATGATTTTTAAAAAATGACTGGACAGGATTTGTGGTGGTGGTGGGGGCAATCAGGCAGATCTAGGGTTCTGCTTGACCGTGCAACCTCCCCCCACCCCCAGCACCCACATGCCCCTTGCTTGCCGGCTGTCTGAAGCGTTTGAGCTGCAGATGTAGAGAGCTTTCTCTTCTTAAAAACATTTGCCTCTGCTTTGGTGGGGGGTCTCTTCCCCCCTCCTGCTTTCTTTTCCATCCCTGGCTGGTTGTATAAACATTCCTCCCAGGCGATGGCAGCCCCCACGCTGCGTGTGTTTGGACAGAGTTCTTTCCATTGGAGGAGAGGTCGTTGCCTTTTCCTGCTGTGTATAACTTGGCAAACTGTTTGCTTTTTGCATTGTGTTTTGTGGAGCCCTAATTGTCTGGCAGGATTAAAGGAACTGGTGTGTGCCTGTCCGGGTTTCTGCACAAGCCACTGTTTGCGACTAGCTCTAAATCTCTGTGATGGGTCCCCAGCATTGTGATAGAAAAGAACCTTTTGGGGCCTGGTTGGGCTCTGTGGCTTAAACATCAACTGGCCACATGGAGAACTGGTGCTGTGTAGTGGTCAGTGTGGAGGGAAGTGATTCATCACTCAGAGTTGCTTCTTGAAGGAAGCAGCGAATAAGTACAACAGAATATAGGGGGACTGTTACTTCTCTTGACTTGGAAGCTATGCTTCTATTAATGCAAGCTAAGATAACATTTGTCTTCTCTGCAGCATCACACTGCTGGCTCATGTTCAACATGTCATCACCAATAATCTCAAGGTGCTTTTCACATGAGTTACTTCTGAGCCAAGTATCCCCCATCCTAGACCTGTGTATTTGGTTTTTGTGGCGTAAATATTGAATTTTGCATTTATCTCTGTTGAATTTCATTTTCTTGATTTCAGACCGGTTATCAAGGTTCTTTGAATATCCCATCCCTATTAGCTAGTTGAATGGGGAGGTTCAAGAATCCTAATTTAGATAGCCATTAAACTATGACACTCACTAGATGACCTTAATTAGAGCAGGATGGAAATGCTAAGCAAATCTGAGCTATCTGTTCAAACTGTCTATGGAGGAGACTAAATACCCTGAAGGCACCAGTTTTTGTCTGACTTCATAACCTAAGCAGGATTAGGTATGGCTGGTACTTGGATGGGGATAGCCAAGGTATACCAGGCACCGTTTTCAGACTTTGGTCCTCCAGGTGTTTGGACTTCCACCTCCTAGAAGCCCTAGCCAACTTGGCCAAGAAGGAACTGATGTACAAAACACCTGGGGAAGCAGAAGCTGAGACCCACTGCCTTAAAGCCATTTCTGACCCTGTCATGGGGTTTTCTTGGCAAGATTTGTCTTCCTCTGGGGCCGAGAGTGTGTGACTTGCCCAAGGTCACTCACTGGCTTTCTGTGGCTGAGCATGGCTTCGAAACCTGGTCTCTAGTCATAGTCCAACGCTCAAACCACTACTACACCATGCTGGCTCCCTTGAGAACCACTGCTGTCTGCTGTAGTGCAGAGGAAAGCAGTAACAAACCACCTCCTTGCTTAAAAAAAATGCTGTGAAATTAATGGGGTCAACAGGTAACTTGGAAGCACACACATATACATGGAAGAGAACTGAGCAGTTGTGAAGCGGCCTATGCACCAGGAGTGTGTGGGTACACCAAAATGGCACATCTGCTTTTTTTTTAAGGAAACGTTTGAATCAGTGAGTTGTGGAGGCTGGTTGCCATGTGCTGCATCTTCAGGTTGTCCCCTGTCAGTCTGCTGGCTTTCCAAATCCCCAAACTGGGCCGCTATCGGATATCTCTGCATGTGCCGCCCGTCAGCTCTTTACGTTCCCGTCTTGGCGGCTGGCCTGGTGTGTGTCCTTTCCTCCCCTGAAGCCTGGCTGTAGGGTCTGTTCCTCTTTTTGAGCCTGAGTTATTATGAGACTGAACTTGTGGGAAGGAAAGTTGAAGTCTTTGGCCTGTGAGTATCTTCTGGAGACCTTCCCTGGAGAAGAATCTCACAGAGACCATGTTGGGTTGTGATAAATACGCCCTCCAGCTGTCCCAGTTTGGCAGGAACTGTCCCAATAAATAATTCATCGTCCCACCTTTTCAGCTGCTTTTAAAAAGTCCCAGTTTTTCTCTCCTCCTTCCATTCTCCCCACCTTACTTCTGTTGCTGCAAACTGAAGGTCCTTCCGCACTTCACTGTTATCACTATTGTTCCACTTTCAACCTCCCATGGAATCCTGGGGCCTACAGTTTAAGGAGGGGCGTTTAGAATTCTCACCCAGAGAGCTCTTTGGCCTCAGTAAGCTACAAACCCCAGAATTCCACAGGATGTTGAAAGTATAATGCAGAAAGGCCCAGATTTCCAAGCGCAAAAGTCAGTTGTACTCCATTAATTCAGTAGAAGGGAGAGGAGAGGGCAGAATCTTGCCCTTCCCAGTAGCTGAGGCAAAAACAAAATGTATGAAGCCTCTCTTAGCTTACTTGTTCTCCCTTGTTGATCATTTTTGCCATTTTGGCCACAGTGTCCTGGTTTTCATCTTTGAAGTGCTAGAGGGAATTGGATAATTTCCGGAGGTTGCTTTTAATCTGTTCCAATAAACACAACAAGTCTTGTGGCTCCTTAAAAGATAAATGCATTTTTTAATGGTTGCTTCCACACATAAAATTCTTTTCTTTGGTTGCCAAAAGAATGCATTCCTCTCTGTTGGCCAGTCTTAGGTTCAGGTGACTGTTATTAACCTGGGGGTGGAACCAGTGATGTGGGTTTTGTGGAGGGAGTAGCTCTTTTCCAGTATACTCTAAGTCCGTGTTGTCTGATTTATCACATTTGGTAAAAAATGTTTTATTCAAACACGTTTACGAGCTTTATGCGGAAATTATTTTATTGGAACGTTTGTAAAAATGTAAAGAGAACAGAACATGCTTCTTTGATATTTTGCAAAAGCAGTGACTAGCAGAGACAATACTATTTGCTCTTTAAAGGACACGTGCTTAAAAGAGAGCTGTACATGATATATCTTATACAGTGGACCCTCAACTCTGCTAGAGTTTGGTTCGAGTCCCCCCAGGATACCAAAATTTTGTGGATGCTCAAGCGTGCATTCTGTTCCCATGCCTTGTCCCCCTTCCCACAGACAGACAGACAGACAGTTGCACACACCCATTGGTATTTGTGGTTTTTCTACTTTTGTGGGGGTCCTCTGCCCCAACCCTAGCAAGTGTGGTAGTGGTGGTGGTGATAATTAGGTAAGATTCCTCAATTCATACCTATATCAGTGCATTGCTACAGACCGAAGTGGTGCACACTCCGAATACCAAAGCGTGAATGATGCTGCCTTTGACAAATTTGTAGGAGCACTGCATTGGCTTCTTTGAAATTCAGGTAGGCATTTCTAGTAGCCAGATAAAAATCTATATCACTCTATTAAATAACAGTCTGTTGGTTAGGTCTTGTTTTCCTTGAATTGTGCTTCTGACAAAGAGCCTTGGCGGTATTGCCCCCCACAAACCCAAATTACCTTCTTGCTTCTTTGTTTTCCAGCTACGGCCCCTGATTTCTGATGCTTGACCCTCATGAATCGGTGTGGGCACAAGACTTTTTGTGGAAGGTTTGCATCTAGGCTAGGAGGGGACACCAGTGGGAAAGACGAAATCTGCTTTTTGCTGGGCGTGTCTCTGTTAATACTGCTTTTGAGTCTGGCTGGTAACTTCTCTTCCAAGTTTGGTTGAATTATTTGGTGCTGTGGAGTTCAGCCAAGGAGAAAGGGGAACTTGCGTCAACAGCAGGCGCTGTCCACAGGTCTCTCTTCCATATTTTGCCCCATCTTGCAGTGGTCTGCTCTCATCTGCATTTGCCAGCTAGGAGCAGCAAATTCTGTTGCAAATGTTATGGCAGTCCTGCTGAGTGGTGAAACTCATTGAATGACTTTGGGATAGTGTCTCCTCCGCCTGCGTGCCTTGCCTACATTGCTGGGTTGTTGTGAAGATAAAAAGTAAGGAGGGAGAGAACCGCATATCATGTCCTGTACTTCTTTAAAAAGTTGAAATGGATAAATTAAAAAAAGAATGAGAACTGCAGCAAGATTTTTGAGAGCGTGGGGAGGTGAAAGCCAGGAAAATTGAAATTGCTACTAGAACAAACCGAGCACGTTCTGTTAGGAAAACACAGTCCAGGGAGTTGATCCAGTGCCCGACGTAATCCTCCAGTTGGCTCCCAAGTGGGTGGATTCACACAATCGCTCTGCTGCCGCCTTCCCAGGAACAGATATTGGCCTGTCACCCTGAGTAGCCGAGGAGGGGAAACTCGGCATAGGAAGATCAGATGGGCCGTAGGAATCCAGGTTCTGCTCAGGGAAAAAGCTCTTTGTTGGCTCTGGAGGAGGCATTTCTGTTCCATGACCTCACCCACCTCCTCTCTCTCATTTTTGCTTCTTGACGATAGTTGGAGGAGTTTAAGAGATCCGCTGCCAGGCGTGTGACTCCTTTCAAGTCAGGGCCACTGTTCTGTTTTCCTTGCTGCCTCCCAATGGATAATGCAGAGAGTTTTGCAGGACAGGCTGCTGTTTTGGACTGCAGCTCCCAGAATCCCCCAGCCAGCATCACCGCTAGTTGCAGAGTCCTGGAAGTTATGGTCCAAAAAACTCCCCAAAAACCCCACCAAAACCTACCTACCTTTTCCTAGCTTTGAAGTTGCCCCCTCCCTTAAAGATTTTTTTCCTGAAGGTTTTTTTTTTTTTTAAATGTGGGTAGATGGATGGGTAAGGTAAATCTGCAAAGATGCAAATGCAGATTTGCAGTTGAACATTAAGAAAGCAAAAATAATGACCACAGATGATTTACCTAACTTTAAAGTAGATGATGAAGACATTGAAATAGTTCAAGATTTTCTATATGTTGGCTCAGTCGTTAATCAGAATGGAGACTGCAGTCAAGAAATCAGAAGAAGGCCAAGACTCGGAAGGGCAGCTATGAAGGAACTGGACAAGATTCTGAAATATAAAGATACATAATTGAACACTAAATTTAGAATTGTCCATGCCACCCTATTTCCAATTTCTATGTATGTTTGTGGAAGCAGACGGTGAAGACGGCTGGTAGAAGAGTTTTTAGGGTACTGTGTACTGTTTTAAAGACTGTTTAAAAAAGTCTTAGAGCAAATCAAACCTGAACTCTCCCTAGAAGCCAAGACGACTACTAAGCTGAGGCTGCTATGCTTTAGCCATATCATGAGAAGACATGACTCACTAGAAAAGAGAAACCATATTACAAATGGGTAGAGTCAAGCAAGGAAAACATTCCCTGAATCTGCAAGCTTGGGAATGGGGTAATTTGTAGGTCTCTTCATTCATAGGGTTGCCATAAGTCATAGTCGATGGAAGGCAGTTAACAACAAACAACATCTTTAAAGACCTTTCCAGGCCACGCTGTCTGCTCTGAACCTCGCATCATATTTTGGTTATTTGTGGCAATAAACCTGGCTACAACTTTGTCCGGCTTAGCCGGCAAACGGAACTCGGTGATCTGTGTACCGAGTGGGACCAAAACAAGCTCTCTGCTGTTTATTCCCTGCCGCCTGTATCTGTTTTATTCCCCCTTCCAGCCCATCTCCACCCCTGCCCCCCGCCCGGTGAATAATAAAGCAATAAAACAGCAATATAAGTTGCTACATGCAAAGTGATTAACTTGATTGTTGACTGAGTCCCTAAAGCCAATAAGTTCTGCATTAAACCATTGACAAGGACTGGCCAGGTTAAAAAAACACAAGCTTTTCATCGTATGTCTGTAAGATCCCTGATTGCATTTCATATGTTTTGAATGTATTTAAGATCTCAGATTTTTTAAAGAAATAAAACACCCAAGGCTGACGTGAGGAATTGCATCATAGCCTTGTTCCAAATTCCTCCACGAAGTCCAGGGCTGGATAGATGGGCTTTTTTCCCCCCTTCTCCTTCCTCTCCCAAAATGAAACTGTAATTTTTGCCTAAAAATAAAACCCCAGCAATGAGGAAAGGCTGGTTTTGGGATTGCAGCAGTTTGGCAAGGGGCCAGTTGGGCTCTGGAATCAGAGCTTGCAACATTACTTAAAAAATGATGATTTATTGCTACGGAGGGAAATGTTATCACCAACAGAGAGAAACACATGAAAGTTAACTTGTATCAGGAAAAAATAATGGCAAGACTTGTTACTAGCACACTGCATTTTAGGTACTTTTAGATTACTTTTGGGGGTGGAGTTAAAAGTACGAAAGAAAAGGCAGAAAATGTTTCAAATGATCTCTTAAAAAAAGCAAAATTTTAGGAAGAATGAGGACATAATACTCATTACACTAAAAAAAATGTCAGAAAGCCTCTGCCGAATGATACTATGTTGTCTGATGGCTCACTCTTTGAAGTGGTATCATATGGAGGATGGAACAAGCCTGTTTTCTGCTGCTCCAGAGATGAGGACATGGAGCAATGATTTCAAACTTGAGGAAAAGAGATTCCACCCAAACATTAGGAAGAACTTTTTGACACTAAGAGCAGTTGGACAATGGAATCTGCTGCTGCCTCAGTGGAGTGTGGTGGAATCTTCTTCTTTGGAGGTTTTTAAACAGAGGCTGGATGATCATCTATCAGGAATACATTTAACTGTGTCTTCCTGCATGGCAGGAAGGGTTGGACTGGATGGCCCTTGGGAGTCTCTTCCAGCTCTAGGACTTTGTGCATCCTTCGTTGTTACTGTGCTTCTTGTTATATGCCTCATTTCCACCTAATGGCAGCTCTAACAAATTGGCAGAATTTGTTCAGAGGGGGTTTGTCTTTGTGTTCTTCTGAGGCTGAGAGAGTGTGACTTCCTGCAGGTCACCTAGTAGGTTTTTATGCATATGCTTTGGGAAGTTAGCTTTTTTGGGGGGGGGAATTAGTTTTTGGGACTACAACTCACAGAACCCCCAACCAGTATGGCCAGTGGCTGAAACAGAAATGGGGCTCTGAAAGTTGCAATCCAGGAAAACAGTCCCCTCCCCAACCTTTGCTCCAGAGAGAGGGATGAAGTATGCTTACTTGTTAAGACAGGAGTGGACGGACGTGCCTGAGGTTTGCAAGGTCATTTTTGGCTTCTCCGAACCCCAGATGGGCCCCACCAGCCTCAATTTGGGTGGCTGGTGAAAGACCACAACAAGCAGCTTCCGGTCTCATTTTAAGATGATTTCTGGCTATTTGGAGGCAAAACTATGCCTCCTAGAGGCAGTTTTCTGCTTAAATAAATAAATAACAGCCGTTTTTAAACTTTGGAGATAACAGTTTCAGAGACCTAGGGGCTGTCAAGGCCTATAGTTGTTGTTGTTGTGTCCAGTCAAATTGACTGTGACTTACAGTGACCAAAGGCTTCCTCTGAGGCTGAGAGAGTGTGCCTCACCCAGGGCTCTGACTGTGCTGGCTCCTCATATGAAGCATGCAGAATAGTTATGCGTGGCCTGGGATCAACCAGACTGAGGGATTCTGGGAGGTGTAGTCCAAAGGAAAAAAAAGACAGAATCCAGCCACATGCTTTGCAGATGAGTGTACCACAGTAGCCAAGACGATCTGGCAGAAAATCTGTTTTTTTCCCCCACCCCTCTGGAACTCAGGGTCATGCTGTGAAACCAGTTGGCAGGAGATTCAGGAGAGACAAAATAAAACATTTTATTTTTTTCACAGACGGATAATTAACGCGGCTGCCACAGGAAGTGGTTTGGGTTACAGGCTTCAAAATTAGGCAGAATTCGTGGAGGAGAACATGGTCATTACCCTCGCGTATGCTAATAGCGCCCTCGGTTCTCCAAGCCAAAAGCACGTCATGCACGAGAGAGAGAGAGAAGCCAAAGCTTGGAAAGGTTACTGTTTCAGAGTTCACGTAGGGGATGCTGGGAGGTGTAGTCCCAGAAGTAGCTTTTCTGAGCTCTTGGGGAGTAGAACCCTAGGAGCTGACAATAGTTTGAAACAACTTCAGGAAAGCCATGTAGAATGGGACTCTCTCACAAACGACAGGAGGTCAGGGTGTGTTCAGGGGCCGTGAAATTTTAGGGGGAGGCATTAAGAAGACTCTGAAGTGGTAGAGGAGGAGGTGGTTCATGTTGCAGCATTTCGTTGCAGGCAACCTGGTCAACAGCTGCTAGGCCAGGATTGCAAAAAGAAGCTTCCTTGTTCAGAGGCAACCTGCACGTGAGTTACTGTCCTTCTTGTGGGCCTCTCTGGAACTGGTGGGCCTTTGAGTCACCGCAAACTGAATTGTATTGATACTAGCTGTTTGGGCATCATGATCTGTTCTCTTTGCGTCTCAACTCCTCACAAGATAAAACTGGCCAAGTCCAAGAGCTCTCTTGACCCCAGATAGCTCCGCGAGTGGACTCGGCTTTTCCTCCACTTTCACAGCCATCTTTTCCTTTAACCCCAAGCCATCCAGCAGGAACACATCTGTGGATTCCCTGTTTCCTGCCAAGCTGCTGGGTGGTTTAGCCACGGTTGATCGAAGTGCGACCCAGGAAAATAACAGCTTGTTTCGGGCAGCTTGACAGGTTGTGAGTTTGACTCCTGTGTTCCTGCAGGGAGAGAGGGATGGAGGGGGTAGTGGAAGGACGCTGGAAAAATCCAAGAGAGAACTTGTGCCGCTTTTGCAATCTTTCTCTCTCCTCCTCCTTCTGTTTTTTCCCCTTTATATTTATTATGACTTTTACGCCAGGAGGCGAATCTCTGACATGGACAACCATCCCATAATCTTGGCTTATTTTTTTTTAATCTGTTGGAGAACGTGTATATGAGAATTGTTGGTAGTGTTTGTATTTATTGCAGCTTGTTTTATAACGTTCCCTGTTATAATTCATTCCAATAATTTATTTCTCTGCTCTCTACTGTACATAGCCCTAGTAGCTATACTGTTAACATCATGGTAATGTTACGTGAGGTGGTATTACTTTATTATATTGTATATGTGAATTGTTATATGCTTAATACTCTAGTTTAACCACCTGATTGCTAATCATATATTTCCTCTGTTTTGAAACTTGAGCAAGATCCACAATTTTAGCAACCTGTTCTTTGTCGTCAGTGCTCTGGTCTGTTTCCAAGTTTGGACAAATACCCCAAGTAGTCGATATTTACTGTTTCACTCTTCATCTGTGTTTTGATTCCTGTGTTAATTCTCACTCTTATTTTCTCTCCCCAGCATGCCTGTTCCGGTTCAATGCTCTCTCCTTAGTATATCTTCTCTACCTCCTGCTCCTGCCCTGGTTCTTGGGC
This sequence comes from Iguana delicatissima, assembly GCA_948472985.1. NCBI lineage: Eukaryota > Metazoa > Chordata > Lepidosauria > Squamata > Iguanidae > Iguana > Iguana delicatissima. The sequence goes on along the minus strand of CAOKZL010000747.1, from coordinate 398,587 downwards.
CCCACTGAATGTACCATAAAAGGTAAGGTGTCTGCCTGCCTTTTCAAGCTTTATGGAGCAGGGGTTCTGTATAAGAGCGGAGAATCCACAGCTCCCGGCTCTGTGCAGTCATGCGGTTTTGAAAGTGATCTGCCCTCTTTTGTAATGTGTGTTTCCATGTTTCTTTGCCTATTAATTTTTTTTGTAATTTGCATATTTCCATCTGTTTCCGCAATTTAGAAAGCAATTCTATTGGAAAACCATATTCCACTTTAATTGCATATTTCTCTGTTTGGATATGGAAAGTCTTGTAGGAGGGAAGATGTGTAAGGGGCAGGCTACCCCAGATTTCTACCCAATTCTTGTGGTCTAGAAACTTGACCTCTCCTTAAAAAAAAGCACATGATGTTTTAAACAGTTCTAACCTGTTTAAAACAGTTCTAATCAGTTCTAGTCAGAGGTTGAGTGGTCACTTCTTCAGCAATGGATTCCTACAAAGGCAGAGTTGGACTGGATAGCCTTTGGGGTCCCTTCCAGTTCTGCGACTCTACAAAATTCGATGACACTGGGGACAATGCAAGGCAGAGGGAGAGCTATAAAATCCTACATGCTCCCTGGTTTGCTCCAGCATCTTGCTCCTCTTCCATCTGCAACTCCTTTTGGAGCAGAACGAGAGGGTCCTGGATGAACTTCCTCTCCCTAATTTCCTATTCTTCCTCAGTTTCCCCGCCCATTATGGCTAGGAGTTGGTTTCCTTCCTGGCAAGCCAGTCCCCAGAGTCTACGAAGAGACGAATTTTTTCACTCTGTGTTCAGTCACTTCCCAGCTGGCCTCTGGCTGCCTGCCACATGGCTATCTCCGGTTTCTGATAGGAGAGATGTCATAAACCCTTCCTGTTTGGGAGGGACAGGCTGGCTCTGTTCCCTGCCTCCCATCCCAAGGATTGCTTTTTCTCAGAGCTGGGCCCACTCGGTCCATCTTGCTCAGGGCCCTGGGGCAGGCCCTTGGAGCAGAGAGAAGGAATTGTGTGGCCCTTAGCTGGTTGTAAACTGCAACTCCCAGCATTCCTGGATGTTGCAGTTCAACAACATCTGCAGGTCCACATACTTGCCTGATTGTCATTGGAAATCTGTTCAGCCTCTCGCTGTGGCTGCTCAGATTTGAAGCCAGCATTGCTCTGAAGGGTGTCCAGAGGAGAGCAACCAAAATGGTTAAAGGCCTGGAAACCATGAAGCCCTAGGAAGAGAGGCTGAGGGAGCTGGATAGGTTTAGCCTGGAGAAGAGAAGGTTAAGAGGGGACATGATAGCTAAGTTTAAATATTTGAAGGATGTCATACAGAAGATGGAGCAAGCTTGTTTTCTGCTGCTCCAGAGACCAGGACATGGAGCAACAGCTTCAAACCCCAGGAAAAGAGATTCCATCTAAACATTAGGAGGAATTTTCTGATAATAAGAGCAGTTCAACAGTGGAATGTGCTGTTGCCTTGGAGTATATTGGTGTCTCCTATTTTGGTTTTTTTAAACAGAGGCTGGATGGCCATCTGTCAAAGGGAGTGCTTTGATTGTGTACTCCTGTATGGCAAAATAGGGTTGGACTAGATGGCTCTTGGTGTCTCTTCCAACTCTGTGATTCCGTGAGTCTATGGTTTGCTCATGCATTTTCAAGCTGTTTTCTGCTACCATCTAAGGGACTGAATGTTTCTCTGAAATTGAAAGTACAGGTTTTCAATAAGCTGAATTTTGTGCCAGGTGCCATTTTCGGTGTATAACATGCATTCACAATGACAATCTCTGTAGCCAGACTCCCAAGGAATGTGAAAAAATACTGGCTCCTGTGCTGACCCATGTAAACAAACTGGTTCTAGTTGTTTTTCCTCTCCTCCAGGAGCAGGCCTTTTGTGAAGCTGTTGGGTTGCCCACTCAAGACCAAACTGGCCCAAAGTGTTTTGAGTCACAACAGTAGTAGCTCATAACCACAGAGTCTTTCTGGAGACCCAAAAAGTCACCATTGTGCCCTGGGCATACTCTACTGATAGCAGAGAAAGCAGAGTTGCGCAGAGAGCTTGCTCCTCCATACCATGTCTTTGCAAGTTGTGTGTTATGCATTATGAGTTGTGGTTGTGCATCCTATACTTTGCATTGCAGCTGTGCACCATCTGTTGTGCAATGTGTGATGGACATGCCTTGCACAATGGTGCTATTCTACATGGGGGTTGCATAGCATCCTTGTAGGCACGTGTGGGTATTTACACTACCTTAAATGTATTTTGGATTGGGAACTTCAGATATGCATGTCCGCTTTCCAGAAGCATCCACAGCCCCCTGGCAACATGAAAATTCCACAATGTAAAGGGTCTCTGCCCCACAGACAGTCCAAAAAGTACCCACAGAGCCAAGCCAGAAACTAGATTTCTCACATTTCCCTTGTGGTCCACACTTCCTCCTGTTGGCTGCTTCTTTTCTGACCACATTGAACCTCAAGCTTCCTTTCAGCCTCCCTTTCTTCTGCTACCACCCTCTCTCTACCTTGGGCCCCTGCCCTCTGCCCCTTGCAGGTATATTTAGGTGTGGGGTGAGAACGCTGCCAAAGAAGGCACCATGTTCTTGTCTCCTTCCTCTTGTGGTCTCCCCTCTCCCCAGGGAGGTTTAAATTAAAACCTTGCCCCCCCCCACCCGCCATCTCTTCCTCCTATTCATAGCTGCCGGGCTGTGAATGAGCAGATTTTCTTGCCAACGGGCAATGATTAACTAAAGGATCTGACAACGTACCTGGAAGGGAGGGAGAGGGAGGGAGGGCCGGAGGGCACGATGTTAAATGCTTGTGGGCGGTTGCTTAAATCTTTGCTTTTTCTCCCCTCCTTGTCCCGAAACTACTCAGCTGAAAAGAACCGAGCATGCTGAGTGAAGGAAAAGCAGGGAAGCACCACAGGCTTCCCGGGTCTTGTAATTTTGAGTAGATGGGGGTGGGACAGTTGGATCAGAGTTTGGAAATGTTTTGGACACTCAAGCTCCCAGAATCCTCCAGCAAGGGACACAGGTAGCTCAAGAGTTTGATCAGAGCTTGGGAAAGTTAAGAGCTCTTTTAGGTTACAGATCCCAATGTCCCACAGGGAAGCATCGTCAAAATAATTAATGTTTTTTCCAAGTGCTGGGTCTGATTGTATGAGCCACTCTCCCATGCGCATGCCTGCAAATTGTGAAAAGATGTGCATTGATGTGCATTGCACATTGTACATGTGTCTGAGTGTGCATTTGGCTGGCTGGCTGTTTGGACCTTTGATCTCTTGATTCAGTTGCGCAAAGGTTGCATGGCGCAGTTAATACCCAGCTCTAACTTTAGCTTCCAAGATCAGGCGGGATCTGGTGCTTTTACAGTATTTCGGCCAAGAATAATAATGATAATAGCATCATAGAATCAAATCTCTTTATCATCTGAAAACATTGCGTGGTTATGTGTATGTGACTTCAAGTGGCTTGTCAACTTATGACAATTCCAGGAATTATGTGGGGATTTCTTAGGCAAGGAATCCTCAGAGGTGGTTTGGGTGGTTCCTTCCTCTGAAATAGAGCCTACAGTCCTTGGTATTTGTTGGCGGACTCCCATTCAAGGACTAACCAGAGCTGACCCTACTTAGCTTCCAGGATCAGATAGGATTTGGTGCCTTTAGGGTCTTTAGGCTGTAACCCCTTCCCCCAGATTCCTGGTTGCCACGAGTCAGATTCCTCACTCGGATGAGCCTTCTCCCTTGCCCCAAAACTCTGTTGGCCCCACCTTTGTCCTCTGGTCTCCCCAACCATCTATAACTGGAGCCACCGCTAATGTCTCTGCCCTTTTAAATATTTCATGGGCTTCTGTGCCGTCTGAGTCTCCCTCTCGCCAATGACCTAAAAAGCAAACTTACGGTAAAAAAGGAAAAAAAGGAAAACAAGTGAGAATTTTTGGAAGGATGGCTGCTCTCTCTCCTCCTCCTCCTCCTCTCTGGCAGCTGCCAGTGGTCCCCTTTAGGGATGCTGGACAACTGTCAGAAAGGTCGTCTTTCTCTCTTTCTGGTTGCCTTCTCTCTCCCCTTGCAACTCCTAAAATACGGAAAGGAAAAAGTGAGCTTTCCTCTTCCATCCTGCACACACATTTCCCCCCTTCCTGCTCCACGCTCTCCTGGAGGCAGCAGTCTGAGATTTATGAGGTGTACCCAAGGAGGGCAGTGGGCTTAGGAGCAGCAGCAGCAGCATCTGGTGGAAGATCTGGCTTCCCTCCTGGGCCGTTTTGTTGGGATGGATCCGGGTGGAATTTTCCAGCAGTGAGTTGCCACAAAGGTGAGCCGCCAGGAACTGAGAGTAAAGCCACAGCAGCTGGGACTGCAAAGAGCCTTCTCCTTGCAAAGCAGAGATGTTTTATGTGCCTGTGCACCTTGGGATGTCCAGTCTGGGTTTGATCTGGTGTGAGATTCCTCTTCTGGCCAAGCCTCTGCGATCTGTCAGCTGAGATGGCTGCAGATCATGGCTTCCCAGCTACTTGATTGACCCTCTGTGTCTGATTTGTCCAGCAGGGAGAGAAGAAAGCAGGGAGGTTTGCTATCTGCCCAGAGGACTCCTGGAAAGAGTTGGCAGGCTAAATTCAGCCCTGTGGGTTCTAAGATGAAAGGAAGAGGGCCTGGCCCTGTAGTTAAAAAGGAAAAGGACGAGGAAGAGGGCAACCATAATGCTAAAAGGCATGGAAACCCTATGAGGAGCCCATTGGGCCCTGCTTTGTACCAGGTCAGGCTGCTGTTTGCCTCTCTAGTCCAGGACTGTTTGCTGAGATGACAAGAGCCCTCCAGAGTTCCAGGCAGAGGAAAGTTTTTCCCGTCATCCCTTGCTATTTAATCCATCTTAGATGGAGGTGCCAGGGATTGAACTTGGACCCCTTCTGCAGGCTGGTCAGCTTCCCATTTGGACAACTGGTTGGCCTAAGTGTGGGCGGAGTTCTGGACTGGAGAGATCCATGACGGTTCCTTTTACGTTCTTACAGAGGAGCCATTGGAAGCGTAAAAGGTGGCAACCGTAGTGCTGATGTCTTGGCCAATCATTGACTGAGGTTGCCACCCGTTCTCTGTACTGTACTTGCCTGGCCATAAGAAGGTTAGAGAGAGCTCTGGATCTGGCCTTCAAAATGTTGTTGGACTCCAGCTCATATCAGCCACGTGCAACACAATCAGTGATCAGGGATGATAGGAGCTGTGATCCAACTAAAGCTAGACAGAGAGCCAGTGTGGTGTAATGGCTAGGACTCTGAAGAACAGAATTCAAATCCCCTCTTGGCCATGGAAATGTACTGGCTGACCTTGGGCAAGTCACACTCTCTCAGCCTCAGAGGAAGGCAAAGGCGAATCTCCTCTGAAGAAATTCTACCAAGAAAGCCCTGTAATAGGCTCATCTTAGGGTTGCCATAAGTCAAACTGAATTGAAGGGGTGCAACAGCTACAACACCAGCTAGATATGTGTGTATTTTCTCTCTACACACCCCACCTGTGCTTTTGCATCCATCTTTTGGTTTGTATGATTAGCACGCTACACAACGCACGAATAGGCAGAGTTGTTGAGTTACTGCCTTGTGCTGTGTCAAGCTCCAGGCCGCATGGAGAAGCCAGTGGGTGTGTTTTTACGGTTGCTTGGCTTGCAGCTTGTTTGATGCCGTCTTTTCCGATGCAAAAACTGCTTCTGCAAACACCGAGCTGGATGTACAGCTCTAAAGAGGGGGAAGGAAAGAATGTGCCAGGGGCACTTTGCCGTAAATGAGAGGATGGCCTAACTTCAGTTCTAGAGAAATTCTTGAAGGCTGCCTTCCGAAGGTGGGCGTGGCCAAGAGCAAAAGGGGTGGAACCTAACAGGTCAGCATATTTTAGTCTCATGCTCTTGCTGCCAGTAAAGGAACCTTTGGAAAGGCATTTCAGTCTGCTAGAAGGAGGATGAAAAATGTATAGAAGCGGGGAAGCCACCACCCGATGGTGTCATAGGGAAGGTGGATATGGCCGTTTGGAGAAGCCAGCCACAGCTTGAAAATATTCCAAAAGCAAAAGAAAAGTAAACAAAAAAAATTAAAAAAACCCAAACTTTGCTTTTGCCATTTTATGTAAGGGACATCATTTTTTCACTATATCGTTGTACATAATGGGACTTGAGCATCTATGAATTTTGGTATCCACGAGAGATCCTAGAACCAAACCCTAGTGGATAACAAGGACCTACTGTAGTGTCTTGTTGTGTTGTTAAAATAAAAAAATTCGAACATATTAAAAGTGCCAGGAGAGTGCCAAGTAGTCATGCATTTATGCGTTTTGGCCTGCAGGTCACACAGGACGCCTCCTCCAAGCCCTCCTGGCCACCAGCATCCTCTTCCTGCTTGCCCACTTGGTCTTCCAGATATGCCTCCACACTGTGCCTGGCTTGGACCAGCTGCTGGGACACAACTGTGAGTACTTTGCTCCGTGCTGTTTCTCTTGAACCTTCTTGTAGGGCGACTTGGCAGGTCTGCCCTCCACCAGCTGCACCGATTGCCCAAACTGACAAAAAATAAATACAAGGCAAAAAACAAACAAACCCCAACTTGAAGTGGCTGGAGGACCTTTTAAAAGGAACATTTCTCAACGTTAAACAGTGCATATTGAGTGGGTGCACGCAAAGCTATTTAAAATGGGAACTGAGGCTTCCAGGAGAGGCCATTTTTATCATCAGTTTTCCATTAAGGAAGGAGCTTTTCACAGGGTGTGTGTGCTGGGTTTTCTTAAACTGGCATGCTTTTCAACAATGGCTTTTAATTGAGTTGCGTTTGAATACAGTCATCTGTTTAATTGGGTTTAACAGTACCTTGGACTGACTAGGCTGCTGTTAAGTCACGCGAGGCCCACGAACAGAACTGTCCTGTGTGAGCTGTTGAAAGGTTTTGCTGCCAGGACTTTGTTGCATGGGTTGAAGTCATGGGCTCCCCCAGGAAAAACTGGGAGACTGAACTAAATCAAGAAATGAACATGGAGTGACTTCTACCCACTTCCTGTTGGTAAAAAAAAGAGGCTTCTCCTAGGACTAAAATGGCCTGGGGGCTTAAAAACATGGAGGAAATGCCCCCACACCCTCTGGGGGGCAAGGATCAATTTGTTTTGCAGGAGAATTCAGCATGGAGTAGTTCAGCTCTCCAAGATTTCTGGCGGAAAGGCTAATGTGGTCCCCTAGCCTTCCACAGTTGCCCACCTCTGTCCCACATCAAAGGGTAGCTTTATGATCCTGGAAGTATGCAATGCCCTAGCATAAGGGAATTTCAGTACTGTGCAACTCAAAGTGCTACGTGCAATATGTATTTGCATGTACAAGCACAGTGGCACCACATAGGCAGATCTTTTGCTGCAACCATAAACTGAACACAGACATTCCTTGTTAGACAAAAACACTATGACTGCAATAGGATCTGGGCTAGTGTTGGACTACATAGGCCTTTGGTCTGATGCAACAGGGCTCTTCTTGCCTCTTTGTGTTGTCACCCTTGAAAGACGGAGAAGGAGCAAACATTCTGCTTTCAGTCGCATGCTGAGAATCATGTGCCTTTTCCATTGCAGCCTGATGAGAACAATGTTGTTCCTCTCCCAGCCCGCAAGGCTGTTCTTGCCTCCCTGCTGCCCTCTCGCAGATGCACTGGTGGGTGGTGACAACATTGGTTTAGAGAGCTATTTACAAGCGGTTGTAAAACAAGAGATCTAGAAAGCCGGGGCTTGACCCAGGAGCAGCCAGAATGCGAGGTCTTGCAATCTCGCACTGTGCTTGTTTTTCCTGGTGTCCCTCTTTGCCAGCTGCGTGGGCTGGGGGAGGAAGGAGGAATGAGGCTGGGGCGTTTGGCAAATGTCTGGTTTGCTCTGTCTGCAGTGGAACCAGAGCCACTGGGAAATTTTTTCCCTGTGTGGAAATCCAGCCTCTTCTTCCATCTCCTCCAGATGGAACAACCACACTTGTCAGATGGGCTCATTTGTCACCTGGACAGCTTGGGAAATGGAACTCCTCTTGTCCCAGCAGAAAAGTTTGGAAACGGATTGTCTTTCCCCCTGCTTTCTTTCTTTTCTTACCCACAGTTAGGTCATGCCTTTTATCAGGAGAACTGAAATGTTACAAAAGTAGCAGACATATTACCCAATGCTGCATTGTGTTTTTACACACAAATCCCACAGCTACATTGGGTGACTTCTTTTCAGTTCTTATATTTTAAATGGTTCTGATAGGAGATGAAATAGTCTTGAAATGGGATGGCCTTTAAGGGAGTTGGTGCAGCTCATAAGAAAGCTGGACTCTCCTCTCTTTAATCTGTGACATTTCTCAACTGGGTAATTTGCTTTTTACTTCTGTCTGTCTATCCATTTTTTCCACCTCTGTCTGTCTGTCTGTCCACGTAGCTACCTACCGTTCACATTTATCTATTCTTTGTTCACTAGTGCCTCTAAGGCAACGTATCAACGTTTCAAACATTAAATGCACAAATAGAAACGTTTAAAAACAGATGAGCCCATTACTCTGTCCTGGGCCTATACACAGTGGTAGAGAAACAGTAATCTCCCATGTCAGTGGAGCAGTGTCTCAGAATTAAAAACAAACTCACTCAAGGATGGGAATAAAATGTTGCTGTTAGTGCCAGAGCAATAGAAAACAGCAAGGATTTGAACTCCAGTCTCCCAAAGTCCTACTGTGTTGCTCCAGCCACTATATCACACTGACTCTTTGCAGCCCTATTGGGAATCCCCAATACAGTAGACCCATTGGATTCGTTGTTGAATGGGGAGAGCTAGCCCATCTAAATTCAAACTGTCTGATAGAAATATTGCGTGTTTCTCTCTCTCTCTCTCTCTCTCCCTCTCCCTCCCACCCCCCCATCTATCTGGGAATTATGGGAGCAAATGCAAGTTCAGCATCCCTAATTAGAAAATCCAAAATCCAAAAAGGTTGGCTAAGATGGTGACCACTTTGCTTCTTGACGGTTCAGTGTATGCAAACATTGTTTCATGTCCAAGGTAGTTAAAAAATATGTTATAAAATTATCTTCAGGCTACGTGTATAAGGTGTATATGAAACAATAAATGAATTTCCTATTTAGACTTGAGTCCCATCTCGAAGGCCGCTCATTATGTATATGCAAATATTCCAAAAATCCACCCCAAAATTCTGAAATCCGAAACACTTCTGGTCCCAAGCATTTTGGATAAGAGAAGCTCAACCCATACCGGGATTCCGGATGCGTTTGCCCTGTCCGGCGGAGACCCCTATCCCAGTGTGGTGTCGGTGCTTCTGAGAGAGGCAGGGCTTGGGTCCGAGGGAAATAAACACCCCTTGACCCTTCTGCTCCCCGCCCCCAGCAGCTGCTTGTGAGATGTCATCGCCCTGGGCTGTTGTGCTGGTGCTGTCGGCTCAGGCCCTGTTTTCTGGCCTGCTTCCACCTTGGATTCCCCAGACCTGATAAGGAGAAGAGCTTAACTGGCTTCCCCCACAAATAGAACCAGGGGAGAGCCCAGGCTGCCTTCCAGAACTTGAAACCAGGAGAGAGGGGAAAACGCTGCCTCTTGGCTGGCCGGTCAGCCGGTGTTTGCACACATGCATTTATGTTAGAGTTGCCAGTTCAGGATCATCCCAGATGCTGATGTTTCAGAGCTGGAACCTGAGACCTCAGTATGCCCCATGGTGAAGTTAATCTAAATGTTATTCGGTAGCAAATCATCCAAACCTTGCAAGCTATAGCAAGCTGGCACTCTGCTAGCTGAGCTGGAGGTTTGCACACTAAGCCTGTCTTCTTGCCCAGAGTTGAGCCCAGCAAGACGGGAAAATTTGTGCCCTTGTTTCCTCCCTTGGAGATGACCCCTGAAAACTGGAGACTCGAGGCCAATGTGCCAACCGTAGTTTGCATGCATTCTGCCTTGGAGTCCTACAGCCGCAAGCACTGGTCTTGCTTTCCAGGAAAGAAGGTCTCACTCCAAATCCAGAGTGGCAGCATCACCAGATGCTGGGTTTTGAAGTGATCTTCAAAGATCACTTCTGTGATTCATGTGTTTATTTGGAAAATCGCTTTTCTGTAGGTTGCCTGTGTTTTTCTCCTAATTGTTTGTTTGTTTGTTTGAACATCCTTGAGCAAAAAGCACAATTGGGAAGAAGAATGAAAGAGCAGTCAAAACAGATTAGTTTAATGTCCTGTTATGGAGAGGCATGAGAGGTTTGAATGTTGGACTAGAACACCAGAGTCCAGGGTTCAAATCCCCATCCAATTGGCCACGGGAACCTGCTGGGTGACCTTGAGCAAGTTGCACTCTCTCAGCCTCAGAGGAAGGCCAGGGCACCCCCGCTCTGAACAAATCTTACCAAGGAAAACCTGTGAAAGGTTTGCCTTAGGCTCACCCTGAGTTGGGAAAGACTTGAAGGCACGAAACAACAGTATGGGGAGGTATGAAAAATATTTGAGACTGAATTGAAACAGAATATTCTTCAGTGGTTTTAGAGGGTGGAGTGCTCAGTGAATTGCAGTCTCTCTTTGGTGTTGGAAAATAATACACACACACACACTCGCACACATATTTGTCTGGTACTGCTTTGAACTGCTAATTGGGGCATTTTTCCTAGCAAACATAGAATGAGTGTGTTAAATAGGTGTGTCCATAATAAATACATGAGGCCTTGGAATTTTGTCCTCTGATGCACAAAGCATTCCTTATCTTGGTGTTTACAGCTTTCTTCCACTGCCATTATTTGTTGAGACCCTGGTTTTTCTGATCCAGTTAATCTAAGGGAAGGAAGGGGAATCATGTAGCCCCTTAGATGTTGGTGGACTGCATGTCCCATCAGGTCTAGCTGAGGGATGCTGGGAGGCCGTTGGTTACTGGAACCCAAAAGTCCATCATTCAGAGTTAGGCAGACCAAAATGGTAGCTTGGATGGAAACAAGAGAATCCCAGTTCAGTTTTGGGTTTCTGTATAAGGAGACGAAGGTCTTGAAACTCTGGTCCCAGTCTTACTGTTTTGGTCCTTGTATGAAGACTGGCATGAAGAAGACTGTAAGCCCTTCTTTGCTTGGAGCGGCGTTCAAGAGGCCAGGTTTCATACGCTGTTTTAATTATGGTTTTCCATCTTCTAGGCAGCACATGGGAAACTCTGTCCCAGCACATTGGGGTCACGAGGTAAGAAGGGAGTGGGGCACTCGAGGAGGTGGGCAGCTTGTCTTCTTAGAACTCCATATCACTGGTGGAACTGCCCAGAGGGGTGAGATGGAGCAGGGGTGGAGAAACCCCACTGTGGAGCCTGAAGGTGTGTTTTGAGGTAGCCAATACTGGGAGGTGTGTTTGAAGCTCAGCATCATGTCTTTGTCTATCCCTTTAAATTGAGGGTGGGGAGCCTCTTTCTGCCTGTGGGCCACTGATTGGAAGGTCCACATCTAGTGGTTAGTGGGGCTAGATACCAAAGGGGCAGGGCTGGAGCTGGAAGAGACCCCGAGAGCCGTTGAGTCCAGCCCCATTCTGCCATGCAGGAAGATACCATCAAAGCCCTCCCTTTGACAGATGGCCGTCCAGCCTCTGTTTAAAAGTCTCCAAAGAAGGAGATTTCACCATACTCCCAGGTAGCAACTTATTCCACTGTCAAACACCTCTTACCATCAGGAAATTCCTCCTAATGTTTAGGTGGAAGCTCTTTTCCTAAGATTTGAAGCCATTGCTCCATGTCCTGGTCTCAGGAGCAACAGAAAACAAGCTTGCTCCATCCTCCATATGGCATCCCTTCAAATATTTAAACATAGCTGTCACCTTTTAACCTTCTCTTCTCCAGGGCAGACATATCCAGCCCCATTAGCCACCCCTCATTGGGCAGGGCTTCCAGTTCTAATTGCCCATAACTCAGTCTTCAGAGAAGCATTTCCTCCTTTCAAAACTGGGGAGGGGAGTCCAGGGATACTAACAAATGATGGAGTCGTGTGGAAGGGGATGGAGACCAAATCCAGCCCGGGGCTTGAGGTTCCCCACCCCTGCCTTGGGGTTTGGAAAGCAGTTCTCACTTGGGGCTACAAAGGGAGCATTAGTTGCTTTTGCATCATATACATCTGGCTGCTAGCTAAGGCTTAGCTTGAGCATAGGAGGGTGTCTCTGCACTGTTGTGTCTCACCATCCCTGCTCTCCTTGCCCTCTGATTTCCAGGCTGGACCTGAACGACATCCCCAACTTAGTGCGCCTGGTGGCCCCCGATGTTGGGATCCTGCTGGTCTCCGCCGTCTGCCTTGGCATTTGCAACCGCCTCAAGCCAACGAGCAAACTGGCAGCCAGGAGTAGCAGACGGTCCGCCTCCCATCAGCTGCGAGAACAGGTGAGAGAGGCTGTTACGTGTTGCCCAAAGTCACCCTGTCCTGCTTGGACCTGTCTTTCCGAAGCAACCTTCTGCAACTTGGTGCTCTCCAGATGTGCAGGTCTACAAAACTCATTTTTCTAACTGTTTAGGTTTGCAATTCTCACCTCCTCTTCTTTCTGTCTCATAGCCCTCGTGAGCATCCAGAGGTGCAGATTCTGGAGCCTTGCTCTTTGTCATGTGTGAACTTCATAGGACTGAGTAGGGTGACACAAAATGGAAGAAGTGTATTCAATCACACCACTGTCACAAGCATGTTTGGTGGAAACACAGGAGAGGACCCTGTTAGTGACTTAGTTGCTGGGGGATTCTGGGAGCTATAGTCCCTGAATGAAAGAAACTCTTCACAGTTCTGCTGTATAATTCTGTGGACTTTTCTGGGCTCCTTATGAGCCATCAAGGTGTAGTGGTTTGAGCATTGGGCTATGGCCCTGGAGACCAGTGTTCGATTCCCCACTTAGCCGTAAAAACCCACTGAGTGACTTTGAGCACATCACACACTCTCAGCCCACAGAAAACCCCGTGATAGGTTCACCTTAGGGTTGCCAGAACTCAGAAATGACTCGAAAGCACACAGCAACAGCAACGATATCCTCATAACCAAAGATGCGATTGGCATCATTCTCCTTCTTCCCCCTTCCACTTCCCCCTTTTTTTTCCTCCTGCTCCCCCCTCCCCATTGCTTCCAGTATCTCCAGAAGGGTTGGGTGGGAGAAGAGAAAAGAGAGAGACTTTCCTGGCGTCCTGAACTTGGTGACTCACCAGCCTCCTGAGAAGGAGGTTCCCCCACGCCTGCCTGAGTGGATGAGCAGCTTTGGCCGGTCCCAAGTTGCCGTGGAAACTCCCCAACAAAACATCCCGGTATTAACAGAGGCGATATTGTACCCAAGGCGGGTGGGAGAGCCCACGGAGGGGAAACCCAGCAGCAAAGAGCAGCCACCTGCCTGTTGGCAGTGAAGGCATCTTGACGTGTGCTCGGGTGCTGTATGAAGTCAAGGAATGTGCTCCCCCCACTCAAACCAAGCAAATGGAACATGTGGGGAGCTATGTGCTTGCATGACATCAAAATGAGGGGCTGGAAAAAGGAAAGGGGAGGTGGCCATTTGAGAATGCTGGATAAGTTCCCCAGGAGGGTGAGATTTGTCCCCAGGGGCCGAGGCTCCGTTCCATTCCATGCCAGAATGGTCCAGCAGACTGAACTGAACTGGCCTTTTGTGTGTGTGCAAAGCTGCCTTCCAAGTGAGTCAGTCTTGTTGGTTTACCAAACGTGGAGGTATCTGTGGCAGCAGCATGCTATGAAGTCTCCATCAGAGGATCATTCATAGGATCCTAGAGTTGGAAGAATCCTCATGGGCCGAAGAGTGCAACCCTCCTTCCCCCAGTTGCAGGCTTTCCAGCAGGTAGCTGTCGAGCGTCGTCTTGAAGATGTCCAAAGAAGAAGGTGGTTCCTTTGCCTAGGGATGGAAGGATAATGCCCCACCTTCTAAGGAAGGTGGATTGTTAAAGGTGAATAAGCTAGCAGAAATGGACAAATTGTCCACTTTGTTTAGAGAAGAAAAAGTCATCAGCAACCTTGGGAAAGATTGGAAACCCCTGATAGACTTTTTGAGGAAAAAAGAAGGTGGAATGATAACTCTCGATTTTGAATTATCAGTCTGAGTTGATTATTAGAAGAGGTATAATACCCAGTTTATAAAGAGTGAGGTGTTGTGGTAGGAAATGTGTGTATAACTGCCCAAAAGATAGTCAGGAGTCACTTTTAGACGGACGTGTAGTTTATGTGGTAGTAGGTTTTTTTCCCCTTGTGTGCTTTCACATTGGATATGTGTTTATGTCTGACTTGTGAGTTAGTAACTTTTTGGTTAGTTATCTGTTAGCTAGTTAGTTCTTTTTTGTTTGTTTGTGGTTTATAATTAGTCTGTTTCTCATAAGAGTGTTTGGTGTAATTTTAATATATGCAATGTTTATTAAAATTATTCTAGAAAAAGGAAACAGAAAGGGCTTCCTCACCTGCCTAATGAGAGAAAGCGGGGAGGTTCTTTTCCCTTTCCCTTTCCCTCCTCAGCCCACCTTTCTCCCCTCCCTCGCATACACATTGGTGAGCTAAATGTGGAAACTCTGAGGTCACACTGCCTTTCCACTGGATTCCCCGCAGGGAGCCGAGGTTGGAGAAGCCTCTGCTTTGTACATTTTCGGCACAGTTGATCTGGGCCGGCCTTCGGAGTCCGGAGCCAGAGCTTGGCCAGTGCGGAGAGGAGGTGCAGCCAAAATACCTTTGCTGTGAAAGCCACACCAGGCTGGAAAATCAGTTGGGTGGGCAGCGCCAGTGTTGGGAACCTAGGCTGAGGCAGCCAAGGAAAACAAGTCTTTGAAGAACAGGCTTTCCAGAGTGGGCTAATGAAATCACCCGGGCCGGGTCCCGGAGTCAGGGAGCAGGCAGGCTAGAGGCCGGGGGAAGAAGAAGGCTGTGTCCGGTCCAAAGCCGTTACCGCTGGGCATCTTTCTTATCCCGCTCTGCCTCCTAGATTGCCAATGTCATTCTGGGCAGGAGAGGAGAAAACAGTTTCAGGCAGCTGATTTTGAGAATCTAGAGGCTGGGAAAAGGATTTGGGGCAATGCAGTGTTTGGAAAAATTACTTTGGGGGGGGGATACCATAACTCCCAGCATCCCTTAGCAGCATAGCTAGCTGAGGGATACTGGGAGTTGTCGTTCATAAGAGCAGCTTACCTTCAAGCTCTGGCTGCAAGGACAAATTAGCTTTGATTGAAATCATCTGTGTCTCATGTTTCTGTCAGCCTGTAATGAAATGTAAAAATAACGAGTTGATTCTTTTTTAAAAAAAATCACTGTGAGGAGGGGGAAAAAAAACCTCCTTAGCAGCTCAAAGAAAAAAAAAAGGCTCAATCTTGTTGTTACTCCCTGCTAGAGTAGACCCACTAAATCAGTGGAATTTTCCTTTTTTATGTATGTGGTTTGGAAGGCATTTCCATGTGGCTGTGTATCACAGGGTCTAAGCATAGTGGGCAAGTAAAATGAATGTGACAATTTGGATATTTAGAATAGTAAAATAAATGTGGACTTTCCATTGTACAAATGCTTCTGGTAGGAGATTGACAAGCTGGAATGTGTCCAGAGGAGGGTATCGAAGGTATGGAAACAAAGGTTTATGAGGAATGGCTTGGGGAGCTGGGGGTGTCAGCTTGAAGAAGAGAAGATACGGTAGCTGTTTTCAAATACTTAAAGGGATGTCACGTTTTGGTGGAGTGTGTTTGTTTGCTGATGCTCTAGGGGCTGAGACACAAACAGTAGATTCAAATTGCAAGAAAAAGAATCTGTCCTGACTGTAAGAGCTGTTTGACTGTGGAGTGGACTTGCCTTGGAGAGTGGGAGAATCTCCAGAATGTTTTCAGTTGTACATTGTGCACATGGCTCTGGGCTGGGCTAGATGGCCTTCGCAGTCCCTTCTGACTCCGTGGTTCTAGAATTCTTGTTTGGATTAACTAGTAGGTTGCACGCCTCAGGTGGCAATCTTTTCAAAATGGACCAGGGAGTACATACTGTTGGGTACAATGACTCACTTCTGGACAGGCATCTTGAGAGTTGTGCTTAAGTCTAGCCAAAGAGCGTCCTTAAATATCTACAATTTTGGCTTTTCGGCAGAAAGCAAACAGCAATGCAAGCATCCGTGGTGGGAATCACACAGCTTCTCTTGCCACTGTTTTTTGACTGGTAGCTGCTGGGGGGTATGGTGCCTTCATTACAGGGGGAGATGGAGTGTCGTTTTGGCACAGCCACTGGAGAGTGAAAGCGATCCCTGTTTGCAGATATATTTATTTTCCCTGGCACTGCTACCCTGGAAAAGATAGCTAGGGGTATCAAATTCCCAGGTCTTGTTCCTTTTCAGCTCCCTGCAAAACCCTTCAGACTTCTCCTTTTCCTTCCCTTCTCTCTCTGTCTGGCCTTGTAACCGTTCAAGATATAACTCTTCGTATTCAGAGGCATCCAAGTCTTTGCAAATGCAAGATGCATAATTGGTCTGATGTGATTGTTGCTGTGTTCCTTCAAGTTGTTTCCAACTCACAGCTACTCTAAGGCAAACCTATCATGAGGTTTTTCTTGGCAAGATTTGTTCAGAGGGGGTTTGCCTTTGCCTTCCTCTGAGGCCGAGAGAGTGGGACTATGAGAGAGCAGGGTCCAAATTCCTGTTCAAGCTGTGGAACCTAGGGCAAGTCACACTCTCTCAGCCTCAAAGTAAGGCAATGACAAAGTTTCTCCAAAGAAACCTTGCCAAGAGGAGAGGGTTGCCATAAGTCAAAGTGGACTTATTCATAACAATGGTGAGAGAAGACATTCCTGGACCTGAAGGTTTAGGCATGGCGTTGGGTGGGCCAAATCCTGGTGATACCTCAGAATGACTAGGACTTTGTTGGATTCTGAGTCCCAGAATCTCCCAAGGCTCTGTGAGCACAGACATTCTGAGTCGTGAAGTCCACAAAAATCATGCTTCCAAGCTCAGTCTTCTGTGACAAAGAGCTCGTGCAGAATCTGCGCAGGACAATCAGAGGACAGGACATCAGTTTCTGCAACAAACCTAATCTTTCAGAAGCTGCAAAATAATCTTTTACAAAATAAGCAAAGGGATATGGATCTGATGACTTTGCACGACGACATTCCGGCTGGAGAATTCAGCATGTAGGGCCGTTCCAATTTTTTTTTTTGAAAGCCCTCGGTAGCTGCAGCTCTGGCCACACTCCACAAAGACAAAAAGGATTTAATTTCTCAGTGACTGGATCAACTTGTCCATTATTCATGTTTCCCGCAGCCTCTGCTCTCCAAAGTGGGTGTTTGTTTTCCTCTTTCAGAATTCTGCCATTGTGCTTATTAACAGCTACCAGAAAGTGACTAAAACTTTTCCCCCTTTGTCAGGCAGTCTTTCTAGCTCTAGAGCAGGGATTGCCAACCTTTTCGGTCCTCCAGATGTTTTGGACAGTGGACAGGGATTCTGGGAATGAACTCAAATAACCTTCAGAAACCAAGATCTCTTACAGGTTACACAGTTCTAGCAGTTAGACCCAATTACTATGGCTTCATCTTAGGGAATTCTGGGATTTGTAGGTTTTTTTGAGGCACTAGTGCTCCCTGGCAAAGTAATCTAAATACTTTCCAAAACTACAAATCCCAGGAGTCTCAGTGAAAGTGGGATCATAGAATCATAGAGTTAGAGGAGACCCCAAGGGCCATGCAGTCCAACCCCCTTCCGCTATGCATGAAGACATAATCAAGGGCACTCCATTGGACACATGGCCATCCAGCCTCTGTTTAAAAGCTTCCAAAGAAGGAGACTCTACCACATCCAAGGCAGCAAGGTATTCCACTGTAAAACTGCTCTTGCCATCAGCAAATTCTTCCTAATGTTTAGGTGGAATCTCTTTTCTGTAGTTTGAAGCTATTGCTCTGTGTCCTAGTCTCTGGAGCAGCAGAAAGCAAGCTTGCTCCATCTTCCATATGGCATCATTTCATATATTAGCCTTCTCTTCTCCAGGCTTAACACACCCAGCTCCCTAAGCCACACCTCGCAGGGCTCCATAGCTTCACAGCTTCCAGGCTCAGTGCTGTGAAGGAGACTAGAAGAACTGTACTCCTTTAGAGCAATGGTTCTTGAACTCTGGCCTCCTGCAGGTTTTTGGACTTTGACTCCCAGAAGTTAAGGTCAGTGTGGCACTACTCTGGGATTCTGGGAGTTGAAGTCCCACGTGTTGGGAGGACCAGAGTTTGAGAGTCTCACCCAAATGTGGTACCCTCCAGATGTGTCAAACAACAGCTGCCGAGTGTGGATGATGGGCCAGATGTGTTGGACTAGAGATGCTGGCTTATAGTTGAATACATTGGATCAGTGCCTTGCTTGGGAGAGGCTGCTGTAAAGAAATTATTCATGTGTCTAGGTTGTGATCCCTCAACACGTTCTCCTTTTCTTCAGGAAGAAGCCACTGTGGATGAGGAACAGCCGAAACCCCAAGAAGCTGCCGATGAAGCTGCTGGAGCCTCTCTGAGGCGACAGGCCCGGCTATCCACCCGGCTCCGGGTGAAGGCACACTGGCTCTTAATGGCCCTGGGGAAGATCTTGGCCGTTGTCTTGCTAGCCCTGGCAGGTAGGCGTCAAGAGAGACGCAGAAAGGAACATGGCCAGTGGTTATCTCCTCCTTGGATCACTTCCCAGAGCTTTGAATATTTCAGTATTTTGGGACCCTGGCCCCCAGAATTAGGTGGCAAAGATCCATAGTGATGTACCTGGAGAGCTGTTGCACTTGATGTGAAAACTTTAAAATCTGCTTCTGTAGTTGTATTTTATGGGTGGCAGCGGCAAGAAACTACAAGTTGGATCTCAAGAGGCACAGTGCATGTTTCAAATGCAGGAATGCAACACAGCAATAATGTTCTCCAAACTGTTTTTTTTTTTAAAAGGGACATAAAAAGAGTTAGACGCAATCTGTCTCTTAGAACATCATTTCACCTTAAGAGCAGTAGCTCTTTGGGGGATTTATAGTATATCACTAGGGATCTTTGCTTCCTAATTTATCAATAGCAGCGGTCCTTCCTTGTCGCCCACCCACAACTTCCAGATTTAAAACAAAGATAGGTTGCAAGGAAACCAAGAATCAAGTGTTTTTGTTATAAGGACTGAAAACAAATTTTGGACTCAAATGCCCTCAAAGGGCCCTGTTACCAAAGCTTGGGAAAGTAGCTTTTTTTCTTTTCTTTTTCTTTTTCTCTTTTCTTTGCACTAGAGTCCCCAGAATTCTCCAACCTGCCTGTCCATCTGTGGCAGTTCCCCAATTCACTAAGCATTTGGGTACCACTAGTTTGTACTGGTTTGAGCATTGAACTAGGACCCTGGAGGCCAGGGGTTGATTCCCCACTTGGTCATGGAAACCCAGTGGGTGACCTATGTCACACACTCTCAGACCCAGAAAGCCCTGTGAAGGGTTTACCTCAGGGCCACCATAACTCAGAAACTACTTATTTGCATGTAACACCAGTAGCTGGGTCCCATGTTTCTAGGAAAGAAAACCAAAATAGCTCCCGTAAGCTTGAGGTTCTGCCTGCCTCTATTTTAAAGAGAGGTTCTAGTCCTCGTGATCTGCTGACTGGCCAGTGTCAGTGACGTCCTTCCCTCTTTTCAAACCAGGAGACTTCTCCAAGAATAATCCCTGCTTCCTCCTTTTTACTGTTCCAGGGATCACCTTGCCCTCTGCCTTCTCCAGCGTGTACTACTTGCTGTTTGTGGGCCTTTGTACGTGGTGGGCGTGCCACTTCCCCGTCAACCACCTGGCCTTCAACATCTTGTGCATCATGGTTGACGTCTTTGCTGGAGGCCATCTCATTTGCCTCTATGGCTACCAGACCCCCTTCATGCAGAAATTCCTTCCACCCACGGGCCTCTGGGCACGGTAAGCAAGGGTTGGTCATTCTGGCTGTGGGGAGGTAGGATGTCTAAGGATCATTGCCTTGACCACGTGAGGTTCTACCAGCCACTAGGACCTCTTCCATCTTTATAAAGGTGAGTGCTACCCCTCTCTCCTAATTCTTTGCTCATTTTCTTCTCCAAGGAAACAACAAGCACTTTTGCCAGTTTCCTCTTCCCAGACACAATTTTTCCCAAAACTTGGAAGGTGTACTTTTTGAGGGCTGCAGTTTCCAGAATCTCCCAGGGTTTCTGGGAGGGTTTCTGGGACTTGCCCAAAAAGCAACTTTTCCAAGCTGTGATTACTTCTTGACCTCAGGGGTGGACAATGCCCAGGGATGGACTCCACCCTGGCTGTCCATCTGATGGAGAATCACTTTGAGCTGGGCACCTATGCAAACAGAAAGAAACGCCTTTCTCTTTGCAAACCAGGTGAGGATCAAAGAGTTCTTCTCAGTCCCTTTGAACCACCCTGGCCCTTCCTTGTGTGCGTCGGCAAGTTGACTGGCAGGTACTCTCTGTCTTTCCCGGGGGCTTTGTGAGGCTTCCCGTGGGAAACTCCTTTCGCCGCCAGCTCTGGAACATGTTTCCCATCCCTCCTTTTATTTTTTTTAAAAATCACATTTATTGTAATTGTACGTTTGTATGTGCTTTCAAGTCACACATAAACGCTCAAAACATCTGCTCTGTTAATGGAGGTGTACCTATACTTGGAATGTGCCAATTTATCCAACAATACCTCACTGGTTTTTAGTAGAGAGACTGGTGTAAAATTTCGGACTTCTTTTGGATGTTTCTCTTCTTTTGGTATTAATACAATGTTTAATTCTCCCCAGGTTCCAGGGCTTCCTTCATCTTGTATTCTTTTAATCATATGTGAAATGGAATTAACCATTCATCTTGAAATTCCTTACAATATAGTGCCGGGAAACTGTCTGGTCCTAGGGATTTCCCTGTTTTTCAGTTCCTTGATGGCTTCAGTCACTTTGCTTATTCTTATAGAAGGGTTAAGCAGGTTATATTTTTCTCTTGAAATTTTGATAATATTTTGACTTTTTAGAATACTTCAATGATAGATAGAAACCAAATCAGTGATCATGCAAAGCTGCAGTCAGGAGATCTGCAGAACTAAGATAATCCTGACCTTTTTTTCCTAGGTTGTTTGGTCTGAAGGCCATCGTCCTCCATGCAGGGTGTAGCAAGCCCAATGCCCTTGTCCTGGACCTCAGCCTCCCCTGGCCTGTCTACGTCAACCCCGGGATTTTGCTGCTCTTGTATTACATTTTGGCCAGGCTTGTGAAGCTCCGCCAGTCCCACTCCTATGAACAGGTGAGCCATACCGGTCCTACCATTGGGTAGTAGGGGGCCATGGCCTCAGGCAATGGAATTTGGGGTGTGACAAAGAAACAGCAGATAGTTAGTTGTTAATTTATTGTTACTGGGTTGAATCCAGACCAGATAGAGTCTCATGAGTTTTTGTGGGTCTCCTCTAGACATGACAATGTCTAGTTGCAACCTATTCTGTTTATAATGGAATTTATTCTGGAGTTTGGAAATAACATAAGTGTATGCAGTTATTTTCAAGGAATTATCTTTTTTTGCACATGTGTGTGGTAATGAAGTCATGGTGCAAAAATCCTGTAAGAAATGAGAATAAAATTTACTGATATTAACAAATAACCCAGGCTAGTGACTCTGACATCAGTGAGGAGGTTGATCTGTTTGGGTTTTAGACCAACTTTTAAAGGAGCTAATGAAGGCACTTAAGCCATTTGGGGGTAAGGCTAGAGTTCAGCGCCTTGGACAGTGCCTGTAAAATTCAGAATAAAGCACAGAGCCGATTCACTTCTCCCATCCGTATTAGATTCACTTCTCCCATCCGCGTTGGCCACTACGGTGTTCTCTAATTACTTTCAAGAGTTACTTTTGATAGCTGTCCCTGTGGGAGGAGCTTGGACAGGGAGATGATCTCTGTCAGCCAGGTCTCCTCCAGATGTGATGGACTCCCAGCATCCCCTGACAGAATGTCTGATGGAGATCATGGGAGTTGTAGTGTACTCATCTGGAGAAGGCCCCTCTGGAAGAAGATTGGTCTTCATGGAGGGACTTGTGTAGCCCCCTCCTCCAGTATTGCTGCAGATTCTCCCAGCGGTCAACAGGGGCTCTGGCTGGCTGGCTCCTCTCTTGGGATGAGGAAAGCTAGGCAGTGATACCCAAACAACAGCAATACATATTAATAATATTAATACTAATTTACTGTTAATAATTTCCCTCAAAATTGGGACTAAAAACAGCTCACAATTTAGAAAACAATACTTTCCACACTGATCTCTTAAGGTCACTGATCTGATAACAGTTTCTCCCACCCACCCCCCTTTTTTTTAAAAAAAAAAAAGCGAAGAGATACTGAAAGCACATCATCTGAATTGCTGGAGCTGGAGAATTGGTCCCTGGACCGAGATGGCCTGGCTGAAGATGCAAAGGTGAGGGGCTTTGCAGCATGGTTGGGTTGTGGTGGCAGAAGTGGGATTTTCCTTTTTGTGTGGGCTGCTAAGCATCCTTCATGTAGTCCAGGTGAGAAGGTAGAAGAGAGGGATCTCAGGGGCCAGGAACCAGACTTAGGGGAAGATGTGTTGGGGGGGGCTTGAGGTGATCTGGCGTTCAGGCTCTCAGCTGAACAACAGTTCTTGACATACAGCAGAATGAGGAGGTAGAGAGAGGATTGTGCTATCAACCTTGTTGAATATTCCCTTGCAAGGATTATTTTTTTTCCCAGAGAGAGAGAGTCCTGCTACTTTGCCTGTTTGGGTCTTCTTTTCCTGTTATTTGTTTGTTTGTTTGTTTTACAGCCCATGTTGATTTGTGAGACGGAAGGAGCTGGTGCTGATGGTGAGAACTGCACAGTCCATGTGCTGGAGCCACCAGGTAAGGATATTATGCTGAGATGGACCATTTGTCCTCCCTTCTGTGATCTCCTTCTGAAAACCGTTCTCCATGCTGACCTTCGGAGTGAGGGTTTGCCATTTTTGCCCCTTACCGGTCATTGTAACTCTCCTGAATTTTTCTGGAACTGGCTTGACATGAAGCAGTGCTTCCTTCTAGTGGCTGAAAAGTTGCATTGCGCTGCGTTTTATTCCTGGGAACAGCCCTCCTGGAAATTGCAAAATTTGGGAAAAACATGCAGGGCATCTGATTAAGGGGACAGAGTTTGGTCCATTGCCTTATCTGAAACATGAACTTAACCCTCTATGTCCAGGGGGAGATAAGGGAATATAGTTTCGTAGAAATTTGTGTACCATTTTCCCCCTACAATATGCATCTGACTTTAACTTATGGACGGCCAGGAAATCAAATGAGAGTTTTGGAATAATACTTTCTGCCATAGTGATTTACAGCTGGAAAAGTGACTCATGAGCGGTGTCTGACGTAAACATGCTAAGTGAAAGATGGGCAAAACTGTGATAGTTGAGTGTGTTGATTTAAGTAACTTTGAGGGGAAGGAGGGTGCTCCCCACCAGGCACAGAATGACTGGGGAGGGAGCTCCAGCGGCTCTGGGGTAGGTCCAAGGGGTGTACTTTGGTTGTTGCGGTGGGAAGAAAGGAGTCCCAACCTCAGCACCAACCTTAAAAAGGACATACGCAGGTAGAATATTGATTTGTGTCTATATGTGCCACCAACAAGAGCCAGCCTGGTGTACTTGTTTGAATGTTGGACTACGACCCTGGAGATCAGGGTTTGATTCCCCACTTGGCTCTGGAAACCCACTGGGCGGCCTTGGGTGTGTCACACACTCTCAGCCTCAGAGGAGGGCAAAGGCAGAACTCCCTCTGCACAGTCTTGCCAAGAAAACCCTAGGGTCACCATAAGTTGGAAATGACCTGAAGGTACAGAACGACAAAGTGGCACTCCCCCCCGCCAGCACGCTACACCCTCCCCAAACCAGCTCTTTTTGCTTGGATGGCAGCTCTAGGTTCTGAAACTCCTTCTTGTTCTGTCTGCAGCCGGCAAGAAACAGAAGCAGCAGAAGGAGAAGCTGCATCTGCTGCATTCACTGGGCCATGTCATCATGAACCAGAGTTACGTCTGTGCCCTCATTGCCATGATGGTAAGAGAAGCAGGTGTGCTGGGAATGGCAGCATAGCTGGGGGGATGACGGGGGCTGTATCACAGTAAAGCTGGAAGCGGCAGCCACAGCAGGGCTCCTGGGTAAAAGCAAGACAGAACTAAAAAGCCAGGATGTTTTTCTGACACTGGTGGAATGTAACATCCACCTGTGCGCTTCCACGGAGGTCCAGGAGCCCTTTTGCACGACATAGTTATAGCACTGTGAGTTCCCTTTACATGCTATGCTTGCATCCCATGGAAATGTGGAGCTGGTAGTTTTGAATTGTGCTGCAGGAGATAGACATTCCTAGAGAATTGTTCTCAGGTTAAAAAAAAATATAGAATTTGTGGTTTTGGTTTGCGTTTCCCCCACTTTTTGCAGGGGTCTTGCATCCCTATCCCATGCAAAAGTGGAGGGCTCACTGTAATGTGAAAGGATGCACAGTTTACATAGGAAAGTCAATTTGCCATAAGCCTTTGTGCTAGTAGAAGACAAATGACCGCTGGTGTAAACAAGGCAACGCTTGTTGGAAATGACATGAAAACACACAGCAACAGCACATCTGTAGTTTAATATTATTAAAATTGAAATTCTTTGACACTTTAATGTTAACATGTTAAGGCCTAGCATATCGTTTTCAAGTGCTGAATTTGAAAATGGATGAAAAATTCAGTAGCAGTGTTGCATATTATTTACATTGAGGGAAATGCAGCAGCTGACCCTGATCCTTTCCCTTTTGGCGTGCCTTCCAGGTGTGGAGCATCACTTACCACAGTTGGCTGACCTTCGTCCTGTTGCTTTGGGCCTGCCTCATTTGGATTGTGAGGAACAGGCACCACTTCGCCATGCTTTGCTCACCCTTCATCCTTCTCTACGGCATTGCCCTCTGCAGCCTGCAGTATGTTTGGGGGATGGACCTGGAACCAGAGTTGCCCACCCGGGTGGGCTTCATGCCCTTGGAACAGCTGGGGCTGGTGCGACCCCGTATCCCTGTCTGGACTTGGGAGCCAAGGTAGAGAGACCACAGATTCACTCTGTCCCTTTTCTGTGTCTGTATCAGCCCACCCTCTTTTCTTTCCACTTTTTCTTTCAACTGACTTTTTTTCTTGGTTTTAACATGAGCAGCAATAGAGAAAAACTACACAGTCCGCGCCCTGTACCTACAAATTATGCACCTACACAGGTCCAACAACCATGGCTCAAAAATATTAAAAAACAAACCTTGAGGCTGGAGGGGCTGGAGAAACAAATTTTGTTTCTCTTTGTATTGACTTAAGCAGTGAAGGGAAGCCATGTTGCTGAGAAGCCTCTGTTGATCTCCATTGCTGCTCGCATTTTTTTACTCAATTAGCATTAATGGGAATCTTTCCACTGTTTCTGGCCTCTGTGAATCCCAGTGTTTTTGACCTCTCATCCAAGTTGGCAGCCATCCGGTGGCAGTGAGTTCCACCGTTTAACTGCATGCTGTGTGAAGGAGGGTATCCTGAAGCTCCCACCTTTCAGTGGGTGATTCTGTTGGTTTCTCTAGCATTATGAAAGAGGGGTGAAAAGTGTCCTGCGTTGGAGGCACCCTGGTTTGCCAATATCCTTAGGTCATAGTGATTCTGACTTCCTCCTCCTTTCTGTTATTTTTGCCCACAGCTGCTCTACACACTGACCTTCTGGCTCCTGGTGCGGCAATTTGTGAAGGAGAAGCTGCTGAAAAAGAATCATCCCCCGGCCCCCTTGGTGGAGGTGACCGTTGCAGGTTCAGGTGAGAACTGAGACCTCAGGGCTGTGTACATCTGGGCCAGGTCTGTGAAAAGCTGGAATCGTAGAATCAAAGAGCTAAAAGATACCCCAAAGTCCAACCTCCTTTTGTCATGCAGGAAGACACAATCAAAGCATTCCGGACAGATGACCATCCGGCCTTTGTTTAAACACCTCCAAAGAAGGAGACTTCACTACACCCCCAGGCAGCAGTGTGTTCCACTGTTGAACTGTTACTGTCAGGAACTTCTTTCTAATGTTTAGGTGGAATCTCTTTTCCTGTAGTTGGAGTCCATTACTCCATGCCCTTGTCTCTGGAGCAGCAGAAAACAAGCTTGCTCTATTCTCCAGATGACATCCCTCCAAATATTTAAACATTTAAATTAGAATTTCCTGATAGTAAGAGCAGTTCAACACTAGAATACATTGCTGCCTGGGAGGGTGGTGGACTCTCTGTCTTTGGAGGTTCTTAGAGTCTGGATGGCCATCTGTCAAAGAAGGTGCTTGGATTGTGGGTCCAACCCTATTCTACCACGCAGGGACCCACAATCCAAGCACTTTCTTTGATAGATGGCCATCCAGTGTCTTCCAGTGCTGTGATTCTAGTATTCCATGATGTGAGCAAACACAGAGTGGGGCCGTAAGGGCACTCTAGATGCTGAGCCACTGTTCCCCTCTTCTTTCTTCCCTTTAGGTGGGCCCGGCCACCAGCAGGACATGCTGAAGATCCTGGGGGCATGCGTGATGGGCTTCTTTGCCAAGTCCTGGATCTTGGTTTGTGCCGGCATGTTCATCGTGGTCACTTTTGCTGGCCGCCTGGTGGTCTACAAGATCGTCTACATGTTCCTCTTCCTGCTGAGCCTCACTCTCTTCCAGGTGAGAGCTTAGACTGGGACGGAGGGGCTTGGGTGGATGGGTGGAGCAGAGAGCAGGCGACTTCGAGACATAGGCAAAACGAAACCGGGAAGAGGTGGCATGAGAACCAATGACCCGGGCTGAGGAACCTCAAGCCATGGGTCAGATCTGCCTCTTGTGGGGTCCCTTCTGAGTTTCCTTAGTATTTATTTTTTTAAAATTCTCTTCTGCCTCTCCTGATATGGGACCCAAGATGGCTTACAACACAGATTAAAATGAAATACAGCTACAAACTTTTTTTTGTTATTAAACAAAGACATACAAAAGCAATGAAAGGAGATGCAATCTAACAAAATACAAAAAAGAACATAACAGACCACAAATAGAAAAATTAAAATACATAACAAAGCTAAACAACAAATTTGATGATTAAAAAATATATTTAAAAAATTAAAAAATAAACAGGAGGAGGAAGATTGTTACTGTACAAAATTAAAGTAGACATCTGTGCCAAAGGCATAATGTTATGTGCGTGGCCTCAAGACACCGGTCAGCTCAACAGCGATCGTGTGAATTTCATAGTTTTCTTAGGCAAGGTGTACTCAGAGGTGGCTTGCTGTTGACTTCCTTATAACCTGCAGCACCTGGTCTTCTACGGCAGTCCCACATCCAAATACTAACCTGGCCTGATCCTGTTTAGCTTCTGAGATCAGATACAGTTTGGTCTCTTCAGGGAGCAGTATTTGTGCTCCTTCGGCAAAGACATGCAACCTCATTTTTAGATTAGGGTTGGAGGAACAGACTAGAGAGCAGGAGGTTGAGATACCTGTAATGTGGATGCAACTCAGTCTTCTGTCCTTAACCTTAACCCTTATGTTCTCTCCGTGTTTACCTTCCTCTTCAGGTGTACTACAGTCTCTGGCGGAAACTCTTAAAGGCCTTCTGGTGGCTGGTAGTGGCCTATACTATGTTAGTGCTCATTGCTGTTTACACCTTCCAGTTTGAGGACTTCCCCGTGTACTGGCGAAACTTCACAGGACTGACAGATGAACAGTGAGTGAATACAAACCCTTCATAACCACTGGCAACACAGAGATTTGTGAACAGAGGTATATTGCTTGGGAGACCATAAAAACCATGGGTTCTCCCTCTGACTGAGTGGTTCTCAGTTTCTGATTCTCCAGATCATTTGTACTTCTTCAGCTCCCTGAATCCCTGATTGACCATCCCGTCTGCAGTTTCCAGGATCCCTGATTAGCCATGCCAGCTGGGGCTTCTAAGGGGTGGGCATCCAAAACATCTTTCCCCAGTCTCTTCTGGCAGTCACCATGTCTTGTGGCTGTAGATTCCATAATTTCATGTAGTGCGCAGAAAATCTTTCTTTGGTTTAACCTGAATCTCCTGACCAGCTTTATTGGATTACTTCAAGTTCTAATTACTAAGAGAGAAGGGAAGAAAGCCACTTTCTCTCTCTTGCTTGCTGCCCACTTTTCCCACCTTGTAGATCATTTTATAAAACTCTGTCATGGTCCCACCACTGTCCCAAACACACTTTTCCTGAACCCCAAAGTCCCCAACACTGTAGCTTTTCCTCGTAGGAGAATTGTACTCCCCCTGTCCAATCATTTGGGTGCCTCTGCTTTTGCCTATTTAGGATGTGTCTTTAACTCTCCCTCTAGTTTCTTCCCATATTTATCCCTTTGTTCTCCCCTTGCCATTGCACACAGGCTGGGTGACCTGGGTTTGGAGCAATTCAGCGTCTCAGAGCTCTTCTCCAGCATCTTCATCCCGGGCTTCTTTCTCCTGGCCTGTATCCTACAGTTGCATTACTTCCACCGTCCCTTCATGCGCATCACAGACTTGGAGCATGTCCTTGCACCAGAAAAGCATGGCAGACATGATCTAGGGTATGTAACCCATTCCCTTCTAACAAAACCTAGCTGGGACGGGATTTAATTTATAAATTACTGTGAGTCCTGGTTTGGGGATGTAAATAAAGTTGGTAATAATCATGGTGATAATGAGAGGGAATAGCAGAAGTGAAGAGGAGGAGGAGGAGGAATTTGAATCATTGGCAGTCCAGAATTCCAGGCAATAACATCTGGTAGACTTGAAAGCCAGTTAAGAATGAGAATAATATAGCCCAGCACCCGAAAGGCAGATTGGATTATAATTCCCACATTCCTCAGCCACCAGAGCCGTGATGGCTGAGAATGATGGGAACTGAAGTCCAAGCTACCTGGAAGTGCCTGACTTGCAAAGCTTCAGAAAGGATTCAGCGTGCCATTCCTCTCCCTCTTAGGGATGAAGAGTTCAGCGGCAGCCGGGTGCTCCTACAAACCAAGGATGGAGAGACCGAAGACGATGAGCCCACTGATGACGTTGAGGCTGCATCCGGAGGTAAGTTGGAGATCCCCTTGCTCCATCTTCTTCATGGCATCCCTTTGGATATTTAAAGAGGGCTAATCTTACCACCTTTTGATCTTGTCGTCTTCATGCTAGAGAAAACCAAACTCCACCAGCCTTTTCTCGTTTCTCCTGCCTGCAGAGGGCGTGCCCAGCAAATGGGGGCTGGTGCTGGAACGCTTGAGAGTGCTGGGCCAGAAGTTTTCCAACATCCTGGGCCGACTCCGTGTCTTTGTGATGCGTCTGCTGGAGCTGCACGTCCTGAAGCTGGTGGCCCTGTACATTATCTGGGTGGCTTTGAAGGAGGTGAGCTCGGGCAGGAGAGAAATGGGGAGAGAGACTTAGGGCCCTATCACACCGTACTCTTATAGCGCTATTGTTCCACTTTAATTGCCATGGAAACATTGTATGGAATTCTGGGGTTTGTAGTTTGCTGAGGCCAAAGAACTCTCTGGCTGAGAATTCTAAATATCCCTCCCTAAACTGCAAACCCCAGAATTCCCTAGGATGTTGCCATGGCAGTTAAAGTGGAATGATTGCATTGTAACAGTGTAGTGTGATAGAACCCTAAGTAAGAAAACCCGGAACCTTTTCAAATCTTTGGCAACATTTATTCCGAGGAGGTTTGCCATTGCCTTTCCACTGAGGCTGAGAGAAACTGAGTAGCCCAAAGTTACCCAATAGGGTTTCTGTGGCAGTGTGGACAGACTAAAACTCCCAAAATCCTGGGCTGGAGGATTCTGAGAGCTGTAGTCCAAAAAAAAAAAAGATAATCCTATCTTTTTCTTCTGTTTGTCCAGGTGTCATTGATGAACCTCCTGCTGGTGGTCCTTTGGGCTTTTGCCGTTCCGTACAGTCGCTTCTGCCACATGGCCTCCTGCCTTTCCACGGTCTGGGCCTGCATCATCATTGTCTGCAAGATGCTCTACCAGTTGAACATCGTCAACCCCCAAGTGTATGCCACCAATTGCACCGAGGTAGGAGAAGTGGGCCAAGAGGAAATGGCAGTGACGATAATGGTTATAGTTTTCAGGTGGAGCAGCTCTTCTCTGGAAATCCGAAATCCTCCAGAATCCAACATTGCCCACATGGGTGGCTTGAGATAGTGACATCTCTGCTTTCTGATGGTTTAGTGTACACAAACTTTGTTTCATGCACAAAATTTTTGTAAATACAGTCTAAAATTACCTTCGGGCTGTGTGTTTAAGGTATATACGACACATAAATGCATTTCATGTTTAGACTTGAGTCCCGTGTCTAAGATTTCTCATTATGTACAAATAGGGAAATACAGATACGGTTGGCCCTCCACATTTGCAAGTTTGACTTTCATGGATCTGATTATTTGGGAGTTTCTTCAACCCCTGCTGCCCCCCACCTCAAGTGTTTCTTTTCCAGGGGAATCTTTCCTCTCAGTGGCAACCCTTTAAAACCCTGCCTCTGGTCCTCCTCCTCCTCCACCAGCCACTGCCCGGGCAGCTAAGGATGGATCACAGCCCAGTTTCTCAGCACTGCAAACCCTCTCCTGATGCCCCCCACATACCCAAGGGAGGAGGTGGGAAGAGAGAGGAAGTATAGGGCCACCTCTTTTTCTTTCCTTTTCTTGCCCTGGTTTGGACCCTGGGGGTCTGCTCCCCACCGTGTCTCTCCACCCTTCTCACAGACAGACATGCACACATTTTGATATTTGTGATTTTTTCCACTTTTGTGAGGCTCCTGTGCCCCTAACCCGAGCAAACATGGACAGCCAACTATATGTCCGAATTATATGATAAGATGTGCTGTTTTATTGCATTGCAGTATAATGAAAATTCTGATCCCCACTTGTAGCCTCATCCTAACAGCACCAACCTCCAGCCAGAGGAGATCAGCAATTCCACACTCTACAAGGGTCCCATTGACCCTGCCAATTGGTTTGGCATCCGAAAGGGCTATCCCAACCTTGGTTACGTCCAGGTAAGTTGGCTGCTACACCTTAGTGCTTTTCTCTGCCTCTCTCTTCCTTTTCTGTCTTTTTCTCTGTTATTAAACAGTGACTCACATGTCCACTGTGTGGTGGTGAATCGACAGTGGGTTTTAATTTCAGACTTTACAGGAGCTCTCCAAGTTTAAACCAAGTTTTAAAATGTGCACTGTTCTGTGTAGCGTGATGATATCTTGCATGTCTTGCCCCCCTCCGCCTGAGATGTGGATCATTCCTTTGCCCAGCATATCCACGCTGTATGTGCTACCGTCCCATTGGTCACTTAGTAGCTGTCTTGGTGACTAGCTTTTATTCCACTATATAGTTATAACGGTTCTGTTTTATTATTACCATAGCTATTTTTGTTAATCCCTTGCTGAGCTTAAATTATCAAAGTTATATATGTATGTATAGGAAAAAAAATATATAGAGTTCCATAGTATCTGCCGTTTCAGGCATCTACTGGGGGTCTTGGAATAGATCCCCGTGGATAGGGGGAGAGCTGCTGTATGTTCTTTGTCTTTTCACTTTCCAGCTGCTTTCCATCTTCTCCCCCTGCTTTGCTCACCTGTGTTCTGTCTTTGGGCTCCTCCAGAACCATCTTCAGGTGCTGGTCCTGCTGGTCTTTGAGGCCGTTGTGTACCGTTGCCAAGAATACTACCGCAAGCAGCACCAGCTGGTGCCCCCTCCCACCCAAGCAGTCTTTGAAGACGGCAGCCGTGAGAACTTGGATAAGGGCTTGCTTTACTGCATCAAGTACTTCATTAACTACTTCTTCTACAAGTTTGGCCTGGAGGTAGATTTTTTTCTCAATGTTTTTAAAAATTGTGTCGCATTCCTTCTCTTTTAAAACTAAACTTAATGTATTTGGTGAGCCTTCCCCCACTCAGGGGTCAGGGGAGCATCTTTCGTATGTTGGGCTGCATTTCCCATCATCCACAACCCTTGTGGGTGGGCACGCTACCAGTGGGAAATGATGAGAGAATTAGTGGAACGGATCTGGAAGGGGGTGAAGCTGAGCTTGGAATAGGTACTCCTTGGGGATGCAGCTTCCAAAAAAACCCAAAAGTGCAGTCAGCTATCTGAACTACCGGCTGTTGAAGCTTGGGAAAGTTTCCTTTTGGATTACAACTCCCAAAATCCCCCGGCCAAAGCCGTCTAAACTAGTGGCAGTCAGAGCTTAGAAAAGGTTCCTTTTTGCACTACAGCTCCCAAGCTGCCTGGGGGATTCTGGGAGCTGTCATCAAAAGACAGAATTTTTCCAAGATCTGATAACCAAGTTGGGGAAGGCTGTCTGTGACTTTCTCTGCACCCCATCTTCCTTTTTTCCCCTAATGTGTAACAAAGGGCATGTGGGCATCTGATGGGAGAGAGATTTCTGCCATTTTAGGGTGAGAGCTTCATATTGGAGTCCCTGTTTCCCCAATTCCTCTCCCACTGGGTTGTGTATATCCCGTCACCATCTTCCTTCCTTCCTTTCTTCTCTCTTCCTCCACTCCTTGCCCAGATCTGCTTCCTCATGACTGTGAACGTGATCGGCCAGCGCATGAACTTCATGGTGATCTTCCATGGCTGCTGGCTGGTTGTCATCTTGACTCGGCGGCGGCGGCACGCCATCGCCAGGCTTTGGCCCAAATACTGTCTCTTTCTGGCTCTCTTCCTCATCTTCCAGTACCTCCTCTGCGTTGGTATTCCTCCGGTGCTCTGTAAGGGTAAGCAAAGCTACGATTGCCAGGAGGCCGTTAAGCTCACACAAGCCTGCCAGCTGACAATTTTCGCCTCAGCCTAGAAAGTGAGCAAAACAGCTGGCTGATTTTAATTGCTTATTTATTAAACTATTTTAAACCATTTTGTGGCCTCAGACTGCCTAATGAAGAAAATCACATCTCTAGAAACCTTCAAGGGGTGCAGTTTTCTTCTTGAAAACAAGGTGCTCCTGCCATGCCCACCTTGCTGGAGTCAAAACCTCTAGTGAACTTCTAATTTCTGGATTTACTGGTACGGGCTTGTGTGGCCTGTGGCCGGTCTGAGGGACAGTGGAGAATGCCTGCCCTTGAAGAGCAGCACCAGAATTTTTTTTCAGTTTGAAGAAGAAAAAAAGAACTCTTCTCGTTTCAGCGGTTGAATTTCTGTAAATCAGTTGGCAAACCTGTGGCTGTCCAGATGTTATTGGACTACAAGTCCAGTCATCCCTGGGCACTCCTCCAGTGGCTGTGGCTGATGGAAACTGTGGCGCTTAAGACCTGGACAGCACATGTTTCTTTGTCCTTGCTGTTGAACCTCATGGGATAAGACTCTGGAGAAATTTAAAACAAATCTGAATGGGACTGGAGGAGCTGGAAATGGAGGAAGCATCTTTGGAGGAATAGAAGCAAATTAGTGGAAACTGGGAATGACAGAGAAGGGGAAAGGCTGGGGAGTTTTGGTGATGGCTGTTGTCGTTCAAAATGTCAGGAGATGACCAGGTTGCCTATTCCTACCCTCTAAAGGGGAGGGCTGGAGAAAAGTTGGGGGAAGAGATAGATGAAAGTAGAAGAGGGGTGTTGGTTTTCTGGCACCCCCTCAACTGGAAATTGAACACAGAGCAGCCCTTGGCTACATACTGGTGTGTTTGTCCTTCTTTCTTCCTCCTCTAGAATACCCTTGGCGGTGGAGCCAAGCCATTCCCATCAACTCTGTCCTCATCAAATGGATGTACCTGCCTGACTTCTTCATGAAACCCAACTCCATCAATCTGATGAGTGAGTACCTTGAAATAACATCTTGGGCTATTTTTTCAGGGCTCCAGAATTCCTGGTTAGGGGGGCATGGCAGCAGACTGCCTTAGTACATAACAAGAAACCTGTTCTCAAATTTTTGTTGCTTTTGGACAGAATTTGTCTTTGCCCTCAAGTCTCTGATCTCCCAAGTTGGAATTGAAGTGCTGTAACCACTATACCACACAACCTATTTAGAAAATTTGGGGTTATATCCCCTGCTTCCCCAAGTAGTGCTAGCAGTGTCCCTTTCCTGACACCTGGAGAAGTACAGCTGCCTGTCAGAGTAGACAATACTGAGCTGAATGGGCCCTCCATCTAACTCAGTGTGCGTCACTTCTGAAGCTCTGTTGTGCACCCGAACCCTTGTTTAAAACCCCACCTGCTTCCGCACAGGTGACTTCCTGCTTCTGCTCTGTGCCTCGCAGCAGTGGAAAGTTTTTGTCAATGAACAGACGGAGGAATGGAGATGTCTGGCCGGCGATAATAGAGAACAGCAGTTGGAGTCCCTGCAGGGAGAACCAAACCCCGTGCCCAACTTTGTCAATTGCAGGTGAGTCCAAAATAGTGGTCCACTGGCCACTATTTAAGTTAGTCTGATCACCCTCCTCTGTGCCACCCCCTTTGAGTTGTTTCTTATTTATTTCTCTGGTTTTTAAGCTCAGTGAGTTTCTACTTCTTAATGAGTGCAGATCCATTAAGTTGGACCAGGTCAAAAATGTGCCCAGTTTGTTCCTCCTAGAGATTCCCAAATTGGGTAAAAGGCTGGATAGAAATTTAATATTAATGATAGTGACGATGATGACATGATATCATCATCATCAACTGCTGAGAGTTCTTCCTTTGTTTTGTTTATATCTTGCATTTTCCCTAACCCTGTGACTCATGGCGGCTTATTCAGTTAAAAGAGGTACAAATAAAACTCCACCTCGTTACAACATACACCAGAAGTTAAAATAGAAACAATAAATTGAATTACAAGTAGTTTAAAACATGCCTGTTTAATAAAAACAGCAGTAACACCACAGCACATTGTTAAAATTGGGGTTTGCAGACTTAAAACTGGAGAACCATTAAAAGCCTTTGATGGTTGGGTAGAAGGAGGAATTTCAGCAAGTGCTTTTTTGTCACATAACCAGGTAAAAAGTGACCCTTGCTAAAATTCCCTCTTCTGCACAACTGTTAAAGGAACAGGAATTCTCTCCTGTTTTCACTCTGGAAACTTAATTATTTTAATTATTTAATTTATATTAGTCTTGCTGCCATGACCATGTATCATAGCAATCTTCCATCTGGCTTCTCCATTTGGCGGCCCAACGGACGCAGTAAATGCAGTTCGGGTTTCAATTGCATCTCGGCATTCAGAGTCTTCTGAGTATTGCTCTCCAACCCGTTTTATGTCCTTGCTCTCTCCTCCGCGTCCCCCTCCCAGGTCTTACCTGGACATGCTGAAGCTGTGCGTCTTCCGCTACCTCTTCTGGTTCGTGCTGGTCATCGTCTTCGTGGCGGGCGCCAACCGCATCAGCGTCTTCGGCCTGGGCTACCTGATGGCCTGCTTCTACTTGCTGCTGTTTGGCACGGCTCTGCTTCGCAAGTCCCCCGGGCCCGTCTGGTCCTCTGGGACTGCCTGATCATCTACAACGTCACGGTCATCATTGTCAAGAACTTGCTGGCGGTAGGACCCGTGGGGAGAAGGGTCGCTGCGCAGAGGGGAGCAGTGGCACCTTTGTCGTTATGAGCATACGTCTGTGTAGCTGTGAGTCCACTCTGGGCTTTAGACCAAGCTTTAAAGGCACTGCCTGAGAAGCCACAGGAGAAAAGGGGAGGCAAGTCTCCTAAGTGCTCTGTAGATGGGCTTTATTTGTTATTGGCAACAAGCCCTTGGAAGGAGATTTTTCAGCTCCATAAATTTCTGCTGCTAGTTGCAGATATTGGTATGTATAGGCTTTTTAAGCAATATTGTTGTTAACCGCCGTCAAGTCAACTTTAACTTATGACAACTCTAAGGGTGAGAGAACTCCAAGTCACTCTTGGCCTCAGTTGCCCTGCTCAGTCCTTGCAGATTCAAGGACGTGTCTTCCTTGCTTGACTCTACCCATCTATAATGTGAAAGTTACTTTTGCCCCTCTCCCTGCCTGCTCTGTTGATTTCTGTGCACAGAATATGGATGTTAAAGTGGAATGCACCTAGGTCTTTTTAATATTCCATTCCTCTATTGTGTGATGGCTCCTTTCCCCCGATTTCTTCCCTGCCAGCTCCTGTCCTGCGTCTTTGTCCAACAAATGCAGAACAACTTTTGCTGGGTGATACAGCTCTTCAGCCTGGCCTGCACAGTCAAGGGCTATTACGACCGTGAGTATCTGCAAAGGATTGTTATGACTGAGTCTCTGTAGCAAAAATGAGGTCTCAGCCAGTCTTTTGGGGTTCTCTCATGCCTTTTCCCAGCTTTAGGCTGTGAGTATAGGCTTTCCCTGCTTATCTGGCAGGTTAGGAACCGGAGCACCGTCAGAAAGCAGAAATGGTTAAAAAGCAGGACCTATGCGCTGTAGCAAACATAAAGGACTCATGAGACTTGCTAGGGACTGACCATGCATGTGGGCAGCTTGCAGAGTCTCTCAGCTGGCTTGGCACCTTTCCCCTCCTCCCTGAGCATGCTTTGCAAGCAGCACATGTGCAGTCCCAAGCAAACTCCCATAGGCAAGAAGAACTGCTGAAAGAGTGGGTCCCATGTCAAATTAATAGGAGTTGTCCTTAATTTGGATCTGCCAAAAGAGTGAGTTGTCAGATAACGGGGCGTTAAATGGTGGGGCTTCCTGTATGTGTAATTGGAAAGGCAATGAAAATGCAATTTTAAAATTACATGGATTAAAAAGTCCTGCTCATTTGTTTCTCAGCTCTCAGAAGCACTGCAGTTGCTGCCTCAAAGGTGGAAGTGGGCAGCTGCTGGCAAAAAGAGAGAGGCTGAAGATCTGTGAAATGGCAGGTTTGGATTCACACTGAGCACTACACTTAGATTCCAGCCATTTCGCAGGTCATCAGTCTCTCTCCAGCCTCACATCTCATGCACAGCACAAGTAGCGAACAAATGAGACAGAAGGCTATTCCAAAAGAGCACTGTATTCCAAAATCCAAAAAAAGTCTGAAATATGGAACGCTTCCAGTCCCAAGTATTTTGGATAAGGGAACCCAACCTGTAGCCGGAAGCCTCCCACTCATTCTCCAGGGCTGGGAGAGACTGGGAGGGGAGCTGGTGAAGCCTTGCTCCTGAGCCCTCTCCGCTTTGCCCTCTCCTTTGCCAGCCAAGGATCCGCAGAAGAACCAGGACTGTACGCTGCCCGTGGAGGAGGCTGGGATCATCTGGGACAGCATCTGCTTCTTCTTTCTGCTCCTCCAGCGCAGGGTGTTCCTCAGCTACTACTTCCTACACGTGGCGGCTGACCTCCAGGCTTCAGCCCTGCAGGCTTCCAGGTGGGAGAGAGCGAAGGCAAGGCAGGGAGAGATGCACTCTGATCTCCCCTGGTTTCCAGCAGCTCAGCTAGCCTGGTGGGCACCGTCTAGGAACCTGAGATCTACAGACAAAAGATTACTTTCTGTTCCACTGCGGGTCGTGACTGGTGGGGTACTTGGGAGTTACCAAAATCATTGGGGTTGACAATGGAACCTCCACATTCAGGGACAGTCTATCTCAGGGCACCATCTGTTGAAGGCATGAAACTGGGACAGACTGTTGGCACAGATCTCTGTGGGTCCCCCAGGGGGATTGGTCAGGCCAGTAGGTAGATACCAAACCAGAATTTGGAACTGCTTCTTTGGAGCACAGCACCCAGTAACCAGGCTTCCTGCTTGAAGGATTCTGGGGGATGTAGTCCCTGTGCTTTGAATGTGAGGGTTATGTCTGTCTCGGTATAGTTTTGGCTGATGGCAGTTTGTCTTTGCAGGGGCTTTGCGCTTTACAAAGCCAGGGTGATCAAGCGGATGAGCTCGCACCACCAGGCTGAGAAGAAGTCCTTAGTCCAGCTGAAGCGACAGTGAGTTTTATGGGTTGGATGGGGAGAAGCACACTCTTGCTTTTAGCTGCTGGGGGTGGATAGGACAGTCTTCAGCAGTTTCTGTCCCTATGCCAGGAGCAGAGGAGCCAAGGAACATCTCGTACTTGCAAGGACTGGGTGCTCCTAGCCAGTCTCAGACAGTCCAGAGTCCGTTCTCTCTAATTCCCTAGACCAAGCTCAAGCGTCTCTAGATGTTATTGGGATTATTTATTTATTTTATTGCCTGCTTTTCTCCCAGATGGGATCCTAAGAGATTGCAACCCCCAGCACCCCTAGCCAGCTTAGCCAGTGGTAAGGGATCTTGGGAAGACAACCAGGGCATCCGGGGATTTGTATTTTAGCAAGGTTCTTCGGCTGAGAATTTTAAATACCTCACAACATTACGAGCTCCAGGCTTCCACGGGATGTGTCT
This sequence comes from Iguana delicatissima, assembly GCA_948472985.1. Taxonomy (NCBI): domain Eukaryota; kingdom Metazoa; phylum Chordata; class Lepidosauria; order Squamata; family Iguanidae; genus Iguana; species Iguana delicatissima. The sequence continues at coordinate 360,466 of CAOKZL010000747.1, read as the reverse complement.
GTGAAAGCTAAAATGATAACCAAGTGCTGGAACTTTATAGCAAGAAAGGGACACTGGTCTCCTTTCACGTTATACAATTATAGCATTGCAATTCCACTTTGACTGCCATGGGATCCTGAGATTTTCAGTTTGGAGAGGCACTGGAGCTTTCTGGCTGAGAATTCTAAACACTCCTTCCTAATCTGCAGTCCTGGAATCTGCAGGACGGAGCCATAGCAGTTAAAGTGAAACCGTAGCTCTCTTTTTTATATAGTTTGAAAGGGCCCCTGGAGCTGATGGTCTTCATGGCATGCTTGGGGAACATAGGGATGTTTTCTAGAGACAACTGGGATTTGGAGAGGTAGGACTTAGCAAAATGGAGGTGTGCAGGTTCTCCTTGGTCTCGGATCATCTGGAGAAAGCTACCTGAGGAAGGGAAGGGCTGGGGAAGAAACCAGGACGCTGCAGGTTTGGAGCAAAACAGATGGGGGGCATAATTCTGCGGTGGCCAATGTGTTGCTGTGCACCCACAGAATGGAGCGGATCCGGGCCAAGCAGGAGAAGTACCACCAGGGGCTGCTCGCGACAGACTATGAGGAGACTTTAGAGGCAGACAAAGCAGGTATGAAGTTACTTTGGAGGACGGATGAGGAATGGGAGGATGGGCAGATGTAACCCTGGTCCTTCCAAACTCCCCTGGTCTGCCGTTTTTTGCTGGCAAAAGAAAAGCGCATGGAGTCTCTGTTTTGGGATCCTCCAGGAAAGGTGATTCATCTTTTAAACAGATTTCAGGGATTCTCAGCAGGCTTTAAACATACCCATTTTTCAAAACCAGAAGATTTCTGGCCATTTTCAGGTTTTGCTTTGTTCTTTTCTTTCCGTCTTTTTGTTTTGACATTCCGTATGGCCCCCAAAAGATCCTAGAACAGAAAATTGGTCCTTGGACCCACTGAATTCACCCACCCATGACTTCCCTGCTTCCATCTTAGAGAGACAGTCGTTCTCAAAGAGGGTCCACTCTAAATTTTAAGATTTCCTTAGACCCCTCCTTTGATGCAACCCAAGCTGCACCTTGTTCTTCCACACCTGTGTGGCCCCTGGGTGCATGTGGCTTCCTACAAATGCACTTCTCACCTGTGGAACTCTCTGCCACAGACGTCCTAGAACCTGGATTTCCAAATACTGGGATTTAAAAGTAGGTTTTAATGTGGGGCCTCATTTGTTCTGACCTGACCTTGGGAAAGTTCCTTTATTTGGGCTATGACTCTGAGGAACCCCCAGCTGTAGTCAAAAGAGGAACCTTCCAAAGCTTGTGTGCCAACTGAGGCTGAGAGCTTGCCACTTGCAGGTCACTTGCAGGTCATTTTTGGTCATTTTTTCCACGGCAAAGCAGCACCTCCTGACCTGGCTTGGTCTTGTGGATTCGTGGAAGACTTTTGGGTGCATTTGGAAGAAGAATGGGGTTGAGGAAGAGCAAGGGGCCACATTCTGTGAGCTGTGTAGAGTCAAGAGCCCGTCCACCTGTTGGTGTACCCTTCACCTTTCCTTCTGCCCCGTTCCACAGAAACAGGCACCAAGAAGGACCCTTCCCACCAGAAGAAGCGCTGGTGGCGTCCATGGCTTGACCATGCGGCAGGTACTGCCCGACCCTGGCTTGGGAGAGAGCTCACGGGCACACTAATCCTGACTCATCTTGCTACTAGGGCCGCCCTAACTCTCGCTGGGGTACGGGGCCATCGCTAACAAAAACCATCTGCCGTGGGGCTGTGGGGGATCGAATCAACTCTTTCATTCTGCATGCAACTCTTCTGATTGCTCCTGGGGCCCTTCCGCACTGCACAATTATAGCACTGTCATCCCACTTTAACTGCCACATGGCTGAATCCAGTGGAATGCTGGGGTTTGTAGTTTGGTGAGGAAGTAAAGTAGTCTCCAACTGAGAATTCTAAATGGCTTTCCCTAAACTGCAGATCCCAGGATTCCATAGGACATTACCATGCTAATTAAAGAGGAATCGTAGCAGTATAATTATGTAGTGTGAAAGGGCCCCTGATTTGGAGGTTATTCTGTCCTGGGAGAAGGGGGTTTTTCTTGCATGTTTCTGTCCCCACGCCAGCTCAGCCTTTGTGGGATAACGGGGTTATTCTGGATTCTTTCTCTGACTCTTTCTTTCTGGGATGTCTGAGAAAGATCACAGCTCCTCAGATTGTGCTATTAAAATGAACAACCAGCCACAAGATCCTTGTGCTCCTAAGTTCTTTGCCTTCAGTCTGGTGCTTCCTAGAGCTTGGAGACACTCCTTTTTGGAGACTGCAACTTGCAGTATCCCCCAGCCTTTCCCCCCCCGGTAGTCTTAAAAAAATTGGCTGGTTGGGGTATTGTGGGAGTTGTAGTTTCATGCTCTAGCTTTTGTTTTGCTAAACAACAAGAGCAGTAGCTGGTCCCCTTCTACAGGTTACAGAGTGCAGCTCTCAGCTTTGGTAGGAGCTGTAGTTCCCCCACCCAAAAGAAAGTTTCCAAAATTTCTCATAGTTCCCAAGGTTTGTCCTGAAAGATGTGTGAAACTCCTTAGCTGAGGACTAGGAAGGGAAACCTACAGCTCTGCATGCAGAATGGTCCAACCTTTATCCCTTGTGTCTCTGGGTAGGGCTGGCAAAGAATTGTACGTGAAATCCTGGAGAGTTGCTTCTGCCAGTCAGTGCAGACTGTACTGAACTACATCACTCTGTGATTTGGCCCCATGAAAGACAGCTCCTTTTGCTTTTTATATTGGCAGATGTTCCGTACATTGGTTGTAGGAAAGATATTTTGCATGTTGAAATCCAAGGTTCAGCCTCTATCATCTTTAAGAAGGGCTCTGAAACATCCCAAGAACTGCTGCCAGTCAGTGCAGACGGTCCTGAGCTAGATGGGCAAAGGGTTTGGTTCAGTATCGGGCAGCTTTGGAAATTCTTTCCTAAAGTTTGGAAAAATCCCTCTTTGGGTAACAACTCCCCTCAGATAACAACATATCTATAGGGAAATTGTGGGAATTATCATCTAAAAAAAAATAGAATTATAGAGTTGGAAGAGACCCCAAGCGCCATCGAGTTCAACCCCCTGTTATGCAGGAACACCCACCAAAGCATTCCGAACAGACGGCCATCCAGCCTCTGCTTAAAAACCTCCAAAGAAGACTCCACCATACCCCGAGGCAGCCGATTCCACTGCCTGACAGCCCTGACCGTCAGGAAGTTCTTCCTGAGGTTCAGGTGGAATCTCCTTTCCTGCAGTTTGTATCCATTGCTCCTTGTCCTGGTCTCTGGAGCAGCAGAAAACAGGCCCGCTCCCTCCTCAACATGACATCCCTTCAAATATTTAAACATGGCTATCATGTCCCCTCTTAACCTTCTCTTCCGCAGACTAAACATACCCAGCTCCCTAAGCCGCTCCTCATAGGGCTTCATGGCTTCCAGACCCTCCACCATTTTGGTCGCCCTCCTCTGGACACGTTCCAGCTTCTCGACATCTTTCTTGAATTGAGGTGCCCAGAAGGGGACACCGTATTCCAAATGAGGCCTAACCAATGCAGAATAGAGTGGTACCATTACCTCCCTTGATCTAGATACCATACTCCAAGTTTTAATCCTTCATAAGGGCACTCAGGCAGGCAAGATGTGTTGCGTGCAGAGCGGGACACACTAGGTGCTGAGTTTGCATGAACCAAGGGGGTGCTAGATGCGTGCATATTCATCCTTAGCAGACTGTGCTTTTTGACTTTGGTACGGAAGTGCAACCATGGGCAGAGTAACCTTCGTCTGCTTTTCCTCACCTGCAAGGAGGCTCACGCTCAGTTGAGGGCGACTCAGAGGTCCCAGAGGTGCTTTCCAGAGAGGAAGCAACCGCTCCTGCTAGGGTGTACGGAAGGCCTGCGGGGAGCAGGGGACACTACAGTGGTAACGTCCGCATGAGCAAAAACAAATCAGGAACATTAGTGTGTGCTCCATATCTTTTTTTTAAATGACTTTTCTCAAGCATCCAAATGCCTGCACCCTCCTCATGGTTAATCCTCTTCAAAGTGGAATAATACTATCTAATATTCACGGGGCATTACTACCAGAAAATGAATCCTCTTTTTTTCACAGCTTGGGAAAGTTGCCGTCATCTCTCCACATTCCTGGGGGGTTGGGGCAAAGGACCCCTATGAAAAATGGAAAAGCCACAAATATCTGTATTTCCCCCTGCCCCGCAATGATATCTATCACACAGAAAAAAGTATGATTTACTCACTGCTGATTCAAATGTACGGTACACAATATATTTAAATCCACAATGGGGAGCATGCCAGCTGCCTGGTTTTGCCTTCAAGGCAGCAGAGTTCCTTCACAAGGTAGAAGTGGGCAGCTGGTGAGGCTTGCTGCTCCTCCACTGCTGCCTTGTGCCATTTTTAATAGAAACTTGCAAGCTTCAGCTTGTGTTTGCAGCTCTCATGGCCTCTCTCTGTCTTGCAAGACTTTCAGAGAGACTGCAAATGCAAGGCAAGTCCCTATTAAAAATGGCATAGGGCAGCAGCGGAAGTAGTGGCAAATAATCAAATCTGCAATGCAATGCACACATGGATGCGGAGGGACGACTTATTTTTAGGACCACAGCTCTCAGAATCCCCTAGGCACCCTGGCTGCATGGAGATTATAAGAGTTGTGCTTCCCCCAAAATTTAACTTTTCCAGACTCTGTCCTCTCTCTCTCTCTTCTTCTTTGGTCACTTAATGAAGTATTTCACTTGCATGCTTACTAAATTGGGGAGTGGAGTTATATAAGCATAAGAGATTCCCCTCTCTGTTGAACTGTGTGTTGATTTTTGGTGCATCAGTTTGAGGGTCGGGGGGAGAACAGCGTCACATTTGAGCAAAGGAAGAGCAGGGGGCAAAGTGTGTGGGCATGTGTTTGTATGCATGCATGTGCATTCAGATATATTTTGGACCTCATCTCATCACAGCATGATTGCAAGGCAGTTTACAAACTAAAAACAAATGCCAAAAAATACAAGCGACAACCAATTAATGAGCTAAAGAATCAGCAAACAGTAACACTAGGGAACTAATAAACAGCATAAAGTATAAAATCCCAAATGCTAAAGAAACATTAACAGCTACAGAGTACATGGAGTGTAATATTCCAAAAGCTGCATGAAATAAGAGACCAAATTTAAATGGCTAGGGCACTGGAACAGTGTCCTTTTTTAGACACCTGGGATGCATAGAGCATTTTAAAGCTACCCCACCCTTGCAAGGGAGGTCTGCTTTCTTGCAGGGGCAAGTGAAGAAAGTCCTTGGTGGAGATTATCTTAAAGCATGCAAAAGTTCATAGGGCACCTACCCAGCTTGCATAGGTAACACATGAGTGAATTTCAAGCCTTGCTACTACTGGAAGAGATGCTTTTGCAAACTTCCCAGGGCCATGGCGAATCACAGAGTTTGGGGGAAGTGTCTGGTATGCAGCCCCAGCTGTTTGTAGGGAGGTAGCAGTAGGTGTTGGGCTTTGATGTGGACTCAGACTTTGGTCTCCAGCAAAGCAGGATTGCAACCAGACTTCCCATTCTCCAATCTGAAGCTGGGCTTCGGCTCACGTGCCTCTTGCATGCTCCGTTCTCCTTGCTTGGGTTTGTAGAGCAGTGGTGGAGAATTTCTTTTCTCTGTGCATTATCTCTTGACATCTCACATTAGCTGGGGTGCAGCCACACTGTAGAGTTCTGACAGTTTTGAGACCACTTCAATTGCTGGAGCTCCATTGTGCATAATCCTGGGAATTGTCATTTAGGAGGGTGCTTATTTTCCAAGAGGTGTGTATGTATTTAAAATCCTTCCTTTTGCTCAGTATGGGCTCCATACCCCTGAAATGTAATGGTAAAACTCCCCAGCAGAAAAGTGTAATTACCCCTCTGCCAAACGACAAATCCAGGATTCTATACGCTGGAGCCATGATAGTTAAAAGTGAAATCAAACTACTGTAGTTCTGGAGTGTGGATGTGCCCCAGACTCTTTTCCACAGTCCTTTTTCAAAGTTTGATACTGTTTTAACTACCATGGCTCCAGCCTGTGGAAACCTGGGATATGTAGTTTGTTGAACCTACTTAGAATGCACTCTGCTTTCTTTATTTAACGTCCTGCCTTTCTTCCATTGCAAGCCCCATGTTTCTGCATGATAGTTCTAGACTCTCTAGCAAAAAATTATATTTACTTTCTGCAAACTACAAATCCCAAGATTCCATAGGATGGATCCATGAGAGTTAGAAGAGGGATCAAACTTCTCTCTATAGTGTGGATACACTCCATGTTCTTCAGTTCCCACATGTTTTTCCAGTGTGGCCCATCAACATCACCACCCTTGCCATGGGCGCTGGAGATGGAGGCAGAAAGAGAAGGCCACTGCCTAATTCTCCTTTTTTGGGGGGGTGGCTTACAGTGTTGCACTCGGGGGATTATTTCTTGTTTGAGACGGACAGCGAAGAAGATGAGGACTCTGTCCTGGAGGATCAGAAGCCACCGAAGCAGAGCGCCTTCCAGGTGAGCGGGAGGGGGTGAGAGGTGGAGACCCCAAACGGTCCTGCCTGAGAGGAGGGGAGGGTGGAGAGCTGTCCAATGGACAGGCAAGAACAGGTACTGAAAAGCACATATTGCAATCCACAAGCAAAGGAAGAGACAAGTCTCTGCATGCTTATTGATGGTCTATATTTTATTCTTTAAAAAGCCTTGATGAGTATTCTATTCTGTTAAAAACCCACCACTTTAACTGAATGGCTGCCTTCAGGATCCACCCATTCAACATGCCAATATGTCAACAGCAGAAATGTCTGTAGTTGGCCAAAAAAAAAAAAAAAAATCTCTCCACTAACTGGACTGTTAAACAACCAAAGCGGGAGCCAAGCAAGCTAATTCAAAACAACAAAAAGAGAGCGAGAAATTTATGTATAAACAATATACACGTATAAATAAAGCTAAGCTAAACTACATTAAACTAAACTAAAACTGAGACTTTCTTTCAGTGGATATTTATACTCAGTGGATTTTACACCTAATAAGTCCTGAACTGAGAATATGCTCATTAGTTTAGGCTTGTCAGGCTTTCTTGACACTTAAAAACATATTTTTGAGTATTTTTGAACATGCTTTCCATCCACATTTCAGGGGATGGAAAATGGGGTTTGGCCACTCGTGCAGTCCAGGGTGGCTGGGTTGTTGTTTCCTTTCCCCGACCAGCTTCCTTCCTTCTTCCAGCTGGCCTATCAGGCCTGGGTGACCAACACCAAGTCAGTGCTGCATGAACGAGAAAAGCAGGAGAAGGAGCAGGAGGCTCTGGAGGAGGCCAAAGGTAAGTTATTCCGTTCCCCTTCCTCCTCCCCATTCCTCCATCCCATCGTCTTTACACTGGAGTGGAGGTAGTGTTAAGCAGCCTTTTAACTCCTGTGCATTTTCTGTTTCATGTGATACTGAAAAGTTCTATAAATATGCTACTGTTTCAAATAAACCTTGTCCACCTGATCAGACTGCTGTTGCAGCCAAGCTGACAGTAGGGGAGAGAAGATGTTCCCTCTTGGCTAAGAGTAATTGTGTGTGTGTGTGTGTGTGTGTGTGTATGCATGACTCTTTCCTAATGTTATTCAAGTCCCCAGTCCAGCTCTGGTTTACCTGGGAAGGCAGGAGGGCCACTTGTGGAGGCTGCCAAGGATCCCAGGCATGCTGGTCTGGGTAGACCACCTGGGCAAGAGTGTTTGACCAACTCTTTGTCTCACAGGCGAAGACAGCAAAGGAGAAATCCAGCATGGACAACTGAAGGACAGGACCAGCAGCCAGGAGGAGGAGGAAGAAGAGGGAGATGAGGAAGAAGGAGAAGAGGAAGAAGGAGTTCCAGGTGAGTGGAAGGAATGTCCTGGGTGAAGGGATCATCTGCCAGTTTCTCATGAGTTTCCGAGAAAGAATGGAATAACTGTAGCTGATATGCACAAATGTCATACCAGACCATGGCACAATGCGGGGGAAGATCTCTTCCACATCAGATAACTTGAGAAGCTGTGATGTAGAAGGCAGAGCATGCTTGCTTTCAGCTACTCCAGAAGATTGGACTTGAACCAATAAAAGATTCAAATTACAAGAAAAGAGATTCCACCTAAACATTAAGAAGACCTTCTTGACTGTAAGAGGTGTTTGAGAATGGAATAGACTGTTTTGGAGGGTAGTAGACTCTTCTTCTTTGGTGTGGGGATATTGCCAGGATGTCCTGCTTGTAGATATCCCAGAAGGCTAATCTGATCCATCTGGACTCCTTTTCTGTTCAGAGAAGAGTAACGTGGTGCAGCGGATACTGAACACGCTCCGTTTCCTGTGGGTGTTGTGCCAGGCCACGGTGGACGGGCTGACCCAGTGGCTGCAGGCATTCACTAAAGAACATGAGCAGTTGTCCACTGTCTTGGGATTGGAGAGATACGTCCTCACACAACATTTGGATCAGGTAAGCTGCACACTGCACAGTTGGGCTTTTGCAGAGCCAACCTGCATGCAGCCGAACACCATGGGGGCTTTTATTTGGAGGGGGAATGAGGAAAAGCCCATCCAGTTGATGGTGCAGCTGTTCAGTAGTGGAATACACAGCTGCCTGAATGGTGTGTGGTGGAGTCTCCTTCTTTTGAGGTTTTTAAACAGAGGCTGGATGGCCATCTTTTCGGAATGCTTTGACTGTGCATTCTTGCATGGCAGAATGGGGTTGGGCTGGATCCCCTTTGGGATCTCTTCCAACTCTAGGATTCTGTGATTCTCCCATAGGACGAAGAGGTTCAGAGGAGTGTCATGGACAGGTTGTACCAACCAACAGCACCAGACCAAACCTCGGTGGATACAGCCTTGCCGGGCACTGCGGCAGGGTCTCCAGACAGCACAGCTTCCAGGCAGGTGCATAGGGGTGAGGGGCTGGGGGAGGGGGTCAGGGCCGGGGCCTGGTGGATTGCTCAGCCCTCTTGTTCCTTAGCCAGTGAGGGAATGGGATGTTGTATGTGGCTGCATGCCAGGGCTTATGTTGATGGAAGGGGGAGCTCTGTCAATATTCTGCAAAATAATTCCTACACAGAGGAATTATTTTCTGTGCAGAAAACCATGTTTCCTGCAAAACTGCTGTCTTCTGCTCAAAACTATCACAAGCAAATTTTTCAAAGTCCCAAACTGTGACGAAGTCCAGGATCTTCTGGTCTGCATTTCTCAATACTTGTAAAAAAAAAACCATACGTTTCAAGTGTTTCTGAATATTCGTTCTCTTTCTACTGCCCACTGCATTCGGGGTGGTAACAGATATATGACCTCCCTCCTTGTCCCCTTTCCCCACAGTGGGTGTGAAGGAGCAGAGGTGCTCAGCAATGACACCACCGGTTACAACACTCGAAGCGACAGCAACGAGCGGAGTCCTGCCCTCGACTCCCGGGACAGCATGGGTCTCCTCCTTCCGAGCAGCTCCCAAGAACTCCTGGCAGACTCCAAGACCCGGCCCCGCACTGCCAGCGAGTTGCTACTGAGCAGGTACCAGATATGGGAAATACGGAAAGCAGGAATTAGCCACAATTCCCATGCTTTTATATCAGAAGCAACAGAAGTGACGTTCTTGGTGTTATGGACAGCTTACATTCATGTATCTGTCTAGCCTATGTTCATATTCTGTGTACTCCACCCCCTTTCATAGAATCAAAAGAGTTGGAAGAGACCCCGGGGGCCATCCAGTCCAATCCCCTTCTGCCATGCAGGAAGACACAATCAAAGCCCCCACTTTGATAGATGGCCATCCAGCCTTTTTAAAAAACCCCAAAGAAAGAGACTCCACTTTTCTCTTTCCTCCCGCCCCCTTTTTACAGTTATTTTTTTTAAAAAAATTGAATAATTAGTGTCCCCCCCATCTCCTCGTGTTCTCCATCCCTTCCTCCCTGCTTTCTTAGGCACGTCTCCTTCGAAGAGCTTGAAGAATCAGAACAGTTCTACCGCTCCCAGAACCGCTTTGTGCAGCTCCTGCTGGCCTGCTACCATTTTGTGGCGGCCCATTCGGACCTCTTGTGCTACTTTATCATCGTCCTCAACAACATGGTGACGGCCTCTGTCATCTCGGTGATGCTGCCCATCCTGGTCTTCTTGTGGGCCATGCTGTCCATCCCACGGCCCAGCAAGCGCTTCTGGATGACGGCCATCGTCTACACAGAGGTGAGCAGAGAGGGATCATAGAATCCTAGAAGAGTTGGAAGAGACCCCAAGGGCCACCCACTCCAACCCCATTTGGCCATTCAGGAATACACAGTCAAAGCATTCAGCCTGGCAGAATCCAGCCTTGTTTAAAACCCCCAAAGAAGGTCCACCACATTCCACTGAGGCAGCAGCAGATTCCACTGTTGAACTGCTGTTATTGTCAAGAAGTTTTTCCTAAGGTTTAGGTGGAATCTCTTTTCCTGAAGTTTGAAACCATTGCTCCATAGTGTCCTGGTCTCTGGAGCAGCAGAAAATAGGCCTGCCCTGTCCTCCATATGGCATCTCTTCAGATGTTTAAACATGGCTATCATGTCCCCTCTTAACCTTCCTTTCTCCAGGCTAGACATCCCCAGCACTCTAAGGCGCTCCTCAGAGGGCTTCATGGTTTCTAGGCCTTTGAACATTTTGGTGGCCCTCTTCTGAACACCTTCCAGCTTACCTCCAGTTTTGAGGCAGGCACTGTCAAAAATCACACCATTTTTTTCTTTGAAAAATGGGGACATTGGGAGCTTTAGGGGACTGTTTAGGAGCTTCAAAGGCTACAGGGTTGAAGCTAGGGCAAACTTTTGCTCTAACTACCAGCAGCTCAGCTTGACTCCCTGTCGCTTTTTCTTCCACAGATGATGGTGGTGGTGAAATACCTCTTCCAGTTTGGCTTCTTCCCTTGGAATGGCTACAGCATCTTAGTGCGCAACGAAGCCAAGGCCTTTTTCCCACCGCGCATCCTGGGCGTGGAGAAGACCGACAACTACATCAAGTATGACCTGATCCAGTTGATGGCGCTCTTCTTCCACCGCTCTCTGCTTCTGGTAAGAGGAATTCCGGGACTCAGAAGAGGAAACTAGAAACCTTGGCAAGGGAAAGCAGTCCAGAGTTTGGGAACATTCCTTTTTTTAAAACTACGACTCCCAGAATCCCTGAGGTCAGCATGGCTAACCCTAACTGTGATCAGTGCCTTAGATCACATTTCTAGTCCCAACTCCAGTAAACCCATTGAAAATAATGAGATTTATGCAAGTTCTTTCAGCAGCTGATTTTAACAGGTCTACTCTAGTTGGAACTAGGAGTCGAGTTTAGGCACTCCCCTGAAAATAATTTGGAACTAGAGTCAGGGGAGCCTGTGGCAGGGAGTGGTACTTGGGAAAGCTCTTGGTAACTATGGCAACAGATGCAGGATGCTGGTGACGTGACTCAGGAGAGCTGATTCCTCCCAGGTTTGATGTGGGACTGAGGACCGTGTTCAGCCTGAAATATCCCTGTCTCTTCTTCCTGCTAGAGCTATGGGTTGTGGGATCACGAGGAAGACGTCCTAGCCAAACATCAGCCAGAGGCGTCAGAACCACTGATTTTGGCGGCAAGCAGGAAGGGGTCCGAAGAGCCCCCTACGCAGGTGCCTCCTCCCGAGATAGAAACTGTGGTGGTTCCAGAGGCAGAACCTGAGGGAGGGACGTCAAAGGGGATCCGTTCACGGTTCAGAAAGAAAAAGGAGAAGAAGCAGAAGCAGAAGCAGAGCAAGGCTGTGGAGGAGGAAGTGAAGGAAGGTAGGCTGTGGCACCATCAGTCTCTCCGGGGGCGCCCTGGGCTAGGGGGCCACGTTAGTCCCCTGGGAGACCTTGGAATGTCACATTCCACCCCTGCACCTCTCTTGGAAAAAAAATCAAAATATTTTTGCTCCCAAACACCCCCTAGGGAGCGTGAGGATATTTCCACAGAGATTTTAGGCACCTCTGAGTCAGAATGGGCCCAAGAGAGGCTTTTTCTAACAGAAAGTGAATAGAATTCACTTCCCTTAAAAAAGAAAAAAAAAACCTTGTCCTGGAACTAAAATTCCCCCAGGCACCCCCAGAAGGCATTTAGGGATTTGAACCCTGGTCTCTTGGAGTTCTAGCTCTGCATTCAAACCATTTTGCCACTTTGGCTCTCTTAGAAACCCTTGTAGATTTTGCAAAACATTCTTGTGCCTTCAGGTCAACTCTGACATACAGTGACCCTGTCATAGGCTTTACTTGGCAAGATTTCTTCCAAAGGGGCCTGCCACTGCTGTCCTCTAAGCCTGAGAGTGTGACTTACCCAAGGCCAGCCAGAGGGTTTCCAGGGCTGAGCAGGTCCCTTGGAGAGTTCTAGTCCAGCACTCAGACCACTATATTATGCTGGCTTTCTTTCCCCACCCCTCCTGCATGTAAATAAAAACACCAGTCCTCACGATTGCTGTTGGTTAATACTGTTTGGCTCCAGGCTGGAGTGAGTTTCTTGGTCACCAAAGAATGTCCATGGGCATGCATCCTCCCCGCCGTTTCTGGAATGAGTCCATGCACACGCACCCTTTTGTTTTTGCTTTTTCAGCACCAGAAGAGCAAGGAGAGAAGCAGGAGACGGAAGAAGGAGAGAATAAGAAGCCAAGCCCCTCCCAGGAAAAGTTGAAGGCTGCCGGTCGGAGAGCGAAACGCTTTTTTACCTCAGCGTAAGTGTAGACTTTGAGGAGTGGGAGTGACAGAGGTTGTATCAGCTCTTCATTCCAGGGCGTATGTCTCCACCACACAATTATACTGCTTTCATCCCACTTTAATTACCATGGCTCTATCCTGTGGAATCTTGGGAACTGTGGTTTTAGAACTTAGAATTTTCTGCATCCCATTTCTGTTGGAAAGCCTTTATGAGAAGAAGACTGAATGGGATGAGAATTTTCCTAATTCAGGACTTGTTCCGCACACCCTCCCCCCTCCATGTGGTTTATTTAATTTTGTGTGTGGAAAATAACATTCCTGCACAGCTGTTTTCTGTGCACAAAATACCCATCTTTGCAGTTTCACTGACAGTTTCCTAGTGCCTCTGTTACATAGCTAAGTATACATAAAGTTATGTAACATAGACCACGATGGAGAATTCTGGCCTAAACTAGTGGTTCTTTGAGAACAAATGAACTAAATTTCAGGAACTAAGTTTGTACATTCCTACATGGCAGGGGGGTTGGACTAGATGGCCCTTGGGGTCTCTTCCAGCTCTAAGATTCTCTGATTCTAAGTTTTGCCTCCCTAATTAGCAAGATGGGGAGGAAAGACAGCACCACACATCTGAACTCCCCCACCTTCTCCTTCTTCCTTCAGAGCAGGGCGTGTCTTCCAGCCGGTGCGGCAGTTTTTCCGAGACATCCTGCACAGCAAGTACCGGGCCGCCACAGATGTCTATGCGCTCATGTTCCTGGCTGACGTGGTTGATTTCATCATCATCATTTTTGGGTTCTGGGCTTTTGGGGTAAGTGGGGGTGGCGACAGGTTAGCAAAATGTGTGCTTCAGACATAGAAATTGTACAATCCATCAGATGTTCATGGACAGCAGATTCCATCAGCCCTAGCCAGCAGAGCCAATGGAGAAGAATGCTGGGAGCTGCAATCTAACAGCCTCTGGAGGGCCAAAGGATCCCTGTCTTCAGCAGCTGATGTACACTTGTTGTTGTTTTGTGCTCTCAAGTCATTTCCAACATATGGCAAACCTTCCAAATTGTTTGATACATTTACTCACTCAGTAAACTCAGATCTTTTTAAACCCATCAGACTACTTTGGAGTTCCATCACCTCATCTGAAATGCATTGAGAATGGATGCATGTAGGTAGGTTTGCTTCCAGATGTAGTTGGGACTCTATTTCCCAGCAGTCCTAGCCAGCATAGGCAGTGGTGAGGAATGTTACAATCTGGTAAGATCTGGAGGGCCACAAGCTTCCTACCAAAGGTGAATGAAAGGTAAACATCTCTGTCCCGAGGAGCTTCCAGTTCAGACATTCACAGTGCTGGGGAAGATGGCAAAAGGAAGAGAAGGAGAGTCTGCAAACACAGGAGTCTGCAAACACAGTTGTCAGTGGCAGTGTGAATGTGACATGGGATGGGGAGAGAAGGAGCCATCTTGGAGGTTCTCTGGTTGACAACACAGATTGTTGACAGCCTCCATGCACCCCTGAAGGCCATCAGAAACTGCCCAGAGGCAGTTTTGTTGCTGTTTTGTTTGCCATCAAGTTGACTTCGTCTTATGGTGGCCTTCGGATCGAGAAACATCCAAAAGCCCTGGTTATCAGCTGCCCTTAGCAGGACCTACTGCATGCAAATGACCCCTCCCTTTTTAGGAATAATTTTTATTAACAAGAATTTTTCACAAAATGCTTTGAAAGTTACAAAGATTAGAGATGAAAAAAAGGGGTTAAGGGGGAGAAGAGCAAAGTGAGTGGCAGAAACCGGGGGTTGGAACTGTGGGACCAGCTCGGTCAGGGGGTCAGGTCAGGTTCACTTTGGGGTTGCTGTAAGGCAAACAGCAACTAGTACAACAGTTGATGCCGACAAGGACTTTACAACCCATCTGCCCGGCAACAGAGGCCAGCGTGTTCCCTTCCAAGCCATGGGGAAAGCTGCGCAGGATTGCTGCCCTGGAGGAGATGCCGCCTCCTTCCTGCTGAGTTGCTCTTTGTCTCTTTCCCTCCCCAGAAACACTCGGCAGCCGCTGACATCACCTCCTCACTTTCAGAAGACCAGGTCCCGCAGGCCTTCCTGGTAATGCTGCTCATCCAGTTCTCCACCATGGTCATCGACCGGGCCCTCTACCTGCGCAAGAGTGTCCTGGGCAAGCTCTCCTTCCAGGTCATCTTGGTCTTCGGCATCCATGTCTGGATGTTCTTCATTTTGCCTGCGGTCACTGACAGGTAAGTGAGATTCCACCTTCCTTCCATCCCTCTCCTTGACTTCAGTGGGTTGGGAAACAATATTCCCTCCCCTGGACCCTCCAGGTTCCTCATAGGCTGCCAGGAAAAAAAACCGAACAATGAAAAATGAGAAGGGCTATAGAAGTCCCTTTCTGGGCTGGAGAGTTCAAATCCCTGCTCAGTCCCTTTTCTCCCCTGTGAAAGAGGCCAGGCATGTTCTCCGGACACATTCAGTAGTATCAGCCCTGGTGTGACTCCAGTCTTGTGTATGTTGGCATCAGCTCCAATGTGATCTACAGCTCCCATCACCACGTCTGTTATTAATTTACCTCTCCAGAATGTTTAACATGAACACCGTGGCCCAGCTGTGGTACTTCGTGAAATGCATCTACTTTGCTCTGTCGGCCTATCAGATCCGCTGCGGCTACCCCACGCGCATCCTGGGCAACTTCCTCACCAAGAAGTACAACCACCTCAACCTCTTCCTTTTCCAAGGGTAAGAATGCCACCAACTCCAAGGAACAGCTGCGGCCAAGTAAGACAGGAGCAAAACCCAGTGGAGGGAAATCAGGGGCGGAGGAATGAGAATGCAGTTTGAGAGTTAATGTTTTATTAATTTTAGTACAGAGATACAAATAGGTTCACAAGTACAGGGGGAAAAAACAAAAGAAAAGGTAAAATAATATACATAAATAATATACATGTGTAACTAAAACTTAAATTGAACTAAACTAAGACAACATAGCAAAACTCATAACTAGGGGACCAGTCTGTTACACTAAACACATCCAGATGATGCTAACTAAAAAAAGACCCCCCAAAACCAACTGTAATAAAAAGGCAACATTGATTTATATCTGATGTCTTATGCTACCATCACAGAGCTATGTATATTTAGTTTTCTAGAATTACTAATAATATTAACCACAGATTATTACATTATGAGATTTCTTATTGCTCAAAAATTCCATAAACTGTTTCCAATCTTTTTTTTAACAAAATCTTCAATTGGTCTTTCTTTTAAAATCCATGTCAATTTTGCAACTTGGGCAAGATCCATGACTTTAACAACCGACAATTCTGTTATGAGAATGGAGTGTGACCAGGTCATCATTCAGGACTTGAGTTTCAGTGTCCGCGTCTTTCTTTTCCTCTTCCCCCGTACAGGTTCCGCCTGGTGCCCTTCCTAGTGGAGCTACGGGCTGTGATGGACTGGGTGTGGACCGACACCACTTTGTCCCTGTCAAACTGGATGTGTGTGGAAGACATCTATGCCAACATCTTCATTATCAAGTGCAGCCGCGAGACGGAGAAGGTTGGGATGGCATAATGGAGGAGGAGGAGGAGGAGGAGGAGGAGGAGGAGGAGGAGGCAGGGGTGGGACCGAGAGGAGAGATTGGGGTGTTTGGCTTTTTGTAGAGCAGCTGTTCTCCAAACCTGGATGCCACTTCTGTTGGGTTGGGTGAGGTTTTTCCTCATCCCAAACAGCTGCACTGTCAAAGGATAATGGGGGTTGCAGTCTTCCCAGTAAGAGCTACTCAAACCAGTTGCTTTGAGAAAGGAACTTTCCAAGCACTGCTCTTTGCCTAGTCCTGTGCGACCGTTGTCTCCCTGCAGAAATACCCACAACCAAAGGGTCAGAAGAAGAAGAAGATCGTCAAGTATGGCATGGGGGGCCTCATCATTCTCTTTCTCATCTGCATCATCTGGTTCCCGCTCCTTTTCATGTCACTCGTGCGCTCTGTGGTGGGGGTGGTCAACCACCCCATTGATGTCACCATCACCCTCAAGCTGGGGGGTTATGAGGTAAGGAGCACAAACAGTGGTCAGTGGAGAGTTAACAAAACATTGTGAGCTTCACAAACACCTTCCAGATGTACAGGAGTCCAGCTCCCATCAGTGGTTATGGTTGTTGTAGCTCCATGCAGCTTGAGTTGGGTTAGCAAAAGCTGAGTTTGAGCCTGTGGTTGAGTTCTCTTGCACACAGCAGTCTGGAACCTGCACGAAGCAAGGTGGAGCTATTTTGCTGTGTTTCGTAGCAAGCATTCTTCTGCTCAACCAATGGTATAACCTGCATCTAGGTGGCCCAGGTTGACCTTTAGGCCAACAGTCAGGTTCCAGATGAGTTAGACCATCAACTATATAAAGAAGTCCTCAGTCTCATCCCCTTCCACTCTTCTTTCTTTCAGCCTCTGTTTACCATGAGTGCCCAACAGCAGTCGATTGTACCCTTCACCCCCAAGGACTACGAAGTCTTGACGGACAAGTTTGTACGGCAGCCGGTGAGTTTTGCTGAAGAAACTGAGCAGAGAGGCTGGTCCACCCTTCATCTGAGCAGCAGGAGCTCACAGAGACAGGCACAAGACCGCTTGCTCTTTGGCAGTGCCATGTAGGGGCCGTGGGGTCAGTTAGTGGCCTCCATGTCAGAGGTGCAACAAATCCACTCTGGGCTTTATTCAGGACTATAAAGGAGTGCTCTCCGGGGTGCTGGACCTATCTGGAGAAGGAGCTGTCCAAAGTGCTGGATCTGTGGGAAGAGGAGCTGTTTTGAAGGATGATTTCAGCACTTTTGGAGAGGTCTTTTAAAGTAATAATAATACTGCACTGAGAGCCAGTGAAGTGGCTTGAGTTTCGGACCACAACTCTGGAGACTATAGTTTAATTCCCCATGGAAGCTCCCCTGGTGGGGTATCACACACTCTCAGCCCCAGTAAACTCTGTGATAGGTTTGCCCTAGGGTCGCCATAAGTGAGAAATGACTTGAAGGCACACAAATAATTTATAATGCCCTTTGCACCAAAAGGTGGAACATCAACTTATACAGTCAAGCCAAGGACAATAAAACATAACACTATAGATATACATAAATAGAAATTCCCAGCATCCCACCAGCTATGACCCATTTCAGCAACCTCCAGAAAAACTCAGCAGCTTAAGTGGACAAATCAAAGAGGAAGTCGTACTCCTTAGTAAAATGGGTGAGATCCTCTTCCTTTTCTTCCAGTCAGAAGTCCAAAGGAACACTGTTCCACAGGTGCAGAGCCAGATCTTGAAAGGCTTGCAGCCTTTACAGGGCTGTGCATGTTGGTGAAACAGGCAATAATTCTTTGCCTGCAGATCTCAGATTCCTAGATGGTACATACCATGCTAGCCGAGCTGCCAGGTCTCCCAGGGGGAGATTAGAGCACAGAGCCTCAAATACCAGAACCAAAGTTTGAAACAGGCCTTGGCCCAAACTGGTAGCCAGTGAAGTGATCTACAAGGAGAGACACCTGAATATTTAGGGAGATTTCTAATTCTAAGGAGGAAAACCACCACAGCAGATTCACCATACTTTTGACATGGAAAGACACCATCCACCCTGGCAGGGGAATAAGTCCATTGTAGAGTCCAGCTCCCCTGGGTTGAGTGGGTTCAAACTGGCTGCTCCCAGGCTCTGGAGCTCCCTTGCCAGAGAGGTGATTGGGACACACACACACACTTGCTATTCTGTCCCAAGCAGTTGCACTCTTTGTTGTTTCAGGAGGCCTTCAAAGACTGATACTGCTCAAGGGGAACAGGTCTTGCATAATATGCTCAACCGGTTTAATTAATTTTATTAATAGTTTAATTACTTATTTCACTTTTGTATAAGATGAATTTTTTTTTGTTATCTGTTTTAACTGTTGTATACCGCTTTGAACTGCGGAAAAGGTGGGAGATAAATAAATAAATAAACCAGCTGCTCTGTACTGCCCCCAGGTGGCCATGCAATTCATCACTCTCTATGGCTATGAGGATATTGTGACAGCTCGCATTGAGGGCAATTCAGGCTCGTTGTGGAGCATCAGCCCACCCAGCCGGGAGCAACTGAGGCTGGAGCTCCAGAACGGCTCCTCTGACATTACACTGCGCTTTACGTGGAATTTCCAAAGGTATTTTTTAAACAATTTTGGTGGCACTTTAGGATTGTAGTGCTCTGCTGTGGGGGTTGGAGGGTAAGCAGCTGCAAAAATGGGACCTGATTGGGCCACACTTCCTGCACCCCTGAGCTGAACAGTCACTTGGATTTGGTTCAGTGCTGCTTTCAGGCTAACACTTCTCACTCTGCTTCTCCTTTTCTCCCTCCAGGGACCTTGTCAAGGGGGGGACAGTGGAATACACCTCTGAGAAGCACACCATGGATCTGGATCAAAACAGTGTTGTGAGAAGAAGTTTGGCAGGGCTGCTGGGGGGCACCCACAATGCCTCTGTGTGAGTGTCCCAGGGCTGTGTGTTCTTCCCAACTCCCTAGTAGGTTGTTGCACGGAGGCTGTGCCCAAACTGAGGCCAATGGAAGGGGCTGGATGGAACTTGGGAAGCCAGGACAACAGGGGAAGGGCGTTGGCCTGGCATAAATGGGGGAGTAAAACTCAGTGCACGGACAACTTCTCGCTCCGTCAGAGCACAAAGTTTGACATACAGAAAGCCCTGATTTCAGGGATTGTTAAGGCTACTGAGCTATCCCACAATTTGCCAAACTAATATGGGTTTTAAAGGGTAAGTCAATTGAAGATTTTTTGAAAGACTGGAAACCATTTATGGACTTTTTGAGCAAGAAGAAATCTAATAATGCAGTAATCTGTAGCTATGGCTGTTGTCACTAGCTGGAGACCAGGGTTCGATTCCCCACTCAGCCATGGAAACCCCCGGGTGACCTTGGGTTGGTCACACAGTCTCAGCCCCAGAACACCACATGATAGATTCTTCTTAGAGTCACATAAGTTGGAAATGACTTTTTTTTAAATTATATTTATTGAGTTTTTTTCAACCAAGCAATATAGGAAAGGAGAAGAATAAACATTGGTGTAATAGGGGAAAAAAGTAACATCTCATTCTGGTTTTACTTAATATACATATAAGTGCACTTCAAACGTGATCAATAGAAATTCACAATCATAGATAAGTACCTTACCTTACATACATAAGTTGGAAATTCCTTGAAGGCATACAACAACAGCAACGGTCACCAGTAATTCTAGTGGGTTTGTAATGGTATAATAATAAGCCCCAGTTCTATAAGGTCTGTGCTAGGTGTCCGCCTCCGCATGAAACCACAGAGAGCCATCTGCTTATGAGGAAGGAAGCTACAAACAAGGAGGTCTTTTTCTTAGCCCTGCCACCATCATAGGCGCATTCTCTCATCCTTCCTCTGATTTTTCTTTCTTCCAGGAGAGTTCCCCACCTCTTCCCCCCTACATCCGTGCCCCCAATGGCCCTGAGGCCAATCCGGTTGAACAGCTGCTACCAGGTAAGGCCTGGGAGAAATTGGGAAGGTTATTTGGTTTTCCCAAATTCTTTGCTTGTCCCTTCATTTGTCCCCCACCTCTGTGTCACACCTCACCAACAGAGATAAGCACTGTTCAACAATGGAATCTGCTGCTGCCTGGTCGTGTGGTGGAGTCTCCTTCTTTGGAGGCTCTTCAACAGAGGCCGGATGGCCACCTGTCAAAGGGAGTGCTTTGAAGGTGACTTCCTGCATGGCAGAAGGGGGTTGCACTGGGTAGCCCCTGGGGACTCTATGATTCTACGAGGTGCTGAGGTTGTTTGGGACTAGTTCTGAAAACCCATTAGCATAGCAGTAAGTTTTGAGGATTTATATTTACTGCCAATTTTCTGATTCAAAATCTCTTTCCTCTTCTCCTTCCCGTCATGGGTTAGATGATGAGGACAGCTACCTGGACGTGGCGGTGCAGTTAAGGCGGCAACGTGTCGGCAGCGGGAACAGCAGTGCCAGCTTTGTAGAGTGGTGGGTGATCCAGCTGGCCGACTGCAAACGGGACTGTGACATCCTGCCCATGGTTATTTTCAACGACAAAGTCAGCCCTCCCAGCCTGGGCTTCCTGGCGGGATATGGGTGAGTAGGAATCTGTTGGAGGGGGTTCCCTCCTCTTTCCCCATGAGAACTTCAAAGGACATTCTGGCTTCTGGATTTTTAAATGTTATTTTTATTAAGAGGTTTTTCTAACTACGTTAAAAAGTATAATTATTTTAAAGAAAAAACAGACATAGTGAGGAAGAAGAAAGATAGATAAAGCACATGAAATATACAGAAAAATACATGGAAATAGAAAAGTGACTCCTGACTTTCTTCCTGGTGGTCATAAACATAAGCATTATAATCTTACCTCCCATTTTAAAAATTACTTATTATACTTCTTCTGACAAACTGATCATACTAATTCCCCAAATCCAACGTTACTGCATCAGTTTGAGAGGAAGTGTCATTCTTCCATCCAGGCAGTCAAAAAGGCCAGAAGTGGCACTGAGGGAGAGAGTGGGGGGATCCATGCTGCTTTTAGTTTCTCCCAGGATGGACTAAGCTCTCTCCTTTTGCCACTCTGCTCAGAGAAGTAGATGGTTCCTTTTTGGATAAGAGTCAGTGTACAGTATTGACACTGGCCTATGGATATGCCAAGCCAGGTTTTTGGGTTGATTTTTTTTCTACTAAAATTTCTAGACTTAGACTTAGTATATGCACTATAAAGCCCTATATGACTTAGATCTAGACTATCTGAAAGACCATACTACCCTATACCAATCTGCCAGAGTCTTAAGATCTGCAGGGGAAGGCTTTCTTTGGGTCCCACTACCATCCCAGGATCGCTTGGTGCGGACAGGGGAGAGACCCTTCTCAGTGGTTGCTCCCACCCTCTGGAACTCTCTTCCATGGGAGGCTAGGCTTTCTGTTAAAGCAGGCTTTTAATATGTGAGTGGGAGAGCTCTTTACTTGCATGTTTTTTTTTTTAATTTTTGTTGTTTTGTGCTATATAAATGAAGTAAAATCAAGAAATCACAGGATGGGCAAGTGTGTCTTGAGAGTTTGGTGCCTTGGAGCACAGCAAACTCAACCGCTCCCTCCCTCCCTCCCTCCCTCCCTTCCTTCCTTCCTTCCTTCTTTCCAGGATCATGGGTCTCTACGTCTCCATCGTGCTGGTAATTGGCAAGTTTGTGCGGGGTTTCTTCAGCGAGATCTCCCACTCCATCATGTTCGAGGAGCTGCCCTGTGTCGACCGCATCCTCAAGCTGTGCCACGACATCTTCCTGGTCCGTGAGACAGGGGAGCTGGAGCTGGAGGAGGAACTGTACGCCAAGCTCATCTTCCTGTACCGCTCGCCAGAGACCATGATCAAGTGGACGCGGGAGAAGGAATGATGGGTGGAAGAACTGAACTGAGCTCTCTGAAACCCATGATGGGGTGGTGCTAAGAAACCATCTTACTTCCCCCCTCTCTTTTCCTCTCCACAGTGCAGAGGAAGGGTCTCGACATGGCCCTGGTGAGGAGGCAGAGCTGGTGTGCTTAGGATGCTCTCCAGCGAGCTTGGAGTCAGACACTGCCTCTCCTCCTCTCCCCAGCTGTACCCTTGCTTACAATGCAGTGGGCCTGTGAGCGCGGGGTATCCCCTTAGCCTCTGATTTCTACCTGCAGCCTCGCTGCCTTGGCTGAAAGTAGAGGAGAAAATACGGTCACTTTTTAAAACAGGTTTATTCCCATTATTTTTTTAAGGCAGGATGGAAACAGATGCTTCCATTCCTTGCAGTCCAAGCCCCCTGCTTGCTTCCTCTCCCCACCACCACAACAGGAGGGAAGCTGTGGTGTGGATACCCTCCCCCCAGGAAGATTTGTAGGTTCACTGGGGGAGGTGTCCTGCAGCTGACAAACCCAGGGCTTCTGCACAGCAATAATTGGCTTGCACTCCATTCCCTGAGGTAGGGTGCAGAATTTCTGTCTCCACACTCCTTGTTCTCACGCTGCCACAAACACTCCCTGCTATACTGTACCTTCCACCCACCACCACTGTGCCAAACCCTGCAATTTAAGTGCCACGGTTTAAGGCATCACTCAAGCGCCAGCTGCAGGGCGGGGAATCTATAGACTTTTCTAAAAGAGGTGGTTTTATTTATACAGATCTCTATAATAAAAAAATAAATAAAAAGCTGTGATTATGAATAGCGATGGGTCTTAATGCATTGAGGAAGTGCAGCGGCAGGATTCCCATGAGATTTAGTTTCTGCCTATAGAAACAGAAATGCTAGCAGGCTACCTCTTGACCAGAGCTTGGAAAGTTAAATCATCTAAGGGGGAAAAATCATGCTTTAGCATTAAGCCATTCTTAATATGGTTATTTGACCTCTGACCTTTAAAAATACTGTTGGAAAATACCAGAAACAAACTAGTACAGTGTTGACAAAAGTTCCTCATTAGTCAAAAATTGCAAATTTGGTTGCTGAACAACTGAACAAAGCAAAACCAAGAAATTCATTTTTAACAAATTGTTTCCAAGCTGTGGTCTCAAAAGGAGCTGTGGGTGTGCTAAACAAGGACTGTGATGCTTTGCAAGTTAAATTTAGACTTTCTGTATAGCATCACAACCCTCAGATGCATGCCACCTTGAGCCCAGTCAGGAAGTGTGTGCCAACTGTGATGGAATTCAAAGTAATTTATTTGCACTAGAAAATGTACTAAAACTCAGCAAGGAACAAAAGGGCCAAGAAGACATCAACAACTATCAGTGCCGGTGATGGCTAGCTCTGGCCGTGCTCTACTGCATTTGTCCCAAACCCAGTAAAAGCTTGAAACAATGGAGAGACAGACCATCATGATGGTGTTCAGGGTGTCATCTTAGAGGTCCTCTTCAAGCAAAAACTCCTGGATTTCCTGCTTCATTGCAGCCCTGCAGCAACAGAGGAAGCACGCACACAAGGACTGAGACTGTATTTGATACATGCAGCATGGATTTTTCCAACAGTGATCGGTGGCTGTACCCCCAAGCTAATTGGCTGCTGTTCTAGTTTGCAGCTGTATCCTGGAGCAGTCCAGCAATGGCTGTGGTCTCTTTCTTCCTCCTGGCACACTTATGCTAGATAGTTACGCTGGTGAAGGGGATAAACAGGATTCCAGTTGCTGAACCAGTATGACCCCAAGTAAATATTTACAGATGAATTACGTTCCAAAGGCCTTTGGTCTGTCTTGCCCTGCATGTGAATTTGGATCCAGAGATGCAAGTAAGGTGGCGATAGGTGTGGAAGCCAATCACTATGAGTAACAGCTTAGGGAAATGGGTATGTTTAGCGTGAAGAAGAAATGACTGAGAGATGACCTGATAGCCAGTTTTTAAGAATCTCAAGAGATCTCATGTATAAGGTAGAGCAAGCTTATTTTCAGCTGCTCCAGGGACTAGGACATGAAACAATGGATTCAAATTACAAGAAATTAGGAATTAATGTTTAATGCATAAACATTAGGAAGAACTCTTCTGAGCTAAGCGCTGTTCAGTGGTAGACTGGACTGCTCTGGAGGTCTTTAAACAGAGATCAGATGGACATCTTTTAGGAATGTTTCAGTTGTGTGTTCCCACATGGTAGGGGGTTGGACTGGATGGCCCTGGTGGCCCCTTCAGTTCTAACATTCTGTGACTCTATAAAAGTCTTCCTCCCACTCCATGAATTCCTCTGGCATGAAGGTGTTGGCTCCTACCTGCATCGCCGGCGCTCAGCCTCTGAGTGGATGTATGGCGGGAGGGACTCTAAACAGTTCTAGAAAGAGAAAACGGATGTTTTAAGAGGAGATGAACTGAATTCCCAGCATCAGTGTGCTTAGCACCAGGGCCACAACAATCAAAAGCTGAAGTATTTTTCCTTGGCAAAACCAAGATGGAAATTAGGAGGTCCCCCCCCCCCTTTTCCCTTACACACACACGCAGCATCTTCCCAGTATTAACTTCTGAAACCCCTTTCAAGGGCACACATTAAGTAACAGGCAGCACACGGTCTCCCTACATGCCTCTTGACCCCGAACCCAAGACACATTCTGCTGCCCAAGGTACAGCAGGAAATTCACCACCACTACTGAAGTCAGGGTGTGTAGCACCTAAATTATTTTGGCATTTGGAACAGAAAATCCCACACATGTACCTCCAGACTTCCTTGAGAGTAAAAACAGAAGACAGTGAATAGCTTTTTTACTTTGTGGACGCCTGGTGCAGCTGTCTCACACTGCCTGATCTTGCAGCAGGCTTCTCCCCAAATTATTGAAGGGATAGCCTGCATACCCCATGGATGGAACTGTACAGATGTTGTCAGACTTCAGTTTCCATAATCCCTCACCACTGAGCTGCTGGTAGCTGCAGTCCAGCCACAGCTGGAGAACTGTATCTTTTTCAAGTTGACACCACCAGTAGGTTGGTATTGATGACCCCTTCCAATTCCCAGTCCTGTTCAGCTAGGAAAGCTTAATCTAACTAGCCAGGGCACCAGGTTGGGTTTCTCACCTGGGAGCAGAAAACCAAAGAAGATGGCAATACCTCAGTTCTTAGTCAGTGGACAGCAAATGTGTCTTGTCCCTTCCTTGCACCCTTACCATGTCTTTGACGGTCAGGCGGCAGCTGTAGCAGAGCAATGGGAGAAGCTGGGCATGAGAGGAAGAGTCTCTGTGGAAGAAATAAAGCAAGCAGGCAAGAGTATCAAGTCTCCATGTTCAGGCCACTCAAGAGTCATGATCTGGTAAATCTATGGAAGAAAGTACATGTAGGTACAGATAGGACGGGGCACCTCTTTCAACCTCGGTGCCAAATTCCATTTCAGAGAAGTTCTCGGTGGGTCACATTCCTACAACCGCCAGAGCCAAGGGCAGAAAGGATGGGGCCAAAATGACCAACCATATTTTGCTAGTATTATTGCCAGTAAGTAAGCCTTAAGAAAAGCATTTCAATGTCAGCCTGTTTCACTGCCCTCTTTCCACAGACACGCAAACACACACACGCACACTTTGATATTTCTGATTTTTCCACTTTTGTTTGGGTCCTGATCCCCTAACCCAAGAAAATGTGGAAAAGCAACTGTACTTCTCCTTACCCTGTTACTGGAGGGCTTCTGCAGCATCCCATCTGGTTCCCCATCCCTCCACAGCAGTCGTTCCCACTAGGTGGTGGAGGGGTCTTCTTACAGAGCTGCTCTGATACAAGTGTCGATTGTAAGGAGGAGCCGTCCACTGTAGGAAAAGCAGAGTTAGCCGGCAAAACAGCCCCCTATCCTCTGAGAAGTTCATGTTGGCAGTGATTCCACCAGCAGAAGCGGGCCACAGAGTCGTGCTGGAGGATCTAGCAATGCACAGACAAATCTTTTCCCCAGGAGTTTTTAGGTCCTCTGGGGCAACTCTAAGGCCCATTTCTAGTGGAAGGGGATCACAAAATTGTAACAGAGGACCTAGAAATTCCTAGAGAGAATGTATTTTTTCTGTAGCAGAGGCAAACAGAGTAAGAATGTTTTAATAAATAAATAAAATAAATAAAATAACCTGTGACTATTCAAATTTTGTGAGTACTGAGCCCATGAAATTGGAGGCCCCACTGTATAACTAGCTGCCCTAGGATTTTTTTCTTACTGTTTTAAGAAAATTTTGAAGTTCAGTTTGTTTTTTTGTTTTTTTAAAAAAGCAGATGTAAATTTAGAAAGTTAATTATAAAAAGCCTGGTAAGCTAGTCTCAGCTAAACACCCATTGAATAAATTGTTGAATGGTGAGTCAACACATAGATAAATGACATGGAGCCAATGGGTCTTCTCTAGTCAGAACTAACAACAAGAGTTAAGCCATTGACCTTTTATAAACCCTGCTTCCACGCACCAACATTTGTGTCCAGTGAACAGAGGCAGAAGAGACATTGTGCTGGTTCTGAAAGGCCAATGACTTCACCATCTCGAGGGGTCACAGAGAGTTTCTCCCCTGTTCTGTGGAAGAGAGCAGACAAAGCAAAAATTACTGCCACTCGGGTCCTGTGTCCAGTTCTGGGCACTACAAGAAGGATATTGACAAGCTGGAACGTGACTATCCAAGGTAAATGAGCAGGAGCACCACAGATGGTGCTTCAAAGGGGAAACCAAGTTGGCTGTACTAGAAAGGGCCCCATACAGCCCCCAGGGTCTTTGGTTTCCCGCCTGCTGCCCAAGAAGCTGTCACAGACTGGAGCCGTGCAAGCCAGAAAGAGGTCTGCTTACCGGTAGACAGTGCTGACAGTGGAGGGGAACTCTGACTGCAACTTGTAAAGGAAACTCTCAATCAGCCGGTGAATGCTGGCTCTCTCAGAGGCCTGGAGCAGAGAGTTGAGTGCTGATGAGTAACTCAAGAACACTGTTCTGAAAAGTTACTTGCTGTGGTCAACATGTTCCACTGTTAACAAAATTAACATCCCTCATTCCTCTTCGCCTTGCTCCTTTTTCATTCAAAGTTAATTTCAAATTAAGACTGATCAGAGAACATTGCAAGGCGCCTCATTTTAAGAAGGAAATAGGCTGGAGCGGGTTCAAGGAAGGGCAACAAAGATGAGAAGAGGCGTGGAGAACAAAACATGCACAGGAGGAAAGCTTGAAGGAGCTGGGCATGTTTAGCCTGGTGAAAAGAAGACTGAGGGGTGATGTGACTGCACTCTTTAAACACTTCAAAGGCTGTCACACAGATGAAGGGGCAGATTCTCTGCTGCCCCACAAGGTAGGACCAGGTGTAATGGTTTTAAGTTACAGGAGGGTAGACTTTGACTGAACATCTGGTTCAGCAATGAAACCAATTGCCTAGAAAGGAGGTGGGGTCTCCTTTTGTGGAAGTCTTCAAAAAGAGGCTGGGGAGCTACCTGCTGGGGATGCTTTAGCTGGAGAGCCTGCATTGAGCAGGGGATGGGACTCTACGGCCCATGAGCCCACTTCTGACTCTAGGATTCCAAGAACAGAGCGGCAGCACCTGTCACTTTTGTGCAAAAAGCAGAGGGGGCTAAGGAATCTAAAATCGCCTTCTTCCCAACTCCTGAAGTCATGAGGGTACCTTTGGGTCATCCAACAAGCACCATGGATAGCAACTTATCCTCTGTTCTGACTCTGACAAAGGAGCCCCAGAACCACAACCCTCTTACCTTGGTGTCCAGCGCAGGTGTGAAGATGGTGGGCACACCAAAGAGGCGATTGTAGAAGGCAATCTCTTTGGCAGGATACTCCCGCATCGGGCGCAGGAACAGCACATCGCCATGGCGGTTGTCTGAGAAGCCCTTTTGAAGTGGGGAGAGGAAAGACATAAGTTAAAAAGTTACACACACACTATATGTAATGTTCTTAGTGGCACGGCCTCTATTTTCTTACTGTATCTGCAGCGAGGAAGGCACCTCGTCCTAGGCAGAGGTTGGTCAGGAGCTTGACAGCCACACGGGTACAGCTGTCTCCCATCATCACCTTGGCGTATCCATTTGTTCGAGCAATGTGTAGAATCAAGTGGGTCCTTAAGGGGAAGATGGCGGGAACCACTGATTATTCTTCCAAAGCAGCTGCCCCTCAAGTCCCATGAGCTCAAACACGGGCCAGCATAGCAAGAAATGAACTATTTCACTCTTCAGTGCACCAGAGCTTGGAAAAGTTCCTTTTTTTTGTTGGACTACATCTCCCAAGATGTATTGGTCTCCAAAAAGGAACTTTTCTGAGCTCCAATGGCTGGCTGAATATCATAGCTACAGATTCTTTAAATTTGGCTGGCTGGGGAATTCTGGCAGCTACAGTCTGAAAAAGCAGTAAGCTCTGTGCACCTAAATTAACTATAATCCAGCTCTTCATGGTTTACAAAAAATCAGCAGACTGCCCATTCTGCTTGTTCTGCAATGCATACTGGGAATTGGATGCACACTGGGAACCAGATGGGTAAAACTCCATATGTGGTATACAGAAGATCAACAGACTGCTCTGCAGAGCAATGAATGCTGGGAACGCGTCCACCACACCATTGCAACCAGTAGAAAAAAAATCCCTCTCTGTTCAAGGCAAGGAACTGGGCATAGCACTCACCGGAGGGTCTGCAGTAACTCCTCTTTGGCAGTCAGGGTTTTCACAGCCTGAAAGAGATTGATCAGTTTCTCTGTATGGGAAACACCAAGCGTCTCAGTTCCTGGAAGTCCCACCTTTTCCTCCCCTGCAGAGTCTTGCACGCTAAGCTCTCCCAGCTGGTCTTTCAGGGAGGGTACTGCTGAGTCTGCTTTCTTTTCACGCTGCTGTTTTATGAAGCCATCCACAGCTTCCTTATAGCTGTGGCTCTGGTCAGTGATGCTGTGGGACAGCGAATGCAGGATGGAACTTGGAAGGTCAAACACCTGCAAACGAGTGCACAGAGGCCGTGAACAGGAGCTGTCACAAGTCAAGACCAGTTTTGGGGAAAGGAGAAGGTACAGATAAAGACACTGATGATAATGATAGCATTAACAAAGAAATCTGACCTTATCCACCTTGCATTCTCTTCTCCTGGGTTATCCTTACCTCTTCCAAGCACACCAAGTGATAGGGGAATTCAGTGGCTTGCAGGATAGCCTCCACCTGATTACGAACCTCCTGCCGTGCAGCCAGGCTCTGTCCACACACAGCTCCTTCTATGAGGCAAGAAAGAAGAGCAGGGAGATCCATTGACCCATATAGGAAGAGCTGAGAGGGGTGTTCCCTCATTCCAGCCCACTAAGGAGATAACCTTGACAATTCACAAGCCCTCCCATAGAAAACTTTTGCCCTAGTTTGTTTTGCAAAAAAGGCCACTCTGCATGCAGAAATAACTAAATGCAATCCCAGTGAAATCATCACCTCTCGGGGCCACACCACTCCTTGCATAACAGCAAGATTTAACAACCAAGGACATGTGTGCTCCTTCAGACATTTTTGAACATAATCCCTCACTACTGACTATGCTGATTATGGCTGCAGGGAGATGAAATCTCCCTTTTCTGCAGCATTGCTTTTTCACAGGGAGAAGAGTACAACGGCTTTTTATGTATCATCATCTCAGTCTCCCAACTCAGCCTTCGTTATCCTGGAACACTCACAACAAATGCTACTTACCATCAATATAGATGATTCCTGGTTTAAAGCGGAGTTTCTTGGCTGCTTCTTGACTTAGGCCCTGAAAGAAGAAAGCAGGACGCTCCTTTGGTTTCAATAAATTAGGAGGATGCACTGAAATCTTGGGTATCTAATGATTACAGAAAATCTACTCTCCTGAGGAAGATTCTAA
Organism: Iguana delicatissima; assembly: GCA_948472985.1. Taxonomy (NCBI): domain Eukaryota; kingdom Metazoa; phylum Chordata; class Lepidosauria; order Squamata; family Iguanidae; genus Iguana; species Iguana delicatissima. The sequence continues at coordinate 330,509 of CAOKZL010000747.1, read as the reverse complement.
GAATCTATTAGCCCCTGAACAACTGAGAAAAGCAGCAAGAAAAGCTTCTGGAAAAAACAGTGATGCCCTCAGTTGGCTCTTGGAGTAGCTTAGGCTGAGCATTCCTGTTCTAGATGTTACCACCTATTCAGTATTATCACTTCCTAATAGACTATTTTCTATTGTCAGATCTTTTCTGACAAGCCACCCAGCTCTAGGACCCAGTTTGTTGCAGAGACACTGGTCAAATATGTTGTGTTTGCTTAGATGTCTTACTAATGATTATTTTGAAGCTGAATGTCTTGCATTATTGTTCCCCAGTTTATCCTGCTTGATATTCATGGGCAGATACCTCTTGCACTTGCCGCAGCATTGAACTGGAAGCAGAGCCACCCGAAAAGGCAAGGAGAACCTGCAGCAAAGAAGGGATGCAGCTAAAGATTATGAGGAAAATGTATCTCCTTCTTCCAGCTGACATTTTCCTCATCCCCTCCCAACAAAAGTAATCCCTCCAGGTAATAACCGGGGCAAAACCTTTTCTCCGGGATAAATGCAGCGATTCTTCCCAAGCATGGCACGAAACTTGTGAATAAAATAATCTTTGAAACAGGACCTGCAAAAGAAAATATATAGATCAGGCAATCAGATGGAAAAGAAATCCCACCCTCTTACTGCAATGGGGCATGCAACTGCTTAGGAGGTAGGGGGCCATTTTTTAAACAAACAGACCAACCAACATGCCTGAAACAGCTAGAAGTGACAGCAGATCACTTCTGCTTTCATTTCATGCTCATTTTTATTTTTGGTTTTTTCACATTTAAATAATAAGGGAATACACAGAGGAAATACCGACTGCATTTTGAAACGGTTTTGAACCATTTTGAGTGGGTTTTGGGGATGGAAAGCTCAAAAACTCCAAGCACCTCATGGGCCACAGTAGACCCACCTCACATACAGCACCTAGCAACTGTCAACAAACCTGTTCACTACAACGTTCAGGGAGTGAGGTGGCACTCCAGCACCTTAATTAGCTGCCACGAAATAAAAGTTGGAGTAACTTTTTTGTGGAGGTTGAGGAGAATTTGTTCTCTTGCTCTGCATGGCATCAGGGTTCCTTCCCTGTCTCACGGCCTTCTGCCAATATTGCTAATATGACTGATGGGATGAGGAGTAGACAATGCCTGCTTCTTGCTACCCACTGCAATAGCAACCCAGCTGCCCAACACATTTCCTTTTCTCCTCCTTTTTTAAAAAATAATTTTTATTTACATTCAGGAGTGTTATATGTTTTCTCTTGCGTTCATATAAATCTTTCACCTTTTATTAAACACACTTACTTGCAAAAAGCATCTCCAACACGAATTATTAACACCGGGGAACCTTCTTTGCACTTCATGCATTTCACAGGGCGACTAAGGAAAGAGAAAGAAAAGGTCAGGTTGTGAAGGCCTTTGACAAGAGAAAAACATGTGCAAGCAAGAGTCACACTCAAGGGAACTTTCAGTCCATTAACTTTTATCTGTAAGGAACAGGGCAGGCCATGGGAGTTTGGGCTGACAGATCAAGCATTTCACCAGCCAATGTGGTATTTCTGCCTTGTTCTACTAAACAAGCTATTTGATAAGTTTCAAAGGGTGGGTGCGTTCTGCCTCAGAACCACCAGGCCAACAGGTGCAAATGCAACAGCTCAATCTATGACCAACCAAATCTTGACAATGCACTCCTTCCTAGGTGTCAGCTCTACTGCCAACAGTGGGGCGTATTAAGAAAAGACAGGAATACGCTTTTGCTGCACAGGGGCTTACAATCTAGTTTTCCAGACAACAAACTTACTGGGGCAAGGATGGACTAAAGCCCACTTCATCAGGCAGAGTGAAAGAACCAGAAGGGACCACAAGGGTCATCTGGTTGAACCTCCTACCTTGCAGAAATACACAGCTAAACATTACTGAGATTGCTCATCTCAACTCCGTCTAAATACCTCCAAAGAAGGAGACTCCACCACACGCTAAGGCAAAGCCCACCATCAATGCCTGGACCATTATCCTGCATCGACAGGCATACAAACTACAAATTATGGATCTGATTAAGTGGACTCGCTACTGCATGAAACCTTTCCCGTCATAAATCTGCTAAGCTTTAAAGCACAGCAAGGCTGTTGTTTCTGACGGAAGCAGACCATTGGGACTAAAACTTTAGAGCCCCCTCGCTTGGGGATGTCACCTGTCGGCCAGAATCCACCCCCAGCAAACACAGGCAGAGGCTGTGCTTGAGGGGGAGGGATTCCAGAGGTAGTAGGGCTTTTTTTTAAAAAAAAGGAACCTTCCTAAGCTCTGCTGTGCACACTACACATCTCAGTTGGTTAGAACCCGATAGCCTGGGGAAGTTACTTTGAGGACCATGAAGGGCAGAATTCCCTCCCCCCAAACAAACATAGGCAGTGGCTGTGCTGCGGGGGGGGGGATTCCAGAAGCAGTAGCTCTTTTTTTAAACTTTCCTAAGCTCTGTTGTGAACACTATACATCTCAGTCTTTAGAACCCCAGAGCTTGGGGAAGTTACTTTTAGGGCAATGAAAGCCAGAATCCCACCCCTCGAGAAATCATAGGCAGAGGCTGTGTTGGGGGGGGAACCCAGGAATAGTAGGGCTTTTTAAAAAAAAAAAAATCCTAAGCTCTGCTGTGAACACTATGCCTCTCAGTCATCGAGGTGCCCCCAGATTCTAAGACAGCTTCGTCCAAACCGGGGGGGTACTGAACTACAACTCCCATCCTCCCCAGCCACCCCCGCCTCCAACATGGGCTAGGCACGAAGGCGCCCCCCTCACCTGCTCCGGGGCGGCCCCCGGCAGGGCTGCCCGCCGCCACAGCCCCCCTCCTCGGCCTCGCACATCCCCGCCCAGCTTCACTGCCTCTGCCGCGCGGGACCCCTCCAGCCGCCACCCCCGACTCCCCCGGAAAGCCCGGACTTCCGGCGCGCCCTTGTGACGTCACGGACCGGCAAAAGCCCACGAACTTGCCACAGAACGCCCGCTCTATAGAGAAGAAGGGCGGAAGTGGGGGTGAGGTTTGGTTACGTCGCAGAACCGTGACGCAAGAGAGAGGCGCCCCTGCCGCCGCGCCTTCCGGTCCCCCTCTTCCGCCCCCTCTCCTTCCTCCTTCCTCCTCCTTGCTCGTCTTCCTTCCTTCCATGGCGGCCGCGATGTTTCGGAGCCTGCTGGTCTCGGCGGGCGGCGCGGGGTCCCGGGAGGCGCCCGCCCCTCCCGCCCATCCGCCGCCCCCTCCGCCGCCGCCCCCTCCCTCGGCCCCGGCCCCCCCGGGGGGCCCCTCCGCCCTGCCGGCCCCTCCGCCGCCCCCCGAGCCCGGCGCCGCCCTGGAGGCCCAGTTCAGCTGCCCCATCTGCCTGGAGGTCTACCAGCGCCCCGTCCGCATCGCCGCCTGCAGGCACACGTGAGGAGACCCCGGGGGCGGGATAGGGGGGAGTGGGAGAGGAGGAAGGAGGGAGGGGCTCCCGGGGGGACGACGGGCAGGAAGGGTAGAGGGGGGGTCCCCGGAGGTCATGTAGTCCAACTCCGGCCAGAAGGGACTGGGGTGGAGGGGAGGCTTTGCCCAAGAGAGGGTGGGAGGGCGTCAGTCTTGCCTTGAGTGGGAGTCCAGAGAGAGCGAGAGGGCTGATCTCGGGGCTGGGGATGTGAGAGGGCGAAGGAGGGGAGGGTAGACTGGCAAAAGTCGGGGCGGGGAGTAGGGTTGCCAGAGTGGGAGAGGATGAAGGAGGGACCCCTGGGGGGACGGGACAGGAAGAGTATGTTTTGGGGGGATCCCCAAAGGTCATGTAGTCCAAGCCCTGCCAGAAGATGAAGGAGGGACCCCGCTGGGGGGACGGGGAGGTAAGGGCAGGAAGGGTGGATTTTTTGGGGGGGTCCCCGGAGATCAGCCCAATTCCTGCCAGAAGGGACTGGGGTGGAGGGGGGGCTTTGCAGAAAAGAGGGTGGGAGGGCTTCACTCTTGTCCTGAGTGGGAGTCCAGAGAGAACAAGAGGTCTAATCTCAGGGCTGGGGTTGTTAGAGAGTAAAGGAAGGAAGGATCGACTGGCAAAAGGTGGCGGGGGAGTAGGGTTACCAGAGTGGAAACTGGAGACTGCTGCTGTCTTTTTAAGAGCTGGTTAGAAAAGGGAATTTCAACAAGTGTTGGCTCATTGCAGAAACAACGAACAAGAAACCTGCTGAAGTTGCAGAGGATGTAGGACAGATAGTACTTGGTTTGACCACAGGGCGGGTGAAAGGGATCAGGGAGGCTTGGTAGATTACAAGCTCAACATGAGTCAACAGTCTGATGTGGCAGTTCAAAAAGCTAACGTGATTCTAGGTTGTATCAGTAGGAGTATACTGCCTAGGTTGAGCAAAGTAATAGCTGCATCAGGAGTATGTCGTTGAGTTGGGTCATATCAGTGGTTTTAGAGGCTGCTGCTCACCGTCAGATAGAAGCCACAAAAGAGAAGACAGTTGCTTCTTAGTTTCTTGATATCCTGCTGCCTCTTTTGTTAAAATTACCTGCTCTCTCCAGCTGCAGCTCCCTGGCAATAGGGAGCAATAACTGGAGAAGGCTTGGCCTCAGTTACTGCACTGTAACTCTGGTGGCAGAAGAAAGGGAATGGAGCCACCATGTCCAGTCTTAACAACTAAATAGGTGGACCTTTAGTTACCTGTTCAGGTTTTTGTTTAAGCCTTTATGTGCGGGCATCAGCATATTGCATTGTTCTCAGAAATGTACCAATAGCTAGTTACATTATCTGGTCCCGACTGTTCCCAGTTCTGCCTGACTAATGTGAATCAGAAACACCTTTGGTAGTGACTGAATCATTTGACAAGAACAGACGAAATCCACAAGAAGTGATATTTTGGGTGGGTGGGTGGGGGGAAATAGGGAAGCAAGTCCAAAGCATGAAGTACATTAGACAAGCATTTGAAGCTTCACTGGCTTCTTTGTCAGGCAAAGCAGTTAAAAATAATGCAGGAGAGAAATGGTGAGAATGTTACAGCAACTTATCTTTCAAAGGTGGACCTCTTTGAGTCACTCAAACATCATCACTATTTTTCTTCCATATGATTTTTACACCTTTACTTGATGCAGAAAACAATGAAGCTTTGAAAGGCTGCACATTGTGTTTTTTGCTTTGGAATTGGCCCAATAAAAGGTATCTCTGCTTATGGGTTTTGTATTTTGCTGTATGGCCAACACAGCTACCTGAATATTTTTGTTCCTGAATCATTTCGATATTTTATGCATTTCCTTGATTTCCACCGTCAAAACAGATTGCAGTAGTTGGTTAACTGCCTATTTCCCCTGCATTTGCTCGTGTCAGTGCCCTTCCTTTAATCACTGCCTTATCCTTAAGTTTTACCTCTTGGGGAGTCTTCTAGAAGAGATTTGCTCATAGATAAGTATGGAGCAGCCCTGGAGGTCCTCTCTTGAAAAAGTAAGTAAGCAGCAGCCAGCCCTCCTGGCAAAAGAAAATTCAGAGGAAACAGACGGCATCTGCCCAGCGAAGCAAGAGAGAGGAGGGAACAGACTGCTCATTCATTCAGATCTGTAGAAAGGCTAGTGTGTTTTCAGGCGAGTTGGAAGTTTGCCCTCTCCTCTTTGAGCATTTCCCCTTGTGTGTGCCTGAGGTCTGTTTCTAGTCCGCTGGTTATTTTGTGAAGCTTCTTCTGCCTAATTAAAACAATAAGCCTTGGCCCTTCAGGTTTCCAGACATCTGAGTTGCCGTGAACTCTGATCTCAGCCTGTTGTTGTGCTGCAGTTTCTGAAAGCTGTTCTCTGGCCTAAAGCTCTGTGGGTTATTACTTGAACTTTCCTTCCTACTCCAAAGGCCAAGATTTCCAGATAGATGCACAGGAGTATTAGTTGGCTTGCGGTGCTCAGTGGTTATGAAGAGGAAGGGGGAATGGACATCTGAGAAATTTGTTGCCCAGATCACTGCAAAGTTGCTTGTCTTGTCTCTGAGTAGGTTACCTGTCATGCTTGGGAATTTGCATTGGTGTGCATCTTGGATGGCAGAGGAGGTTGTGAGGCTTGGAAAGTAAAAACAAAAACAAAAAACCCTCCAAATTGCTTGTGTCCTTCACCTCTTGAAGCCAAGTGACTTTCTTCTATATTGGCCCTAAATGTTGCAAAATAGTTTTGCTGTGTAATGAACTGTGAACAGGGAGAATTATTATCAAGAGTTGGCGGAGGGTGCAGGCAGATGGAAGCCTGAGTTTGGGAAGCTGACTGTTGGACTCCAGCTCTCAAAATCTCCAGCCAGAAGCCAATTCCCACGAGGACTGTGGGAAAGTAGTCCTTAAAAGTCATGTTTCAGAACTCTGTGTCTGTCTCTGAGCTTCCAGGATTTCTGGCTTCTAGGTTTGTAACAGTACTAGCAAAAACAGTGACTCTCCCACCGCCTTTGTTCTCCTGCTGAAATGAAGAAATCTTGGGGTGGCAGTGGATTTTTGTGTAGTAAGGATAATGAAGACTGCACCACAGGTGAATAGACTCAACCAAAGAAGCTACGGCTGTCCTAAATTTGCAAGACCTGAGCAGGACTGTTGGTGTCTGGGACTGTTGGATGCCTCCTGTGCATAGGGTTGCCATAAGTCAAAGTTGACCTTTGTGTCAGATAGCAACAACAAACGACAATGAGTTCTATTCAGTTCTGGCTTCTTGTTGTTGTGTGCCATTTCTGACTTAACGGTGACCCTAAGGAAACCCTATCATGGGATTTTCTGGGGCTGAGAGTGTGTGACTTGCCCAAGATCATCCAGTGAGTTTCCATGGCTGAGTGGAGAATCAAACCCTGGTCTCCAAGGTCATAGTTCCTCAAACCACTACATCATGCTGGCTCTCCTAAGTTCTGGGACCCCAGAACAAATTCCTTGGTTCAGAATTTTTGTAACTTTTGGGGTGCTTCTTTTGTAGCAGGCTGTACCATTTGAATCTTCTACTTATAGGGAAAAAGTGGCAGGGAGCAAAGCAGATTCTGAAATCTTGAGATCTCCCTATCACAGATCTAGGGTGTGTGGAGTTCTCTGTAGGTGCTCCCTGTTCTTGGGTCTCCCTTCAGTGGGAGCCCTGCAGTGCCTTGGGTGGGAAAAGAATATAACTGAACTCCTTGATGAATCTGCTGGCAAGACACCCACATGCCTGGGGTTCCCCCATGTTTCCTGAGATTACAGAGTGAGATGAGGTCTCTGTTTCTTTTCCCCCACCCCCAGGTTCTGTGGGGAATGCCTCCAGCCATGTCTCCAAGTACCCTCTCCTCTCTGCCCGCTTTGCCGCATGCCCTTTGACCCCAAAAAGGTGGAGAAGGCCTCCAGCGTGGAGAAGCAACTCTCTTCCTTCAAGGCTCCCTGCCGAGGGTGTAGCAAGAAGGTAATGGATACCAAAAGTGTCTCTCTGCTTGGGCAAAGGCAGATCCACACGCAGGAGAAGCAGCTCCTTTCTTGTCAGCTTTACAACCACGAGGAAGTGGTTGGGTAACTTGCAGCTCAGTGGTTTTGCATCTTTGCCTCTCCAGCTGGCAAGGTGTGACACCACGAAGAACGGCTGATGGCTGACGTGAAGTTCCTTTGATATATTTAAATGGTGATTATACTCCAGGATTCCACCTCACTGCAGCAGAGATCAGCAGTTGTGAAGGGAAGCATTTTTACCCCTATGCAGACCACAGGGGCACTCCAAATGCAACCAGAAGTGATGGAACATCACTTCTGATTTATTTTCTGGCTGTTTTGGGGGGAAGTTGAACATTGTGGAAATTCTGGGAAGGCTAGCACTGGGCAAAGCTACATTCTAAGAAAGATAGAACTCATATGCCTAATGCTGTCATCTCCCCTTTATTCCCCCCTCAGGTGACCCTTGCAAAGATGAGGTCCCACGTCACGTCCTGTGCGAAGGTTCAGGAACAGATGGCCAACTGTCCAAAGTTTGTTCCCGTCGTCCCGACTTCCCAGCCCATTCCCAGGTATCTGTTCCTTCACTGACTGGGGCAGCTGATGCCAAAGCAGGGATGTCGGGATTGCCCTCCATATGAGGGGATTATGGTTTAGCGTGTAGATTGAGCATGCATAACTGTTAGTTATTCCGGGTGGGGAATCTTAACTGTAAAAACCGCATTTACAAGGGGCTTTGAGATACTAACAGGGAAGCTACAGTAATCCCCCCTTATCCATGGAGAATACATTCCAAGAGTCTCTGTGGATACCTGCAATTGCAGATAGTACCAAACCCTCTAGCTTCACAGGGACCACAGAGGGACTTTGTACTGTCTGGTAGTATGAAACCTCTCTGCGTTCGCCGCGAAGCTAGAAATGGCTCTGGCGCCACCAAAAGTAGCGCAGCATGGCAGAGACGACAGAGATAAGGGGGGATTACTGTATGCTATCTCTCTGGGAAGTAGGCGAAGAGAGGACCTCTGCTTTTCTAAGAAAAGGGGCTTTTACAGCCACTCAGAAGCCCGTGACAAATTCCTGTGCTCTCTTGCAGCAATATCCCAAACCGTTCTACGTTTGTTTGCCCCTATTGTGGAGCACGAAATTTGGACCAGCAGGAACTGGTGAAGCACTGCATGGAAAATCATCGCAATGACCCCAACAAAGTGGTGAGTTTTATGTGCATGAGTCTGGTGTTAGAGTAGGGGTGGGAACTGTGTGGCCCTCCAGTTGTTGACCTGCAGTTCTGTACTGGCTAAGACTGCTGAGAGTCATGCTTCTGTTGAGTTATGGCAGGTTTTCTTAGGGAAGGAATCCTCAGTAATGGTTTTGCCAGCTTCCTTCTCTGAAGTAGAGGCCACGGTACTAGTATTCTTTGGTGGTCTCCCATCCAAGTGCTGACCAGAGTTGACCCTGGTTAGCTTCCTAGATCAGATGAGATCTGGTGCCTTTAAGGTGTTTATGCCATAGTAGTATTAGCAGTAGTAATAAAATAGGATACAGTGCTGATGATGTCTTTGTAGCAGCTCAAGGTAGTTAACAATCCACTTAAAAGCATACAGTTAAAAATCATAGCTTTCAGATTTCTAAAACCACAAAAGATGTGTGGTTTTAAATGCTTTTACCAAGTTTTGTGCCTTTGGGGGTTGCCTAATAAAGCTATTGCTTCGGTGCAGACTCTGGGATTTGTCTTACAGTCAACACAGCCACCCTTGTATTTCTTCCAACTGCAAATGTCAGCTTAGAAGGCAACACAAGCAAGCAGCAACAAGAGGCAAATCATCCCCTTACTTAGTCCTCAGAAGCTCATACAAACACATCTTTTAAACTGGTGCCTGAAAGACAAGGGGAACAACCAGCTCTCAAAAGAAGAATATTTTTCTGGGGGCAAATGGGTTCCCTGGCTGATGCAGCCCTGGAGCAGGGCATGACTTCCTGTGAATTGTTCAGCTTGCATGCATATTTGAGCTGTTTCCCCTCTGTGGAGTTGGTAGTTTTGCACAAACATTTGCCTCTGGGCAGATCAAGCACTCTCCTCCTGTTTCTAGCTCGCTGCATCTCTGTTCTCTTTCTCTGATGGGAAAAACAGCTTCCTTGTCTTTCAACAGAAGAAAACAGGAAAGTGAGTGTGCCTGAGGAAGAGGCAAGTGTATTGAGGGAGAGCATTTTGTTTCATACAAAAATTGCTTTGGGAATCGTAGTTGTGCAGTTGGAAGGGACTGCGAAGGCCACCTGGTCCAACCTAGAGCCACACGGGAATACACAACTACAGCATCTTTGAACGATTTTTGTCCAACCTCTGTTTAAAGACTTCCAAAGATGGAGAGTCTGCCTCTCTCTGAAGCAATCTGTTCCACTGCCCAACGGCTCTCACAATAAAAAAGGAATGATTTTTTTTGTGGACTAGAATGCACTTCATTACTTTTCCAAGAGGTGCAGCAGTTCAGACTGGGACTGTGGAGATCAGTGTTCTAGTCTAGTGGTTCTTAAACTGGGATCTGCTGGGGTCTAACAGGGGCCCTGCTGCTGGACACCCAACAGCGTGGCAACCCTAAGGTGACTCACTTTTTTTTTTTTGGCAATATTTGCTCAGAAGGGAGTTGCCTTTGCCTTCCTCTGAGGCTTAGAGAATGTGACTTGCCCAAGATCACCTAATGTCTGAACAGTGATTGGAATCCTAGTGTCCAGGAGCCTTCAATAAATAAATAAATATTTGAAAATTTAAATAAATATTTGAGTATTTAAATTATATTTAAATCTTGAGGTAAGTCTTGGGGGTCCCTGGCAACAAATTATATTTACAGGGGATGGGGCAGTAAAGAAAAAGTTAAGAACCACTGTTCTAGTCATCTTGTTGTTTGGAATGGGCTGTCTTGTTCTCCTTCTCTGCTCAAGGTACATTCCTCCTTTCTCCACCACCCCTTTTGTGTCTTTCAGGTATGCCCTGTCTGCTCAGCCATGCCTTGGGGTGACCCCAGCTATAAAAGCGCCAACTTCTTACAACACCTCCTGCACCGGCACAAGTTCTCCTACGACACGTTTGTGGTGGGTATTGCCATCCAACCGAACCTCTAGGGATGTTTTAGTTGCTCACTAAAGACCTGGCTTGGGAAGCCCAAAATGTCTTTGAGGCAGCAACAAAGGTCAGGGTTCTGGCGTCCTTTGTGTTTACATGATAATTTTCCCTCTTTTGTGTTGTGCTCTTTTCAGAACTTGGGAAAGTTCCCCTGTTTCTTGGACTACAATGCCCAGAATCTCTTCTGGGTTGGCTGGAGGATTTGGGGAACTGTAGTGCAAATAGTTGTGGGAGGCAGATTTCCCAAGTTCTTTATAATCTTAGTGCATTGTATGGTACCTTATTTTATGTATTATACTTATATGCTGCCTTTCTCCCAGAGTGGGGACACAAGGTGGCTTGGGGCTTCTTCCTTCAGTGGAAGAAAAAAGTCTGGCTGGGGGGCAGGTCTGGGGCTGGATAGGGGATTCCAGGTGTTGTTGTGAGTAAAAGGGGAATGTTCCCAAACTGTGTGAAGGTTGGGCCTCCCTTATCTGAAATGCTGGAGGGGATCTATGTTTCTTTAACATTCACTCAGGACAGACTAAGCTCTCGCCTTTCACCACTCTACTTAGAGGAGCTTCTTTTTTTGTAAAGATTTAATACTGTACCTTAACTTTTATCAGAAAAAGGAACCATCCCCTTTGAGTAGATTGGCAAAAGGCCTGGGTGGGAAAGTGGCAGCAGCCGGGACAGCTGGCTCCCCCAAGGTGTCATTGGCACTTTCCCCTCTCCCTAGAATGGCCCTCAACTTATCCACAGGTCATATCAAAATCCATAATTTTGGCCCCAAAACCTACCCTCAACTTATACATGAGATCAACTTATACACAAGTATATATGATAATTGCTTTTTATCATTTGCTGGTTTTTAGCTGCGTTTTTCCTTTTAAGTTTTATTGTATTATTTAAAACAGGTAGAGATGAACAGCGACACGGACAATAAGCCCTGGCTTTGTCTTCCTATTTTCCAGGACTATAACATCGATGAAGAAGCTGCGTTACAAGCTGCCCTGGCCCTCTCCCTGTCGGAGAACTGAGGGCGAACTTTGAGCAGCTGGTTGGAACTGTGGCTGGGTTTTGCCAGCCCTTGACATGGACCTTTTCCCTTTTTTTCGTAAAAGAGGAGGCAAGGCCCTCCTTCCTTCCACTGGGTACCATTGAGTGAGCAAGTGCCCCGTGCCACTGACTTTTGCCCTGCCTTGTTCAGCCAGACAAATCCTTCCTTCATTTTCCAAACCAAGAGCGGAAAGACTTGGATGCAGGCGGCCAGCTGTATGGGTGACAAAATGTAACAGAGCTCCACACCTCTTCCGCTTTGAATTTTGGGTTGGGCTCTCTTTTCACTTGGACACTTCCTAATTAACAAAGGGGGCGGGGCGTTTTATTAAGATGCTTTTAAGAAGATTTTAGCACCATCTTCCCTTCTTCTCTTTTGCGGTTTATAGAGCAACAAGGCATTTCACGGGGAGATTGCTGTCTCGATTTCTTAAAATCACCCAGAGCTGGGCATTGGTTGGTTGGATTTTTTTTTTAATTTAAAAACAAAGCAAGCATGGGTGATCTAAACTTTGTAGGATTATTTATTATGCCCTTGGGAACGAGTTGCCCACTACTTAGCCATGGCCACAAAGGACATTTCAGTTAAAACTGTACATGAAAATGCTGGTGGGAGTTTCAAAATGATCTGCCGAATTAAAACCCCAAATGATCAACCCGCCTTTTCTCTCCTCCCCACACTCTTGGCGACCCTTGCTCGTTTTATATACCAGCTTTTGTGATAAACTCTAGAGGTTCTTCGTGGTTCTTTTTTTCTACATCTCTCGGTGTGACGAATAACTCTTTTCACATTTTCTATAGAGATGACAAGAGTAGTTAATTCTTGATATTGCAATATCTGTGTTTGGTTAGGAACGATAGTATTTTTATGGAGCATTATTTTTCAAAGTATATTTTTTAAAGAAAAACACGGCACGGGTTTTTGTTAAAGAAAAACATGTGGATTCAAGAATCTTAGGCTGCAAGTTTTTTTTGGTTGGGGGGTTAGAGAGTGGAGGAGGCATGCTGGAACCTAGAATGGGGAAAAGGACTTCTTTTCATTAACACACGAATAATGGAGCGGTTGTCTTTTTATAAAAATGGTTTGGGGATCTCTTTTCTGCTGTAAAGAAAAAGATCTTTGATGAAATTACCTATCTGTGTCTTTTTCTTACTTCAAATACTAGTCTTTTTTTGTTTTACGAAGCTAAATGGCCTACTGGGCTGCAAATATCAAAATATTTGTGTGTGACTGTGGGAAGAAGGCTGAGGTATGGTGGAGAGAATGGATACCCAGGGTCTAAACTGGGTCAGGGAAAGGAGAGGGAAAAGGGGGTCAGCGTGGTGGCCATATACTTCCTCTCTCATGTCCATCTCCTTCCTTGGGTGTGGGATCAGGGTGCTGGGAGAGGGTTTGTGGTGTTGTGAGCTGTCCTTATCTGGCCGGACAGAGGCTGGTGGTGGTGGAGGAAGAAGAGGACCAGAGGTGGGTTTTTAACGGGCTGTGCGGCCTGATCGGAGCTGCAAAGAGGGAAGATTCCCCTGAAAAAGAAGCGCTTGAGATGTGGAGACAAGGGTTGGAGAAACTCACAAATAATCAAATCTGTGACAGTCAAGCCCGCAAATCTGGAGGGCCGACTGGATCTTGCTCTGCTGCGTACCAACCCTTGCTATTGTAAGGCCATTTCCACACGAGAACTGTCTATAGCACTATGATTCCACTTTCAACATCCTATGGAATCCTGGGGTTTGCAGTTCCGGGAGGGGCCAGGCGGCCCCTCCCGAAACTGCAAACCCCAGGATTCTGTAGGATGTTGAAAGTGGAATCCTAGCGCTGTAACAGGCTGGTGCGGAAATGGCTTAAGACTTTGAAGGTGGGCTGTAATACTGTGTTGCAGTCACCGTGGTGAACTCCAGGGGGAGTAGCAGCTTCATTTGTGGTCTTTCCCCCTCGTTTCTCCCTGATAACTCTCCTTGAGTAATTGTTTCAGGGCAAATCGCCTGCCTGCCTGTGACTGGGAGCCTTTTGGGAAAAAGAAAGGAGAGGGATGCAACACTTAACCCTTGTATTGCTATGTAGGTTTCCCAGCCTTTTGTGTTCTCGCTCGCCAGCAGAGGTCTGAGCAGGGAATCTGCAAGGAAGGAAGGAGAAACAAGAGGAGAAATATGTCTTTGGAGGGTCTTATCGGTGGCTGCCCCTAGACTTTGGAGCTCCCTTCCTAGGGAAGCCAGAAGGGCCCCTTTCTTACTGTCCTTCCATCAGCAGGCTAAAACCTTTTTATTCAGACAGAGTTTGAAACAAAGAACAGGCAAGGGGGTACTGTATTAATTATTTTTAAAGGTTTTCCAGTCTTTTTTCAATTGCATTTTCTTTTATTGAGGTGTAGAGAATAGTTTGATTCTATTTTAATATTCACTTTTTGGATGTTTCTAATTGTTTTGTTCCCAGTTTTGGGGGGAAAAACAGGAGGATGAGGAGGAGATGCTGATGCTGATGATGCAGTCCCATTTCTTCAGGACCCCCTTTACCAGGGGAGCAGGGGAAAAAAAGAAAACTTGGTTTTTTCACAGGTTTAAGATGAGCCTGGCTGACTTCTTAGATCTTGGGAGGATGGCTTTTTACCCTTCCTAGCCCTCATCTCTAGCCTGTTGACTGAGTACTCAGAGCCTTTTTGGTGGCTGCTCCCTGCCTGTGGAATTCTCTCCCACTGGATAGTTTAATTTTTTTTAAAAAAAACTTTTTGTATCAAATAGGTTTTAACTGCACTTTGCTTTAATTTCTTGTAGCTGAGGTAAAAACGGGAGATCCGTCTCCAAGTGCTCGGTTGGTGGTTTCTATTTTTTTAATTTTAATTTTAATTTAAGCTTATGTATATATTTCAGGGACAGTATGGTATCTAGCAGCAGAAATGTCTCAAGCTGAAAATCTCATTCCATTTGCTCGAACGACAATATGTTTTTAAACTATTTAGTACTTTTAATAGAATGGTTTAATTTTTTTTAGGGTTTAGCTGCAGTTAGCGTTAATTGTTGTCACCCACCTTGGCTTCTGTCCCGCCTGACTGCTACTAGTGGGAGAAGTGGAATGAAGGAGGAGGAAGTACAGCCAAGGTGACTCAGTGGTTTGATGTGGGAGAGCAGAGTTTGGTTCCCCACTCAGCCGTGGAAACCCACTGGGTGACCTTGGGCACGTCACACAATCTCAGCCCCAGAGCACTCTGCGATAGGGTTGCCTTAGGGTTGCCATAAGTCGGAAAGAACTTCAAGGGCACACGAGAACATAAGGAGAAAGGGCACTTGGTTTAGCATCACAGTGAACAGGGAGGTGGAGGCAGGCTTGGGACAGACGCAGCCCGTGGCTTGTTATTCCCACAGTCCAGCAAGCAAACCAGTGCTTTGACTTGCCTTTGCCACAAGCGTCCCTGAACCCTGAAGGACCGTGAGACTCGGATCCCTCAAGGCTGTGCTGGAGCAGATAAGAAGTCCTTTCCCTAAACATGCCACCCATTCTCTTGTCTCTTTCCCTTCCTAGCTGAGATTTTTTGCCAACACCACCGTCCCTTCTTGAATCTCAGATGTTTTCTTTCTCTCCCAGCCAGCCAGGCTGGCAGCATCAGTTCCCTGCCTGCATCTTTAAAAAAAGTAAATCAGGGTGACGCAGGACCCAAAGAGCATCTTATCTTCAGCTGGGCTTCTGTCAACAGCTCAGCCCCAACCTATGTCCCATCTCAACAATTCCTAAGGTCCCTTGAATGAGGCCAGAGGCTTTGCGGCTTCATTAAACTTTATCTCTCCCTCTCTTGCTTTGAGATTTCCTGTCTGCTGCTCTAAAAACGTGGCACAGAGGTCAGCCAGGCAGTGGAAAACTCCAGGCCCTGTTAAAAAGCACCAACGGAGATGGGGAGGGGGGAATGTTTACCTGTGACTGAGATGACAGTGCACTTGGGACGATGAGTCAGTGGGGAAGATATTTCGAGACACCCTACCCTGTCTACAAGTCTGGATGCTCTCGAAGTCCAGGCCTCATAGGCAGTGCCCAGAGTTTGCAAATACTGAGTTTTTGGAATGCAGCTCCCTGAACCCACCAGCTAGCTTGGCTGTTCTGTGGACTCCCAACTGCCTTAATCCACACCCACCAACATTTCACAGATGAAAACGGGGACAGGTGTGACCAAGAGACCTCAGAATGTGGTCAAGATGGCAAGGAAGAACAAGCAAGCTAGGAGAGGCTGCAGTGGTTTGCTTTTGCCTGAGCTTACTGGGAAGGACAAGGTACTGCCCCTTTCTCTGCCCCTTCCCAACAAATCCATTAAATGCAAACTACTATTGCACTTTGAACTCAGTTTGCAGCAACTGAAGTACGCTGAAGACAAAGGGGGGAAATGGGAGGAGGAGAGAAAAACCGGAATATTTTAAAAGCAGCTGGAAAAGGAGAGAGATTAATCAGGACTGTCCCAGGGAAACTGGGACAGTTGGAGGATATGTTAATCCAGTTTGTGTGTGTGTGTATGGGGGTGCTATTGTGGCTTGCCTGTGTGCCCCAAGTTGCTGAACTATAATTCTTGGACCTCAAGGCTTGGATCCTTTTCTCAGGGGGAGGAACCAAAGGGCAGGCAGCGCTGCTTTAAAAATGCCCTCATTCATTAGACATGGTGTGGTTTGCAAAATTATTTTTGCTTTGTTCAGCTGTGGTTCGTGATTAATATATTGGACTTAATAAAATCAACAGGAGCTTCTCCTTTTAACATCGCCCTTGTAATGTTACCAGCGCCCTTCCGAAGGGCTTGTCCCAAAGTCTTAGCTTTTGGCCCTGAAACCTCCAATCTTGGGATGGCCCTAAATCTGTCAGGATAGCCCTACACCCTACCCTAAAACTATTTCTTAAGGTGTGGGTGAATAAGAAAGGGAATGGTGGACAAATAGCTGGACAGATAGATCTTTCATGCAGTTTCTTTGGCATAAGGGACTTTTAGGCAAATAAAGCAGAAGCTGGGAATCCCCCATGCCATGCACATCAGTCCTACGCATGCAAAAATAAACCTTTTGGCTTGAGCGGCACTGGCCCCTCGAAGCCATTTGATGCTCCTGCCTCTATGCAATCCGAGGAACAAGTGCTCCATCCAAGAGATCGTCCTGGGGTTGGCGTCAGCTGCATTCCTGGCTTACTCTCTCCTCTTGATGGGATTTGCCTCACTGTGTGGATTCAGCTGGCTGCTGTTTCGAGAAAGGAGTTTCTACTCTCTTGGGACTTTTTTCTCCCTCCACCCAGTCCCAAACGGTCAAGTCTGCTCTGAAGTGTCATTCCCTATAGAGTCGGGGGTCCAGGATCATTGAGCTGCAACTGTCAGCAGCAGAGGTACTGGGGATGAATTCTAGGAGCTGTAGTCCAAGACCATCTGGAAGGCTCTGTCATTCCCACCTCTGCTATAATGAGCAGGGTGGGAATCATGTCACCCTCCAGACAGCCAACATATATCTTCTAATATTTCACCAACAAAAAACAGGAATTGCGGCCAAGCAACATCAGAGGGTGGTCAAGATGGCAAAAGTTATGAATGAGGAATAACACGCCAGCTAGGAGAGGCTGCAGAATTTTGCTTTTTCCTGAGCCTACTGGAAAGGGCAAGATTTTACCTTTTTGCCCCCACCAAGTTAATTGAGTGCAATCTACTTTTGCAGTTTGAACTCATGTTTGCAGCAATTGAAGCAATCTGAGGAGACAGGGGGAAGGTGGGAGGAGGAGAGAGAAACTGGAACATTTTAAAAGCAGCTGGGGAAAAAAATGAGATGACAAGGCTTTAATCAGGACTGTCCTGACTAAACTGGGACGTTTGGAGGATATGAGCCAGTGGTGGGATATGCTGGGAGTTGTAATCCCACAACACCCGAAGGGCTGCATGATTCCCACTCCACCAAATCATTCACAACTAGACTTGGAAAAATCCCTTTGTTTGGACTACACTTCCCAAAATGCTTTGGCTGGGGGGGGTTGTCTGCCAGTGCTAACTGGAGGATTCTGGGTGTTACAGTCCAAAAAAGGAACTTTTCCAAACTTGACTCACAACTCCCCTAAATCTGGGGGCATGCTACATTTCTTGCAAAACTGAACAGTGGAAAGGATGAACCTTCTCTTGTACCTTTTCCTTGGGGAATCACTGCCAGTCAGATTATTCCAGGGTGGGCAACTGGGATCCTCCAGGTGGTATTGGACTGCAGCTCCCATAATTTTTTGAGGCTTGGGAGCTGGCTAGGTCTGCTGGGCATTGTAGACTGAAAAAAAACAAAACTGGGGGTCACAGCTAGAACGTCTGGAGCAGACGATAGCAAAGGAGATGTACAAATAGTCTAATCTAGTATAATACAAACTTCCTATCTTTCTGTTTTAAAATATGACAGTGACTCTGAGCATGGATAGAGTATTTTTATAGCATTGTCTTATGTTCTTTTCCTATCCCACCTCAGATCTTAGAAAGTTTTAGCCAACCACTCTGCATCTGGACGTAGGGGGCAAAAAATGTATAAGTCAAGGAGAAGTTCACGTCCTTGTGAATACCCTTCCTTCTCAGTTTTCAAGGTGTTTTTCCTCCTGTGGTCTTATTTTTCACATTTTTCTCAGGTGATATATTTTCTGAGAAAAGAGCTTTCCCCCTCCATTGTGTCTGTGCCAATATTTGCTCTGTGGTGCAAACAGTAATTTCCGGATGGTCCCTGGGAGAGGGGGAAAATCAGCCAGGTTGTTTGGTTAATTCAGGACTGCCTGCCTCTGGAATTTAAAAAAGAAAAGCACCCGAAAGAGTCTCTGGGATGGTTAAAAGTCAAGTTTGTGATTGGTCTGTTATATTTGTATTCCAATGAGCTTCTTTTAAAGTGTTCAAAGCAGCCTACATGGCAACCCCCCCTTTCCAATTTTTTAATCTTTGCACTTCGCAGTCTTGTGAGGTAGGTCAGCAGAAACAAAGAGAGACTGGCCCGAGAGATCTCCTGAGTTTAATCGCTCAGTTGGGACTAAAAAGGAAATCTCTAAAAAGCCGGATAGCTTTCCTTGTGTTCTACAGACGCATTGGGCCACAACTCATTTCATCCTCAGTTAGCATATCCATTGCTCGTGCTGACTGAGGCTGATGGGAAGTGCAGTCCAGCACATTTGCAGCAGGTAATTTGCAGTGTAAGTATATGGTATACAGTATTTCTTGTTGTTGTGTGCTTTAACATTGCTTCTGACTGAAGAGACCCCAAGTCAAACTTATCCCTGAGTTTTCTTGGCAAGGTTTGTTCAGAGAGAGTTTGCCATTGCCTTCCCGTGAAGCTGAGAGAATGTGACTTGTCCAAGGTCACCCAGTGGATTTCCATGGCTAAGCAGGGATTTGAAACCCCCAACTTGAACAACTTGGACTGCAACTCCCAGCATTCCAGCAGCCACACTGGGTTTTCAGAATAACCAATAAACAGTGTAGCTGGTGGGGGATGATAGCAGTTAGAGTCCAGCAACATCAGGCGGGCTAGACACAGTTCCTACTCTCGGGGGTAGGAGAAAATCCACTGTGGGGGCTCATGGTTCTCCTATTAGTGAGAAAACAAATCTGCTTAAGTTTTTGTTCCAAACTTTACAGGAACTCAGCAGAATGTCTAAAATTTATTCACTCCATTCAAACTCACACTATAACCTGGAGTGGGGATGCCAGCCACCAAATGACCCTGAAAAGTCCCTTCTAAGTGGAAACAACCCTTGGTTAGTTTAATACAGTACCCTAGATTAAGTCCAGGTTAAAAATACTTCTTTTTAAAGTTTCTGGAGTACATAGCCACCATGCTATTGTTCCTGAAACGCATTTTCCTTCCCCCTCTCTGTCTCTCTCTCTCAAAGATCTCCTGCTCCACCTGTCCTGTTTTTTTGCCCACTGATCTCCACAAAGCCAGAGGGGAGCCTTTTGCTCTTCTTCCAGCCCTCTGCCCTCCGTCACCTGCCTCAATTGCTTCACAGGGATATCTGAGGTGCTTAGGAGATGTTTGCAAACTCCTTTGAAGCAGGAGCAGGGCAGGTTGCAGGGGGCGAGAGAGATAAGCACTCTATCGGGAACAGCCCGACCCAAGAAACTTCCTCACCTTGCCATTGCTTCTCAGAATTCCCCCCTGTCCATTTGTTTGTCGGGGGCTCAGTTGGAAGAGCAAACGCTGGAACCTTCCTCTGCGCCCCCTGTCCCTCCCTGCTTTCTGCTACCGGTTTTCACCCATGTGGGTGTTTGGGCTCAAAGCCCTAGCTATATTAGTCTCTATCAGCATAAAAACATATGAAGAAATCTTGTAGCAACTTGGAGGCTAATTTTGCCACCCTAAATATATATTTTTCTTTCAGTTTCCAGATGTCTAGGATTGTGGTCACTCTGAGAGTTTAAGCAACCAAAGAAACGAGACATAGTGATCCAGTGAATAGAAGAGTTCTAGGTAAGCCAGTGTGGTGTATGGTTTGACTGTTGCACTACAACCTGCTCGGCCATGGAAACCCATTGGGCGTGTCACACACTCTCAGCCCCAGAAGACCCCTGTGATAGGGTCACCATAATTTGGAAACAACTTGAAGGAACACAACAACAGCAAGGCATGAACAGTCTTCAGTGTCTCACTCTTTTCAGTGCTAGGAATATGGGGACTGAAAGAAAACTTCATGTGGGGAGGGTACAATTCTTATTTGTACCGCCTCCTCCTCCTCCTCCTCCTCCTCCTCCTCTCGCAGGACACTCCTGGGAAGCGGGGGGCTGCCGGCCGGCCGCTCCCCCTTCTCTTTGCACCTGCAGCCGCCCTCCTCGGCGGAGGAGGCGGCGGCGGCAAGAGCCAAGGACGGCCCCTCCTCGGGCGGCGGTTGGTTCGGCGGGCGGCCCATGCTAATCAGCCCGCCGCTTTATCCCACCTGCCCGGCCACCCGGCTTGCCGAGGGAACCGGCGGCTGCTTCGGCCGGTGCCGCTGCCGCTCCTCGCCATGCCGCGCTCCTTCCTGGTCAAGAAGCCCTCCAGCACCCGGGTGCCCAACTATGGCCAGCTGGAGACGCGCCGCCAAGGTAAGGAGCGCCGGGGCGCCGCGCCTTCTTCGTGCGCTTTTGCGCCCAGGGCGCACGGCAAGCTTTGGAGAGGGGGTTTCTCCCGTGGTGCGCTTTCCGGGGGCCCCTCATCCACCCTTCCTGGCACCCCGTGGTCTTTCCTTCAGGGGAGTGCCTTCTCTGACCCCTTCCTTCCCCAGGCTCGGGCCCCATGCTGAGGTTTCGTTTCCAAACTGCCGTCCCCCATCCTCGCACGGAGAGGAATGAGGAGACCCCAGTAGAACAGGCTCGCCAGGCGCTACCGACTTTGAGAGCCCTTTGCGCTTTTTCACGGAGATACTTTCAAACTGTTTCCAGCTCTATCGATAGTTCGATTATATTTTAACTTCTGATACGTTTTGATGATGGCAGCTTTTTATTACATCTGTACCTTCTTTGACTCCCTGTCGTGATGTTGTAGGTGATGTTATTATTAAATTAAATTAGTAGTATTAAATTTAATTATTAGCATTAAACTAAATCGCTTTTTTTTAAAAAAAAATTATTAAATGGTGATGAACAAATAACAACTAGAATTAAACGGTGATAGGTATTTTAGGAACATTCTCCACAAGGTTATAGGTGGGTACTATTTGGTGCTGCCCTCTCCTCCTCATCCTCCAGGCCCTCCCTACACCGCAAGAGGGAGGATTCCCCACAGCAAGTGGATAAGAATTCTCCTTCACTCCCCAAATTTCTAGCAATCCAGACAGTGGTGGATATGTGGCTTCAAGTGGCTTGTGGACTTATGTCGACCCCATGAATTTCATCAGGTTTTTCTTAGACAAGAAATCCTCAGAGGTAGTTTTGTCAGTTCCTTCCTCTGAAATATCGCCTAGAGAACCTGGTATTCATTGGCATTCTCCCATCCAAGTAGTAACCAAAGCTGAGCTTGCTTAGCTTCCAAGATCAGGCAGGATCTAGTGCTTTTCGGGTATGTGACTGAGTTGTGTGTGTGAATTGCCTTCAAGTTGCCTGTTGATTTAATGAACCTTCCATGAATTTCCTAGGGTTGTCTTAGGCAAGGAATCTTTAGGGGTGGATTTACCAGTTCCTT
This sequence comes from Iguana delicatissima, assembly GCA_948472985.1. Classification (NCBI taxonomy): domain Eukaryota; kingdom Metazoa; phylum Chordata; class Lepidosauria; order Squamata; family Iguanidae; genus Iguana; species Iguana delicatissima. The sequence goes on along the minus strand of CAOKZL010000747.1, from coordinate 308,843 downwards.
CCTCTGCAACAGAGCCTACAGCACCTTGCAGAGAGCAAGGCCCTGAAAATCCTTCACGCTTAGATCTTTCCTGTCTTCACATTCCCCTGGTCTCTTGGCCACCCCTTTTCTTAAGTTGCCTAAACACTGTTTCTAAATGCTCAACTGATTTTATTTTTGGATTATTTATTCCTTAGTTTTAAAACAAACAGTCAAATTCAGAGTTAGAATCACAGTCACAATCAAAGAAATACATACTCAAGGGAGAAAAAGAAACTAAAGTTGATACTAAAACACAAACTAAACTAAAACATTGAAAACTGACCGAGACACTAAACAGTAACTTACAGAACAACAGAAAAGACTCTGATCCCCAAGTCAAAATGTAATGAAAGAAAAATGATTCATAAAGGGAAAAAATGTTATTCTACCATTATAGTTCATCCTACTAGAATTATTAGTGACCATTAGTGGCAAATCATTGCATTGTTAGATTTCTTATTCTTAAAAAAAAAACCCTGAATTTTTTAAGTGATTGCAATGTGACAAGGAAATCTTGAGTGAGCAAGATTCTTTTCTTGGGGGGACAATACTCTAATTTTGCCCCCCAGAGGTTGCTACACTCTTGAAAGCCAAACCGACTAACATAACATCTGAATGAAAATTGCCATAGATAGGCTCACAATAGTGCAGTTATAAAAAGTGACATTACTTGGGAAGAGGCACATTTTTCTGACAGTAGCTCACCAGTTCTAGATTCTTGCATAGAATCTGAATCACTGATGGGCCAAAACTCCAGTGAGTAATCCGCAGGAGATTGTGAAACTGAGCTAATAATAATTGCTGTTTCATGCGGAGAGCTAGACTAAATACGTGAGCAAACGGCAGATTCTCATAACACGTTGGTGAGTTTGGAGGCACCTCTAAATTGCACTTCCCTCCTTTTGTTACTTCAGAAAGGTTTTCCGAGTGTGTGTACATGGTGTGGTTGATCTTGTGGTGTGTGGAGAGTTTTCACGATGCCAGCAGTCACCCTTAGGGATGGAGGTGCATTGGTGGGTATGGGAATTCCCCACACCACGTGGAACAACCGTGCAAACATGTATTGTGAGGGTGCTGTAAAAGACACAGCAGTGCAGTGTCTTTCTTGGTTTCCTTCATGTGTTGGGTTGCTAAAACCTGTCAGATATTAACACTGCCTTTATACAGACCTATGGGCGCAATTCAAAATGCTGGTTATGATCTTTAAAGCCCTCAATAGCTCAACCCCAGGTGGTTTGAATGCCTGTATCTCCCTAACTGAGTCTGTTCAAACTCAAAGACCTTCAGGACGGGTCCTTCTCTCTCTCCCACTACCTTCTCAGGCATGTTTGGTGAGAACAAGAGAGAAGGCCTTCTTGGAGACTGTTTCCAGATTTTGGAATTTCCTCCCCTGGAAGGACAAGTTGCTTTTCCTCTACTGGCAAGTGGAAACTTTCCTATTCTCTCAGACTTCTAGGAACTGACAGCAATGGGCTTTCGATAATGAGCTGTTAGGTTGATTTTTAAAATATCCTCTAGTATAATGAATTTTAAATTATTTTAATTCTACATATTGCTTAACTGTGTGTATGTTGTTGTGTGCCCTCAAGTGGTCTCTCACTTATGGCAACTCTAACGTGACCCTGTCATGGGGTCTTCTGGGGCTGAGAGTGTGATGCACCCAAGGTCACCCGATGGGTTTCTATGGCAGAACAGAGAACTGAACCCTGGTCTCCAGGGTCATAGCCTAATGCTCAAACTGCTACACCATGGTGGCTCTATGAGGCCAACTGTACGATTCTATGCCTTTGATAAGGCTTGGAAAAATAACTCCTAGACTCCCAAAGCGTGACCAAGACACTGGGGGATTGCAGTCTAAAAAAATCAATATTCCCTCTCCCCATTCTAGTCAGGGCTCTTGTTCTCCTTCACAATTTACGAGCGCCCAGTACCTCTGAAAGTTAAACAAATTTTTCCTGGGTAAATTGGTCACTGCATGCCAGGTCAGTTTCTGCACTTAACCTTTCCCTTTCCCTTGGTAAAGAATGTAAAGACGAGAGTGGTGGCACGCTGCTATTTTAAAAATGCCAAGTGTCACTTCTGTTGCATGGGAGCCTGCTTGAGTTGTGTTATTCGCCAGGGTGAGCTCAGGAATCTTGGGGCCAAGGAATGCTGTCTTGTTGTTTTAAAGCAATACTTAAATATTACTAGTCGTTCCAGACAAACTTTTTCAAAACTTTCCTCGGAAAATATAACACACACACACCCTGCCACCACCCAGGAGTTTAAGCATTCTATGAATCTGTTTCCAACCAATCTCTTGAATCTGGATGTATCATAATCAGGGGTGCAGGTACAGGGGCAATAATTCTTCCCCCTCCCACTGAAACATTGCAGAGAGCAAGAAACTGAAAATCATGCCCACCTAAGACTATCCCCTTGGCTGTGTTGGTATTCCCTGGATAAATTTGCCTGCCCCTTTTCTTTGCGATGCCCAATCTTTATATGCAGATGCTGGCTTGATGTTTTAAATGGCTGCAATGCTAAAAATTTGAGGAGTGAAGGGAAATGTTTTTCTGGGAGTGGGAGAACAACACCTTCACCCCAGTAGCTGCATTCTGGGTCAGAATTTAAAGTAAAACCCAACAACACTGCCTGATGGAATAATCTTTTAGTGTCAGGTGTAGTAATTCCATTCATGCAGTGGAAAATCCCAGTTTCCCAATGTTTAGAACCATGGGCCTCTTCATACTACAGAAATATAGCACTGTAATTCCACTTTAACTGCCCTGGTTTCATTCTATGGATTCTTGGGGTTTCCAGTTTAGGGACGGATGTTTAGAATTCTTAGCCAGAGAGCTCCAGTGCCTTAGCAGACTGTAAATTCCAGGATTTGACAGGAGTGAAGGCAAAATTATACCACTATAATTCTGTAGTGTGAACAGGCCCTATAATTTGTATGCAGGTAGAACCATGACTTAATATGCCACATACACGCTATGCAACATTATGGGCACTTCATAGGAAATGTCTTTGAGAAATGTCACCGGTGACCTTTCTCTAATCAAATTCATCAATTTTTCCATTTCTGCTAAATCTGTCAGTTTCAGCAACTGTTCTGAGGGTGGCTAGTGCTGAGTTGTTCCATTTTTGCGTGCACAACAAGCTTGCTGCCGTGGTCATATACTGACACAGTCTTCCACAGCTCTTTTCGACGTGTACATCCATGAATCCCAAAGGAAAAGATTGAAACTGGGACACTTTAAAAGCAGCTGAAAAAAAGTGGAATGGCAGGGGATTAATGGAGACTCTTCTTGCCAGTTTGGAATAACGGGAAGACATGTTGTCATCTTTTTGTTCTCTACCATTTTGAGTATGCATAGCCTGGAAGAGAGAAGGCTAAGAGGTGACATGGTAGCCATGTTTAAATATTTAGAGGGATGTCACATGGAGGATGGAGCAAACCTGTTTTCTGCTGCTCCAGAGACCAGGACACAGAGCAATATAAACAAACTGCTTCCACCTAAACATTGGGAAGAATTTCCTGACAGTAAGAGCATTTTGATAATGGAATATGCCGCCCTGGGAGTGAGGTGGAGTCTCCTCCTTTGGAGGTTTTTAAACAGAGACTGGGTGGCCATCTGTTAGGAATGCCTTGATGGTGTATTTCTGCATGGCAGAACCGGGCCGGAGCCCATGGTACTTGTCCAGCTCTGTGATTTTATTAGAAGGTCATGAGGACCCCAGAAAATCTGGGGTAGATGGCCGGCAGTGCTGTGCCAAGGGAGGAGGAGGGGATAATGTTGCTATGACTTACAATTGGCGTGTGTCTGTCTTTCTCAGAATCCGACATATTGTGCCTCCCCTGGAGGGAGATGGCATTCCCTCTCCTCATTCAGGACACCTTGGCGCGGCCGACAGCAGCACCCTGTGAAGCTGAGAGTCTTCAGGACCGCGGCTCGGTTATCGCTTGCCTGTCCCTTCCTCTCCCTCAGAGCATTGAGACCAAAGGGGAACCTGGCTCAGGCCCTCAGGCTGGCACTGTGGGTGGCACAGAGGGCAGCCGGCTCGGGGCTGCCCCTCTCCGGGACAACCAAAACAACCTCAACCTCCCCTTGCCGTTTAGCCTGTCCCACCGGCGGACTCCCAAACTGGGCAGCCTGGCAGAGGGAGAAGGGAGCATTCTACTGGGGGAACTGGGCATGGCCACCGAACCTCAGGCGCCCTTTGAATGCTTGAACTGTCGCAAGGCCTACGGCACTTTCTCAGGCCTGTCGCGGCACAGGCAGCAACGGTGCAAGGGGCAGGCGGCGGCCGCGGCCAGGAGGTATTTCAGCTGCAAGTACTGTGACAAGGAATATGCCAGCTTGGGGGCGCTGAAGATGCACATCCGCACTCACACGCTGCCCTGCATCTGCAAGATCTGCGGGAAGGCCTTCTCCCGGCCCTGGCTGCTGCAGGGCCACATACGGACGCACACAGGTAGGCCGCACCCCAGGGGCAAGGCTTTGTGGCTGGGGCAAGGAAGGACGTAGGCTCACCCCCTTCCGGCAGGCAGGCAGTGTGGGCAGAAAGCGAGCCAGGCAACAGGAGGTCCCGCCAACAAATTCCTGGGACAGCACCCTTTGCGGACCAAGAGTAGTTATGCCCCTTCCGGGCCATGGACCTGGGCATAAACGTGGGCCGTGATGGGAATTCCTGCACCTTGTACAGCCATGGTATTATGCTGCGGAAAAACACTATCTCAAACTATTCAGTTGCTGTCGTATGCCTTCAAGTCATTTCTGACATTTGGTGACTCTGTGGCGACCCTATCGCAGGTCCTCTTGATAGAATTTGTTTGGAGGTGATTTACCTTTGCTTTCCTCTGAGGCTGAGAGAGTGTGACTTGACCAGGGTCACCCAGTGGATTTCCATGGCCAACCCTGGTCCAACCCTCTAATATTGCTGTTATTAACAAGTATCCCGTAATAGCAGGCCAGTAGTAGTTTGAGTGTTAGACTAAGACCCTGAGAGACCAGGGTTCAAATCCCCTCTCAGCCATCGAAATCTAGTAGGTGACTGTGGGCAAGTCCCACTTTCTCAGCCTCAGAGGAAGTGAAGAACAAATCTTGCCAAGAAAACCCTGAGACAGGTTTGCTTTAAGGTCTCCACAAGTCAAAAATGACTTGAACACATACAACAGCGACAAGAAGTAAGGTATACACATCACATTCCGAGTAGTGTCGCTTTTTGTAACTTGGCTAACATAGTACAGCTGCTGGGAACTGCAATATTAGAGATTTCTAAGAGGTGGAAAGATCTGAGAGACCTAGCTATGAGGAGATGGATGGCCAGACAGTGGCCCTTAATCCTTTCTGAAAAGCTGGCACTCAGAATCAAAAAAAGCACAGCGGGCACATAGAAAGGGAGAGATTCAAGGCAATTTGGTGGCCAATCATTTTATTTTCTCATAAAGAAACATCCCCTAGCTGCCTGCCATCCTCACAACAACAAAAATTGGAAGAAACCATTTTGGTAATCTCAGAATGACTCAATGCATCTAAAACAAACATCCCAGCTACTATGGCTTTGTGTTTCTTGATCTGTTCTTGCTTCTTCAACTTACTTTGTTACCCTTCTTCTTCTTGTTCAGATACTTTGTTGGAAAATGTTAACAAGTCAACATTTTCCATATATGTTAATTGCAGAAAAACCATAGTAGTAGTAGTAATAATAATAATAATACAGTAATTTTCGTTTATTAATTGATTTCATTCGTTCATTCATTCATGTCCTGCTTACTCCAGCTGGCTTACAAACTTAATACCACAAAGCATACAAAAACAAAATATACAGAAACATCTGTAAAATTATATAAATGCTTTTTTTCAAAAAATGCAGTTAAAGAATATATAGAATTAAAGATTAAAAAACAAAATGGCCCACTATTGAGAGCTCTGCAAACCTGTCGGAAGAAGAAACCCCTTCCTCTCTGTGGCAGCCCTTGAGCTATTTAGAGAATGCAGCCATGCCACCTTCTCAAGTCTTCTCTTCACCAGGCTAAACATGCCCAGCTCTTTCAACCTTTCCTCATATGTTTTGCTCTCTGTAACTCTTATCATCCTTGTTGCCCCTTCTCTGAACCCACTCCAATCCATCTAGATCCTTCTTACAGTGAGGTGCCCAGGACTGAATTGAAGTACCCCCAGAAGGGGCCTGACCACAGTAGAATATAGTGGGGCTGTTATTTCCTTGACTTGGAAACTATGCTTCTAGTAAGGCAGGCTAAAATGGTATTTGCCTTCTTTGCTGCAACACCACACTGCTGGCTTATGTTCAATTTATAGTCAATAATAATCCTGAAGTCCTTTTTTGTACATAGTGCTGCTGAGCCATGTATTCCCCAGCTTATGCCTGTGCATTTGTGGTCTAAATGTAGAATTTTGCAATTGTCTCTACTTAATTTAATTTTATTGATTTCTTCCCAATTCTCTAATTCATCTAGGCTCTTTGAACTTGGTTCTCATCTTCCAGTATTAGTCACCCCTCCCAGTTTTGTGTCATCTGCAAATTTTATAAGGATTTCCTCCACTTTGCTGAATTTGTCTCTGAGTCTTAAGCGAGGGGTTGAAGGAGTTCTCCTTGGTACTGAACCTTCTTCCTAAAGTATGTTCAGCACCTTGGAGAGCTCTTTTAAAGCTAGCCAAAACCTGGAATGGATTCACTGCCCTGCAGACATGGGGGCCATCAGCTGCCAGTCCAGAGACTCTTGCCAAGAAAACCCCATGATAGGTGTTCATTAAGTCAAAAAGGACTAGCTCCCAGCTGGGGGTGTTTTTATGTCCGTCCTGGCTTAGCCTGTGGGCCAGTTCCCCCAGATTCACCCATTTTGCCTTCTTTCCCAGGAGAGAAGCCCTACACGTGCTCCCACTGCAGCCGCGCATTTGCCGATCGCTCCAACCTCCGGGCCCACCTGCAGACTCATTCTGAAATCAAGAAGTACCAGTGCCATACTTGCCTGAAGACCTTCTCCCGGATGTCCCTGCTTTTGCGGCACGAGGAGGCCGCCTGCTGTCCTGCTGCAACCTGAGACGGTCATTACGGTCATCTGAAGGGGTCTGGAGAGAGACCTGGAAGACTGAAGATCTGGACGATGAAACACAAAGGCTGGAGCAGTGTCCAGGAGCAGAAAAAGGAAGAGGTTGGAAATCCTGCTCCTGAGATTTCTCCCTGTTCCAAGAATGCTTGACTTTCTAGCTGATAAGAACCCAGTCCCTCTCAGTTGGAAAACGGAATGCTTGGTTATTTTGTGCAATAATGTTAGGATCTGTGATGCTGGGTGGGTTTTGAATCCTCATGCACTGAATTCCTCTCTAAGTGTATCTCCCCCCGCCCATCTTGGCTGCACTGATTCACCAGAACTGAAAAACTGGCACCTGAACTAGTGTACTTTCTTGGAACCTATACTGTCTTGTTAATTATAGGGTGCTGAAGAGATCCGTCCGTTTCTGCTTCCCACTGTAAGAACGTTGCTGGGAGGCAAGCAAAGGAAACCAGGCTGTGCTCGGTTTCCCCCTTGTTCATCTTGGCATTAAAGGACCCCAGCTCCCTCTTCCAAACTGAGTTTGTGGTAGTTTCCCCCTGTATTCTCGTGCTTCTCTGTCACCCCTCCTGTTGCACTGGAGCCATGGACAAGAGACCTCCCCATCTCCAGAAGCCTTTTTTGTCTCCCTTTTCCCCCTCATAGATTGGGGAAGTTACTTTTTCTAGTGACTATGGCTTCATCACATGAGGCAGCTATAATAGCGTCTTCAGCTGGGGCTTATCACGTTACCTCCTTCCTCTTGTGTTGTCCTCCTGGTGGGAAACCAATGGAAAGCATTTCTTTTATAAAGGAGGTCACTGACAAATGTTTCTTGTTTGTAAAGGGAGAACAGTGGGAGAACAGCAAAAGAGGAAAAAGCAAGAGGCAGTAAGAAAAGAGGGAGACACAGATGGATAGACTCAATTGAGGAAGCCCCATCTGCCCTGAGGCTGCAAGACCGGAGCAGGGTGGTTGATGATGGAGTGACTTCGAGGTCTCTCTTTCACAGGACTACTGTGAATTAAAGTTGACTCAACAGGAAATAAGAACAAATGCATCCAGATTATTTTTCTGGTTCCAGTCGGTTTCAGTGAGCTTGTTTTTGATTTTATTTGTATGCTGCTCTGAGACGTAGGCCGTTTCTGCACTACACTGTTATAGTGCTATTATTCCACTTTCGACATTCTTGGGGGAATTCTGGGGTTTGCAGTTTCCTGAGGCCAAAGAGCTCTCTGGCTGAGCATTTAAAGGCCCCTCCCTCAACTGCAAACCTCAGGATTCCAGAGGATGTTGAAAGTGGAATACTAGCACTATAACAGTGTAGTGCGGAAATGGCCTTAGTGACATAGGGTAGAACAGGAATAGTTTGAGATTTCAATAAAGGAATACAATGTGTCCAACATGCACCACTGACTGAGAATAAGTCTTCCAGAGCAAGGAGTGGTCATGCCACATTAATGATGCCAGCCAACTGGAATAAGAACCACAAAGCAACATTAATATTTATAATTTCGGCCCTGGGGGGAAAAAAAAGGACAGCTTCCCCTTTTACTCTTGTACCCAGAGTGCATAAATACAATCCAGAGGTACCCAAAGGAAACTGCATTGTAAATTGTGTTCTATTTTGAGCCCCAGAGCATCTAAATATGGCCGTTGCACCTGTCACCGCAAGGACCAGGGCAGGAAAAAATGTCACGGGGTCTAAAATAAGCCCACATGTTTTCCCTCTTCATCTTGCGGCAGATGGAAAAGGGCCGATAAATATAACCCCCAGGGTGGGGTGTCTGGAGAGGGTGGGAGAGTCCTACGTGGGCAGCAACCAATGTGTTGACCCGGGCTTAGGAAGGTGGCGGGGGGGAGAGTCAAGTTGGAATGAATGAATGAGTTTTTCCACTCTCCCTTGGCTGGTCTGCACTGGAAAGTACAGGAGGCCGCTCTCTATGGACACCTTGGCATTGTTGCACCATCTTTTATTCCTGGATTTCCCCCCACGCACTCACACACCCACCCATAGTACTTATGCTTTTGTTCATGGCTGTGTTCTTCTTGAGCTGGAAATGCCTCACCAAGTTACAAAAAAGAGCCTCAGGACCTGAGATGTAGCTATGGTGTTGATGTTGTGCGCCTTCAAGTTGTTTCCAACTTTTGGAGACCCTAAGGTGAATCTATCATGGACTTTTCTTGGGCCGAGAGTATGTGATGTGCCCAAGCTCACCCAGTGGTCTTCCATGGCCGAGAAGGGAATCAAACCAGGTCTCCAGGGTCGTAGTCCAATGCTCAAATCACTACAACCACACTGTAGCTGTAGGGGAGGCAAAATGAGGACGTTGCCTGGAAAATAGGGTTGCTAAATTGAGGAGCTTGGCCCCGGGCTTCCAGTTTTCATGGGTCATCTCCAGATGGGAGATAAGGGTCATTTCCGCACTAGAGTGTTATAGCGCAATGATTCCACTTTCAACCTCCTATGGAATCCTGGGGTTTGCAGTTTAGGGAGGGGCCTGAAACCCTGAAAGGCCCCTCCCGAAACTGCAAACCCCAGGATTCCACAGGAGGTTGAAAGTGGAATCATCGCGTTATAACACTCTAGTGTGGAAATAGCCTAGGATTCAAATCCCCACTCGGACACTGAGTGACCGTGGGCAAGTCCCTGTTGCTGCTGCAGTTGTCGGTATCCAGCAGCAAGGCTTTGTGGATCCCCAGGGGTCCCGAGACCCCAGGTTAAGAACCACTGCAGTAGAATAATTTTTCCTTGTCCCATCTACCTAATTTCCTAATAATCTCTTCATTTCACCTTGCTCTGGGAATCAGCCCTTTTGCAAAGGTTTCTGTCTTGATTTTCGAACAGGAAAATATGTTTACTCTCCCTCTCTTTCAATCTCTCCCTCTCTGCATGTGTGTGGGTCTGTGGGGTTTATCACCTGAGGTAGGTAAATTGTAATTCCGGCAGGATAACGGCATCTTTCGTGGGACACCATTCGGAACATGTTTCTCATAGAAACGCAAAGAACCAATTAATGACCTCCTTTTGTAAAAACGCTCAACACAGCCGCCTAGTTCTTTAATGATTGTTCAAATTAAAGAGTATTTTCAAAAGTAAGGTGGAAAAAGTAACACAGTTACATGGGGTCAGGTGAACAAATAATCTGTAATTGCATTATCTCTTAAAAAGAATATTATCATGCCCCTTGTTAGTTCAAGAGGAATGAGTTACAGGTAACTTATGACTGCCAAATTCTATTTGAGTGGGTGATTCGCTTCTAAAAATAAGAAACGTGAATGCTCAAACTTGCTTTGAAATGAGTAACTCCTACATCTTCTTTCCCTATTCCCACAACAATTGTGTGAAGGAGAACTCTGCACATGCTCAGATGCACATGCTCTTCCAGTTACCACTTCACTGTTTATTTAATTTTTTAAAAATAAACCATCTGAAAGAGGGTTTCAAGTTGGCTTTTGTGCAAATGAAATGTTCAATACACGTGCCCTAGATCAAAACAAGACTGAACTCTTCTTAGAAGCCAAAGCCACTAAACCAAGGCTGTTGCACTTGGCCATATCATCATCAGAAGACCTGACTCATTAGAGAAGACAATAATGCTTGGGAGGGTAGGAGGCAGTAGGAAAAAAGGAAGACCACAGGCATTTCCGCACTACACTGTTATAGTGTTATTATTCCACTTTCAACATCCGGTGGAATTCTGGGGTTTGTAGTTTACTGAGGCCAAAGAGTTCTCTGGCTAAGAGTTCTAAATTTCCCTCCATAAACTGCAAATCCCAGGATTCCAGAGGATGTTGAAAGTGGAATAATAGCACTATAACACTGTAGTGTGGAAATTATAGGTGGATAGACTCAATCAAGGAAGCCACGGCTGCCCGGACTTTGCAAGATCTGAACAGGGTGGTTGAGGGCAGGGTGAGTTGGGGATCTCTCATCCATAGGATTGGCATAAGTCAAAGTTGATTTGAGAGCAGCTGACAACAACAGAACAACCTAAAACAAATCAGGACCATAAAAACCAGAGAATAAAAAGAATTTTGGTGCACCTAAGCCCTCTTTCCATCTTTTAAACTGAGAATAGCAGTGACCTGATACTCCCAGTCCTGGGAGAGACGGGACCAAATGACCTTGTTTTTCTTCTTTTATTTCTGTCTTGTTTTACAACTACGCTGCCCTTTCGTGGCCTGGTATGATCCACTTTGGAACACAAGAGTGGATGTGCTGATTTGAACGGCCTGGATGCACGGCCGTGCCTCTCCCATCTCACTTTTCTTTCTCCCTGACGCATGGAAAAGCAGAGTTCTCCCTTCCCCGTAAATACCAGCCCCTATAAATAGTCTTGCCTCTGGCCCGGGGAAGTTTCTCCAGCAGTTACACCAATCAGGGCAAAATATAGTAGCAGGGTTTCTATCTATACCCCCTTGGCTGCTCCCCGGCATTCTATCTATAACCTGCTGGCAGCCCTTAATGGAACTGGCCACGTGGACACAGGCTGCGCGGCATCAACATTTTTGGACCCTCGGCAGGTGGAAAAAGGAACCCTTCCACTCAGCTGGTCCGGAGAAGGCTAAGGCAACGGTAGTCAGTGGTCTCCACGTCATGGTGGCGGTGGATCTAATCTGGGTTTTAGTCTGAACTATAAAGGAACTGGTCTATAAAGGACTGGGCCTTAGAGCGAGTCAGTTCTGAACTCTCATTAGAAGCCTAGATGACTAACTAACTTGAGATTATGATTCTTTAGACGCCTCATGACGTGATGTGGCTCCCTGGAAAAGACAATAATGCTTAGAATCATAGAGCTGGAAGAGACTCCAAGGGCCATCCAATTCAGCCCCATTCTGCCAGGCAGGGAGACACCATCAAAGCATTCCCTCTGACAGATGGCCATGCAGGCTCTGTTTAAAAAGCTCCAAAGATGGAGGAGGCTCCACCACACTCCATTGAGGCAACAGCCTATTCCACTCCTGAACTGCTCTTGCCATTAGGAAGTCCTTCCTAACGTTTGGATGGAATCTCTTTTCCTGTAGTTTGAAGTCATTGCTCCATGTCCTGGTGTTTGGAGCAGAGGAAACAAGCTTGCTCCATCCTCCATATGACATCCTTTCAAATATTTAAACACAGCTACCATGTCTCCTCTTAACTTCTTCTCCAGACTAAACATTCCCCCACTCCCTAAGCCTCTCCTCCTAGGTAGGACTTCATGGTTTCCAGGCCTTTGACCAATTCGGTTGTCCTCCTTTGGACATGTTCCACCTTGTCAATATCCTTCTTGAATTGTGGTGCCCAGAAATGGACACAGGATTCTTAAAGTAGAGGGCAGTAGGAAAAGAAGAAGACCACATTAAGGGTGGATTGACTCCATTTCGGAAGCTGCTGAGTTTGCAAGATCTGAGCAGGGCTGTTAATGATGACAGCATTGCCAAAAACCTGAGCCGGCTCGATGGTACGTAACCGCAACAAGCTACACAAATGCAGCTGTTGTTGCTTACTGTTGTGTGCCTTCTGACTTTTGGCAACCCTAGCAGGGGGTTTTCTCGCCAAGATTTGTTCAGAACGGGCTTGCCGTTGCCTTCCTCTGAGGCTGAGAGAGTGGGACTTTTCCAAGAACAGCCAGTGGGTTTCCATGTCTGAGAGTGTGGATTCCAACCTGGGTCTCCCAGAGTCTTGGTTCAGTGCTGAAACCACGAGATGCACTACCTCTCCTAAGCTGTACTGCACGCTGCTTAGGTTCCTGTATTGGAAGAAAGGTACAATATAATAAATAAAATACATCCAGAAGCAGCAGCAAGGATGAGAAAGCTGAAGACTGCTATGTGGGGTGACGTGGCCAAGGGTTTCGGGTTTAATTTGTCCAATTATTTCTTCAGATCTGGGCTGGTATGGGGGAAAAGACACTTATCCATTTCAACAGGACTCATTCCCAGTTTCCCCATTTGAAGCTCTGAACAGAATAAGTCCTTTCAGGCTTGTTTTTGCTGACTTATATACTGTTTTATTGAGCTGTAATATTTTTTGGAGAGCTTTGGAGGCTCCTGTAATGAGACAGAAACATTAGATAGAACTGTTTTCAGTAAAATAATCTATGCACCGCTGTTTCAGGCACCAGCAGCAGTTTGGTAAGAGGGTACCAGGTAAGAGCCAAACTTTGAAAAGTGATTGTCTCATTTTCGTGGTATTTGGGCTCCCTCTAGCGTTGTGGTTACTGCGCCAACACCTGGCCTGTCTAAAACCCATTGACAAATGGGTAGCGAAAGGATTCTTGCACCCTTTTCTGTACTGTGGCTCATATGCTGGGGTGGGGAATGGGGCACAGGAAGAACAACGTAACAGTTCCATGCAAGATGTGTGTGAATTTTATCCAGATTTTTCCCACTCTCAATTGATTTAATTAGAACCAGGTTGTAATGGTTGGACTAGGAGTGTGGGAAACCAGGGTTTGAATCCCTGCTCGGCCATGGAAACCCACTGGCTGACCTTGGGCAAGTCACACTCTCTCAGCTGCAGAGGAAGGCAAAACAAAGCCCCTCTGAAGAAATATTGCCGAGAAAACTCTATGATTCTTAGGGCTTTAGATTCACCCTAAGTTGAAAACGACTTGAAGACACACAACAACCACAGCAACAATTTTAATTATTTATCCATTTCAGATCACACTTTTCTTCTCAGGTGGCATTCAGGATTCTCTTATTTATTTATCCATTCATTCTCTTTGAATGGCACCTTTCTCCTGGTGTGGGACCCAAGGCAGCTCAGAAAACAAGATCAGCTAAAAACTTGACAATAAAAACGAAAACACAATTTAAAATCACCTGGGGGGGGGTGAGGAGGAAAGCAGCTTCCCTGTTGAGGTGATGGAGGAGCTGCTTAAAAAGGTGATGGAAAGGTCTCTGCTGTGAATTCTAATGCTTCCTTCCAGTAGAGCAGGCCTATGGCACAAACTATTGAATGGAGCATCAGTTCTTATGCCAATCCCGTTGATTTAGTGGGGCTGTTCTAGTTGGGACTATTTCCGGCCTCCTCTTGGGGCAGCACGAGGTGGCTGCTCCCGACACGGCTCGACCCCTCCTTGAAAGTTTGCTGGAACTCCGTGATCCGCAGTCGGCTTGCAGGTCATCAAGCTTGTGAAGCTCCTTATCTCTCCAGACTGCAGCCATTATTTAAGGAAAGCAAACAATGTGGGGGTTGCACTTTGTATTTCTGAGTTGGCAATTTTTTTCTACAGGTCTTTTTCTTCATCTCGTTTTTTTTTTGAGGGTTTTTCTGCTTTTTGAAAACTTTTTTTTCCTCCCAAGTTGTAAAATTCCTTATCTGTTTCTTGGGAGTAAATTCCATTGAACTCAGGGGGGGTGTACATATGAGAAGCATAGATGCTTTCACTGTCTAGAAAATGGGAGGTCGTATCTTCACGCAATTTGTCTTGGCAGCAAGCTCCACCAAATCCAGTAATACTTATTTCCTATGCAGGACCGCACTAGATTATTACATCCTAGAGGTATGATTGAAAGAGTAGGAAATGTAGGGTTTGCACCAGTTTGATAGGAAAAGAAGCACTTCTTTATTATACAATATAGCGATGCAATTTTGCAGTTGAATTGAAATGATGCAATTTTGGGTAATTGGACAGAAATGTTTATCAAACGGGAAAAGAAAAAGGTGGATAACTTTTTTTTAACCCAGCACCCAAATTTAAAAGAAAGAGGCACATGTGACTCAAAAGCTTGCTTTATAGCACTTAAAATATTGGTCTAATAATTTTTTTAAATTAATTTTTTTGAAAAAAAAATAAAAAAAGTATCTCTAACATAAATTTTTTGAGAGATAACACATGGTCTAATAAAATATTGTAGCTCAGTTGTTGTTTACCATTTGGCTTTGCAAAAATAGATGATGTGGTATCCAGTGCTTTTCCTTCTTTCTTTCTTCAATTTATTGTTGTTAAAATGCCAGTAATCAGCAATTCTCATCTAGCTTGGAGAGAAGCTACTGATCGTGTCGGGGGGCATTAGTCCCTCAAAAAGCAAAATTTCCTCCACTTTTGTTTCTACCCTCCAAAAGGGAATATAAACCTGGGACTGGCCCTCCTATGCCTATAGTGTCATGGCGACTCCCAGACTCCGCCCCCTCTGCGCACGCGCCTTTCGACCGGGCCTCCACAAAAACCCGTCCGTGTTGGAAACATTTCCTTCCTCGAGGGTTCCGTTTCAATCCGGTCCTGGCTCTCTGAATGAGGAGAGAGAGAAGAGCCATCTTCCGACCTGTCCCCATTGGCTGAACTTTGCAACAAGAGGAGGCGGGGCCGGCGCTGATTGGGCAGAGCGGCAGCGGCTGGTGCTCCACTGGCCAATCCCAGGGCAGGCAGCTGTGTGCAGGGCTTGCATTACACCCATGTGGGAGTGCAGAAGGTAGCTTTGCAATGCTAGGAGAGTTTTTTTCCCTTCCTTTCCTCTGCTATCCGGGGTTGCAAGCAAGCTGGGACTTCTGGGGCAAAGCAAGGCTGGGATCCTGCTGGGGTGGAAGCAATAAGATCTTGGATTATATTTGTCTTTTAATTGCATTTATTATTATTATTCTTTTTGCAATTGCTTTGCATCCTTTGCTTCCTTCATTTGCAAAGTTCACCTGTTCTAGCCATGGCTGAAGATCATCCCCTCAGTATGGTGACCTGCACAGCCCCGGTTAACATTGCTGTAGTTAAATACTGTGAGTATTTACTTACTTTTTTTTTCTTTTCCCTTTTCTTTCTTAGATCTGGCAAAACCCACTGTGCCCTTTATAGTAGGTGCTTCTTGGCTGGATTTTTTTTTAAAAAATAGTGAGATTTGAGAAGGGGAGGAGGGAGCAAGAAGGAAGTAAAATGAATAAATGGAATTTCAAAGCAGCCGAAGGTAGCCAGGTGTTCCTTAAAGAAAAACAAAACAAAGGTGCAGAATAGGCAATTAGTGGTTAGTGAGCAGCATGTTTTAAATGGGCAAGCCTGCCTTACTTGGGAATAAGTTCCATTAAACACAATACAACTAGCTAATTGAGTAAAATTGCATAAGATCCAAAGCTTGCTAAAGTTACATCTTTGACCCATTTAAAATCCCCTAGCTGGTATGGCCAGTGGTTAGGGATCTGTGGAGCTCTGGGCCAAAGAAGTAACTTTCCCAAACTCTGATGAGAGTGGGTGGCAGCGGCATCCTACAGGCTGGCAAAATAACAAGTCAGAAGCCAGGACTTGGAGGAAGAGCTGAATCACCTAATCATAGGTTTCTTTTGCAGCTGTAAATTAAACCATACAGAGAGCAGGTTGGACCGGCTGGGGCACAGTCACGAGGGGTGTAGTGCCAGTGAGCCCTTGCCCCACAGAAGGATCTGATTGCAAAAAGGGGCCCCAACGAGAAAACAGTCTTAGTTCTTTTCCAGATTTTTTTTTGTATTTTGTATTTTGTACTTAATATTATAAAGATTGGAAAATACTATATTTTACCTGTAGCTGACCTTACAGCGGATGATCTCGAGGCACTATGTGCAGATGAACAGCAGTTTAAAACAGTTTGGGCCAACTTGAAACAATTTAAATTAGACTGCAACATTGGAATCATTGCTCGCCTGAGGTCGTTGGGTTTCCCGAGCCAAGTCCCACTCTCTCAGCCTCAGAGGAACTTAATGGCAATCTCCCTCTGAGTGAATCTTGCCAAGAAAACTCAACAGTAGGGTTACTTTATGCTCACCATAAATCAGAAATGGTTTGAAGGCGCACAACAGTAACAACACCTTTGCCAAGACCCACTTGTTTTGGTTGTTTGACTTGGAAAGCGCCATGTACGTGGCTGGTGCTGTATAAATAAATAATAGCATTGGAGAGAAGGAGAAGGCTTTGTCCTCTATCTCCATGTACTGTGTTGCTTCCATTGGTGGGATGCATAGGAGGGTCCCTGCAGAAGTCTCAGGCCATGTCCACATTAGACTATTATAGTGCTATTATTCCACATTCAACATCTTGTGGACCTGGGGTTTGCAGTTTAGGGAGGAGCCTCGAAAGTCCCTCCCAAAACTGCAAACCCCAGGATTCCATACAATGTTGGAAGTGGAATTATAGCAGTCTAATGTGGAAATGTCATCAGTGCTCAAACAGATGTCCGTAGACAGAGGCCCTCCTTCCTGCATCAAGGAGCTGAGCCTTCTCAGATCCAGAGCTTTTACAAGCCACTTTGACTTGGAAAAGTTTTAACCATGTCCTTCTTCCTCTCCCAGGGGGAAAACGAGACGAAGAGCTCATCCTGCCCATTAATTCTTCCCTCAGCGTCACGCTGCACCAAGATCAAGTCAGTACCAGATGGTTACAAATGGCTCGTTCTGTGTGAGATGACGAAAGAGAGATTGTTGGTCCCAGAGCAAGGGTTAGAATGGCGGAACTGGTTCAGCTGCACAAGAAGATGATGATAGATAAGTGATTGCTCCATGTAGAAGCTCCCTGAAAGTCTGAATCATTTCAGAGCCCAGGAAAATGTGGTGCCCACTGAAATCTTGCATCTTACTCATTTGCTATTCATGTTGTGCTGGAGAGAGACATGAGGATCTGTGAGATGGTGGGAATCCAAGCACAGTGCTCCACTTGAATCCGCACCTTCTGCCATTTCAGCGTTTCTTGGTCTCTCTTTTTGCTGATAGCTGCTGGCTTCTCTTCCTGCTTGTTCAGCTCTCAGGTCCTCAGTCTCTCTTGAAGCTGGAAGTGGCTGGCTGGCAGCAAAAAGAGAGGACTGAGGATCTGAGAAGAAATCGAGCAGGGGCGCCAAGGCGGAAGTAGGTGGCCGGAGGTTTTTGGATTTTGGATTTCCAAATAAGGGAAGTTCAACCTGTACTAGCAAAATGCTGTTATGTAAGTTGTTATTTGCTGATTAAACTACATGTATCTACACCTGTTGGTTCAGTTCCTTCTGTTGCCAGTTTTAGCGTTCTCTAACCATTTATAAGGATCTGCCTAATTTACTGTACTGGTATTTTTTAAACAAAGTTCACTTAGAATTTTTTGTTTACCACTTTGAGAGCTTTCCAAGCAACTTATTGAGCCATTCTCTCAATAATTAAGCGACTCATCTGAAGTGACCTTCTTATTTTATAGTGCAATCCCATACGCGTTTACTTAGAAATAAATCATACTGTGCACAGTGGGACTCAGTCTTAAGTAAGAATGCACTGCAGATTGTGGTTTGATCCAGACCTCCTCCCAGGTAGGGAAGAGCTCAGTGCATGCTTACCTTGGAGTAGGTCCCATTAAGCACAATGAGACTTCCCTTTAGAGTAAACATGCCTAGATTTCCTGTACGACTTTCAGACTAGTAAGATGACTGATGGAAGCCTTTTCTGACCTTTGGCTCGGTGCTATTGTTACAGCTCAAAACCACCACGACAGCTGCCATCAGCCGGGACTTCACGGAGGATCGCCTCTGGCTAAACGGCAAGGAAGATGATATTGGACACCCGCGTCTCCAGTCCTGCCTGCGGGAGAGTAAGTGGAAGGCAAGAAGGAGAAGCCCTGCCAGGAAGGATAAGTCTAGTTAGACAAGCCTGGCTTCACATAATCCATGAGTGCAGCCATGGGCATAGTGTGGTCTGGGGGCAGCCCCAGGGACTTACATTTGTGGCCCCTGAAACCCAAAATCAGTCCTCCAAAGCCTCTCAACTCCTCCATTTTTTTTAAAGATGTCAGTATAATTTTCAGGCAATGCAATGAAATTCATGGGGGCGTCACTATGAATCCAGATGCAACTTGAAGGCGCATTTCTATGACTGCATGGATTTTCTTCTCTTTGTGTCTCCTGGGGGTACTTCTCACCCTCTTTTTTCCTGGGTGGTTGTAATTTTTACTACAAGTTTTCAAGACACGTTTTTTTAAACAACACACACAAAAAAGGGTTAAGATATAGAAAAAATGCAGAACAGAAGAAAGGGTAGCTTCTGACTTCTTTTCTGCAGCTTCTCTCTATAAAATGACGTTGCTCACTTCTTCCGCTAAGAACTGTCAAAGGCAAAAGTTGCCAAATTGTTTTCTTTTTTTCCTTTCTGGAAGAAGTACCTAGGATAAGGGGGTTTCCAGTCTTTTCATCGACTCCTTTTCCCTCACCTCTTCTCTCTCGGCAGTTCGTCGGCTGGCTAGGAAGCGCCGTAGTGGCGGCCAGAGTGGCAACAGCCACAGCCTGGCCTACAAGGTCCGCATTGCCTCAGAGAACAACTTCCCCACAGCGGCGGGGCTGGCCTCTTCTGCTGCGGGGTACGCCTGCCTGGGTGAGTGGGGGAAACGGATTGGGGCTGGCCGGTGTAGTTTCTAGGCGTTGTGTGGGGATGGAGGAAGCGTGGTCTGTGTGCCACATGGGTTCTCCAAGTCTGTTTTTGAGGCCAAGGGGTGCTCCTCAGAACTGCCCAGTTTTTGTGGGGAGTTCCCACTGGGTCTTGTAGTTAAGCTGAAATCCGGCAGTAGCTTCCTTCCAGAGCTTCTCAGCCGTGGTGCTGTTTTCCCCTCCTGGCTTGTCCTTATCATTAGCTCCTCTCCTGGGAAGGGTGCAGGATGGTGTAGCTGGAGGTGTATCTCTTAAAATCTCCATGGCTGACCCAGTTCTCCACTCTTTGGCCCCACAGTCTACACCCTGGCCAAGCTGTACGGCGTAGAGGGCGACCTCTCCGAAGTGGCTCGGCTTGGCTCCGGGAGCGCCTGCAGGAGTATGTTCGGGGGCTTCGTGCAGTGGGTCATGGGGGAAGACGCCGATGGCAAGGACAGCGTGGCCCAGCAGGTGGCTCCAGAGACACACTGGCCAGAGCTGAGGATTTTGATCTTGGTGGTGAGTGATGAGGTTGGCAGGAACCCCACAGGGGAACTCAAAAGATCTACATCTGTGATGAGGATTGGGCATCCCGCCAGATGCTAGGCAGCAGTGAGAAACTAAGCCTAAGGGGAGGCATTTCAGCCTTTTAGAATGAGGATGCAGTTATGCATACATAAGCTGGGAAACCTCCCTTTGGTGAAGTCATGGGGATGAGGGTGTGGCAATCTGGGGAATCCTGAGTGGACAGGATTTGGCCCCAGGGAGCTGAGGTTCTCCACTCTAGTCTTCAGCATTGCAAAGGATTTTAGTGTGTATCTCTATAACAGAGGCAGGGCTGTCAAACGTGTTTCCTGAAAAAGGAAAAGTAGAAGGAGCTGGAAACATACGCTGAATCTGATGTAAAAGAGAAAGTCTCAGGATGCATAAAAAGATTTTATTTGTCAAATAAATCCAGTCTGGAAGAACTTGTTTGGCCCCCTTTTGGGGATGCCATATGTCTGCTGAGAGAAATCAGTGATCACATGAAGATCTTGGCTGGTGTGCTGTTGGTATCTTCCTCTTGTGTAAATTTTCCCATGGGAGCAATCCCCCATGATCCATTTTTGTCTACCATCAAGCAGCCATGTTCCATTCAGGGTTGCAGGAGTGGAGTTATGCTCACATGGCATGGTGCGTGATTACCCATTGCACATGGATGTGTGTGGACTTTGTGCCTAGACGTGCATTGTACCTCATATATGGTGTACGTGCACTTGGTTTCACATTCAGCTACACATCATCGCAATCCAATAACGGGACGTTCTTGTGCGACCGTGGCGTGCCTCTGTGAGCATAAAGTTGTGCGTCATCTTATCATCATAAGATCTTGGCTGCTATGCATTAGAATTTTCCATTCGGCTCCCTGACACCTCCCTTGCCCTTCCTTGCCAGGTGAGTGCAGAGAAGAAACCAGTGGGCAGCACGGCAGGGATGCAAACCAGCGTCAAAACGAGTCTGTTGCTGAAGGTAAGCCACTACGCTGCCCCCAACCGGCTGTCTCATGGTGGTTGTCTAACGCACTTTTCCTAATGCTATGTAGTAGGGCTGTGGACTGCCAAGCAGATAGTGATGGCTGTTGCCTCCCAGGTCAGGGGAGCAGCGAATCCATTCCAGGTTTTGGCTACAGAGGTGTTGCTCCAATTCAGGACTGTGCTTCAGCATCTTGGAGAACTCCTTTAAAGCCTGGATGAAAACACACGTCCACATGGGAGCCACCAGCTACTACAGTGTCTGGTGGATCTTTGGGTACCTCTGGTAGCATACAAATGTATCCCCAGACATTGATCTCTGCACTCTCTTGGCTCAACCATGTATGTTTCTTTGCGCTTTTTGGAGGAGAACTGTGACAAGGAAATAATTATGCCCAGAAATGTATTGATAACAAGTACAGTTGATCAAGACTGGGTGTAAAAATATTATTTATGTAATAGAAACATTACTTCTTGCCCTGTATTGCAGAATGTCAGGGTGGTGTCCAGATAAAATCGATTAAAAATAATTGAAAACTATTTGGATTTAAAGAACAAGAAATAATAGATGCAATCTATTACAAGAGCCAGAGTGGTATAGGTTTACCTTAGGGTTAACGACTTAAAGGCCCACAACAAGAACAGGGCTTGTGAAGCAATTGTATAAAGCGTTTTTTTTTTAAAAAAACTTAACAATTTAAACAAATGAAAATAACTTGAAGTCTCTAGAGATTTAGGCAAAATTGTTAAACCCCAGAAGTTTATATCAATTTTAATGTGGGCATCATGGGGCGACAAAACCAGCATTAGCACGTGCTAGCTCTCCCCAGTTTGCTTTCCTGAAATGCAGTCTAGTTTATTTTGGCCTTTTCCAGCACCGTGCCCAGGCTGTTGTTCCAGAGCGCATGGCCCAAATGATCCGGCACATCCAGCAGCGGGATTTTGAGGCTTTTGGTGAGCTCACCATGAAGGAGAGCAACCAGTTCCATGCCACCTGCCTGGATACTTTTCCACCCATCTTCTACCTCAACGACATCTCCAAGCAAGTGGTTGGCTTGGTGCACCGTTTCAACGCCCACTATGGCAAAACCAAGGTGGGAAGGGGCCGGCTGTGATGCTGGTTGGGTGCGGGGACAACGCTGGCTGGTGCCTCTTGTAGCAGCGGAGTGGTGAATCTTCTTCAGGTTTTATTCTGAACTTGTGAATTGTCTAAGGTGTAACGCCTAATCTGAGGGAGAGAGTTCACCACTTTAGGATGCTCCTTTAAAGTTAAGACTGCAGGTTTAGAATCCCTTATTCAAAATGCTTGGGACCAGAAGTATTTCATATTTCAACTTTTTTCATGTTTTTGAATATCTGTATTTACATATACAATCCACCCTCTTCTGTACGACCTTCATATACACAAATGCAAGGTCGTGTGAAACATCACTCCCATTATAGTCAATGGTTGCAGAAGGTGAACACATTGCACCTATTGACTGCAATGGGATGCGACACTTCCCCCCCACAGAGGTTCCTGGAATGGAACCCCCACATGTATGGAGGGCACACTGTCCATAAATACAATACTGTACAGGAAATCTGAGTGAATGAATGAATGAGCAGGAGCACTGTAGCTGCCCCCTTGAAGGCAGCTGGTGGCAAAAAGTTTTGGTTTTTTGGAGGTTTTTGGATTTTGAATTTCCAGATTACGAGCACCCAACCTGTCAGGAACTGAATTGACACACACAAATGTAACAGTGCTACTACACTATTTATTAGGAGTGTGATACAGGATTTCAGTGAGCGAACTGAAGGCAATTAACAAAATCCAAATATTAAAGCAAATAGTTTCCCTTCCCGCCTGCAAGAGACTTTGGAGCTCAGATTTCAGCTTGGCAGTGCTTATCTCTACATTCCTAGCTTTGCTTATCTAGCGGTCTCTGGTTCCCATACCTTGTTACAAGCAAGCAGCTAATTAACTCCTACTACATGTCCCATAACTGAAATATGGAGAGCTACCCACACAGCCTGTGTAACATAGAGCCCTGCCCCCAACATGGTAGCTACCACCTCTCCTGGTGTGTTTTGTGGTGGGAGGACAGTGACCGCCCCAGGGCAGGGCTACAGGTGCTGCATTTCAAGGGGAGACCCTGGCGGAATTTACAAAGATGGTTTGCATTTGTAAGCATGAACCCAAGGCGGTTGTATCCCTTTTGATGAAACAGGGGCTTTTCTGACCCTCTGGGCTTCCTTGCAGGTGGCTTATACTTTTGATGCTGGCCCCAACGCGGTGCTCTTCATGCTGGATGACACGGTGGGCAAATTTGTGGAAGCGGTGAAGCGCAGCTTTCCTCCTGAAAACAATGGAGACCAGTGAGTGGACTTGGCAATTCCTTTTCCTTCCTTGTGGTGGTATGAGCTAACTCTCTCTCCGACCTTCCCACATCCGAGTGGGTGCCAAGCTGTAAAAGAAACTCGACCAAGTCTGAGAGAGAGTGAGACAACTTCATTAGATTCACACAAGCTTGATATAGCCTTTGGAGCCAAGACACTAGAGCAGTCGTTCTTAATCTGGGGTCCACAGACCCTGGAGGAGGCTTGTGATGTCCTCTAAGAGGGTCCACAAAGGCTGTGGAAATGTTGTGATCTTTTATAGTTAAAAATAGAAAGGAAGGAAGGAGGACAGTCATACATTGATCTCAAAGCGCCAGAGGTTTAAGTTTCATTACAATAGCTCAAACTGTTCAAAGGTTATGAAACTGATAGCAAAAAAGTGTGCTCAGCACCTGCTAGTTCTACACGCAGGGGTAAGGATGGCCACAGACTTTAAGCCCAGTGCCTTTCCTGGAGGGCTTTGAGTGTGTATTTCTGCATGGGGTTGGACTGGATGCCCCTTGGAGTCTCTTCCAGCTCTAGGATTCTGTGATTCTAGGTTCCTGAAAGGCCTACCGGTGGAGGCAGCAGTGCTGTCTGAAGACTTGCTGTCAGCCGTGGTGAGGGATCCTTTGCCAGGAGCCATCCGGTACTTGCTGCTCACCAAGGTATAACTGGGCTAGGGCTGGTCTCTTTTCAGGTTTGGATGAAGCCATAGCACAGTGGTTCCCAAACTTTGATGCTCTAGATGTTTAGGGCTTCCCAAAATTCCTGTGGACCAAACTGGCTGGGGTTTCTGGTACCTGAAGTCCAAAACCCCTGGAGGACCAAAATTTGGGCGCCACTGCTGTAGCCCTGTTTATAGCCCTAGAAATGTAGGCCGATTGTCTGTGTTTCGGCATTTTTGACACTCAGCCCAAGGATCTAATTCAGTTTTTGAGAAGTTCCTTGGGGCTTCATTGGTGGGTGGAGCCAATCTCAAGAGGAGTGGAACCAAAACTTCATTGCATATTTTAACTTCAAGTTGTTACTGCCCATAAACATCCTTGGGAGGGATGTTTGAGCCTGGAAGACTGGGGAAAACCCAGATATAAAAGCTGAGAAACTGCCAACTGATGATGACATGGGAAAAGGGTGTGGCTTTTGGGGAGTTCCCAGAATATGTGTCTATTTTGAGAGAAACAAAACAAATTCTTCCTCCTGTTGCTCTTTTCTGTTAGGTTTTGTTTTCTCCTCCTCCCCATTCTCTTGCTCCCCTTCCAGTAGCTAACAACAATCCAGAGCATTTCCTTGTTTAGGAATGACTGAAAGTCCTTGTTCTCCCAGTGGTTTTCCTCTTTCCTCAATCCTTCTTGCTTGCCTCTCAAATCCAAGGTACGCTGCAGCCACCACCTCAAAGGCGGAAGTGGGCGGCTGGCAGCAAAAAGAGGGAGAGAGACTGAGGATTTCAGAGATGAGCAAACTGCAGTGCTGCAGAGGGCACCCTGAAGGTGGAAGCGAGTGGCTGACAGCAAAAGGAGCGGGCCTGACGATTTGTGAAACAGCAGGAAGCACTCCGCTTGGGTGCTGGCCATTTCACAGATCCTCAGTTTCTCTCCAGCCTTGTGTCTCACACACAATACAAATGGCAAATGAACGAGACGTGAAGATACTCTAAAAACTGTATTTCAAGATGCACAATAATCCAAAATATCAAACACTTCTGGTCCCAAGCATTTTGGATAAGGGATACAGTTGGTCCTCTGTATCTGCGGATTCAGTATCCACAGATTCAACCAACCACGGCTTTGAAAATAGTCAAAAACCAAAATAGAGACAATTTCGAAAAGCAAACTTTGGTTTTGCCATTTTGTATAAGGGACACCATTTTATTACACCATTGTACATAATGGGATTTGAGCATCCATGAATTTTGGTATCCACAGGGGTCCTGGAACCAAACCCTAGCAGATACCGAGGGCCTGATGTACTCAGTCTATATTATAGTAATTATTATTATTTTCACAGAAGTTACTTTCTCAAAGGCACAGGGCACCAAGGGGCTGCTGGCCTTTTTTTTTAGGCCCTTGCTTCAATGTGGTTGCATTTATTCTTTTTTCAGCCCGGTCCAGGACCAACAGTGGTGGAGGATGCGAGCTGTCATCTCCTGGGGGCAGACGGACTGCCCCGAAGCAGCAGCTGAGTGAAGAGCATCTCCAGTCTCTGGCACTGTTCCCCCACGTTGGCTGAGTGGGTGGGCCTTGGGAGCCGTGCCCAAAAGTGGGTGGCACCTGTGAATGAAGACGAATGAGGGAGAAGCTGTGTTTTCATTGGAAATTAGGAAAGTGATTGATGTCAGATATATTGAGTGGACATTGTATGGACCCCCAGACAGTGTAACTCCCAGCAAACCCGAGCCAGTGATGAAGAAGGCTGGGAATTGCAGTCCAACAGTATCTGGAGGGATATACAATTCCCACCCCTATTACACAGGTAGGCCCATATCCTGGTAATTCTGCCTTGTGCTTGCATATGTCTTTTTTTTTTGGTCATTGCAGAGGCTGGTATTCTCGTCCACCCTCTGCAGTGACAAAAGCCCCTTCCTAGGATTCACAGTTTTGCTGCCGCGGCCATTCTGTGGCTCTTGGAGAGCATGGGGATTGGAGGAGCATCTGCCTGTGCTCCGTAGCCAAACAGACAACAGGCATCATCCACCAAAATCCCAGCCAATCTAAACAGAAGATGTTACTGGTCTGCCCCTAGCTACAAGGCATTCCCAGTTGCTTCTCTAATCCACACTCCGTTCTCCTCCAGTCGTGGAATGGCTGCTCAAGAGTGCTGTTGAGTCCTGGGGCATTGAGTGGGGAGCAGTGGTCCAGTTCCGTTTGTGGATCGCTTGCACCACCCTGAACATTGTAGGGTGTTGGGCATTGGGCGTCTCATCTTCTCTTGGCTTAATTGCAGGAGTGGAGAGCAGTGTTTCCCCCAGAAATGGCTGGACTGCAACTCCCATCATCCTTAGCCAGCTCAGCTGATACTTAAAAAGGCTAGGAGTTGCAATCCAATAACCTTTGGAGGGCTACGTGACTCCTGCTGCTGCTTTCATAGGCAGTGATGGTAGATGTGTGACTCTCAGGGATTCCTTTGGAGTGGAGGCCTTCGTGAGAAGTGGAGGGTCAGCTCTCTGTGCCTCTTTCTCTCCTACTTCCCGGTGGGCTGCAGTTTCCTCCCTTCAGCTCAGGATCTCCTTCCAACTGGTTTGTTTTTTGTCTACTGCAGAGGGTGGGGAAAGCCTTCCAGATGTTGTTGAATTGCAGCTCCCAGCACTTCTCACCACTGGCTCTACTAAGGATGATGGGAGTTGCAGTCCAACAGTATCTGAAGGGCCATGGTTTGCTCATCCCATGTCTGTCAGGTGACAGCTAGCTTATGCAATTCTTGCTAGGAATGTTAAGCCATGTAGCCCGTTCTTGTGTCCCTACGGGTGTTTCTGGCCTACAACTACACCCCCCCCAGCCCTAGGCACCATAAGCATTGGGGAAGGATTGTGGGGATTGCAGTCTTAAAACTTTTGTGGGGGGGGGCCTCGTACGCAGGATTGCTTAAGGGGTAGGTCCTCCTCTAAAGGTTAGGAAATCCTAGGGATATACAGTACTCCTCTTGGTTTGGGGAATGAAAGAACCAGCTGTGGACTTGCAGAAAGGAGTTCTAGCAAAAATGATCTCCCCATTTTTTAATCCATTCTAGTTTATCTACTGCAGCCTTTAAAACTTACTAACTTACTAGAGCAAAGTTTGGGGGCTGCTTTTCTAGAAAAAGAAAGAGCCACAGGTTAATGGCTGCCTTGATTATTTAGGAAGTGAGGACCCCGAACGGCTCCTCTCCATCGTATCCTTTCCTACCTTTCAGTTTTCTTTTCCCACCTTGTGGTCTTTTTCCACTTTCCTTTCCTTTGCACAAAGTCCCATGGGGGAGGCGGGAGGATCTTTTCTCTGAATTTCTGTTTCATTTTTACTGGGTCGTTTGAAAAGAGATTTTAAAATAAAGTTGATATTCTGATTGGAATTGTGGCGTCTTCTTTTGGCTGCTCATTTCTTTTATAAAGATGCATCATCACCCACAACAGTTTAAGTATCCCAAGGAAAAGGGCAAGCAAAGTGGCAAAGGGGATGCAGGGCCTATAAAAGAGCATTGAAGAGATGAAGGATTTTAAGTCCCCTAGGCACCGCAGTTTGGAAACTGACGGAAAATTTCACCTGAGAGTGAGAATTCTTATTTTTTGGGGGGAAGCAAGCCCTTCATTTTACACTCTCCTGCCAATAGCTACATGCCTGCTGAGTGGTGGTGAATTTCCAGGGCTGCTTTGAATAAACCAGATGCATTTAGGGTGGAAGATCTCTGGCTAGCTGTTCTCGGACCCTGAGAGGGGGAGCAGCCCCAGACATTTTGCTGCCTAAGGCAAAAAACAAGAAGGCACCCTTAGCTCTTGTTCCACACAAAAGGACGAGCAGCTGAATCTTTCTGCATGGGGCACCGTCCTCCATCCCGCTCAGTCCAGGTTACAGGGTGCAAGGCAACCTGAGTGATACACATTTCTCTCCTCCAACACCTGTTCTCTCCTCCCAGCACCTCCTGCTTCTGCTGGCTCTCTGCTCTACCGAACCGGGTCTGCAGAGGAGGTCACCTTGCCACGCACAGCAATGCCACCATTTTTTTCTTGTGGTCTTGCTCTGCCTTCATACTGATGCTGTTTGAGGCAAAGAGCGGTCTTGGTCAACTGAGTTGCTGGTAATCAAGAGGAAGTCCTTTCCTCTTTTCTATGCTTACTCCTGAGCAAGGGAAATGCCCTGCTTTTTCTTAAGAACCATTGCATAAAAATTGCAACCACTGCACAAAATTCAGTTATTGGGTGCTTCCGGTGTAGAGGGGCCGCCCTCTTGGTTAATGGTTGGGGTGTGTAAGATCTTCCTGACCTTGGTTGCTAAACAGGGTCAAGCCTGGTTAATATTTGGAAGGGAGACTGCCAGGGAATAGTAGATAATGTAGGCTCAATATTAGGGGAAGGCAATGGCAAACTTTCTTGGAGATAATCTTGCCAAGAAGACCTAAGGATAAGGTCACTGTGAGTTGGGAGTCGACTTGAAGGCACAGAACAAGGAGTCAACATGGTGTAGGGGTTTGAGTCTAGGACGCTAGGAGACGGGTTCAAATCCCTGCTCAGCCATGGAAGCACGGTGGGTGTTTCTGGATACCTTGTACTCTCTCAGCCTAAAGAGGACAACCACCTCTGAATATATCTTGCCAAGACAACTCTAGGAGAGGATTTCTGCACGTTGGAGCCAGCTTGAAGGCATATAACAAAACGTTTATATGGGTGACAGCCAACATGGCATAGTGTAGTGCTTTGAGGCTTCTACGATTCTATGTCTCAGTGCAACAGGAGCGCCCCTGGCACATCGGAAGCGCCTGCTGTTCCGTAGCCGCACTCAGTGAACATTGGAACATTCTTGCCTGCGTGTGCATATTCTCTATTCCCCAACAGGGTTGTGCAACATAACCACAGATTCGTACAGCTAACAAAACCTAAAGCATCCATTCAGCTCTGTGCGGCTGGACTAAAGAGCCCAAGTGTGAAGGCACGCAGAAGCCCTGCACCCATGCAACTCCACTTCTGCAACTTTGAACTGAAAGTGGCCCTTCCGCCCTGGGACCAAACACAGAAGTCTTCCAGCTGCCCCGGCAGGGGAACTGAAGGCCCGCCGACGCCACCAACAGGAGTCCAGCCGAGGAGCTCTGTGCGCATCAGAACCCGACGCCGTTGGCAGCCTGGAAGCACGGCTTTCCCTGCTTTCCCGGACGAGTGCGGTGCCAAACTCCGTGCAAAACTGGCAGCTTAGCCTCGGAGGACGAGCGTGCCTCCGGAAAAGAACGAGGCTCTGGGTCGGCGCGGCTCTCACGGCTTTGTCTCCCCCTTGCGCCGTTGGGAGAGCCCATCCGGAGGCGGGGCGCGGGGCGCTTTTGGGGCGGCCGGGGCGTTGCTGGCGGGGCTCTCGGGGAGAGGAGGGGAGGAGGAGCAGGAAGGGACGTCGCCTGGCGTCGGGGCTGCCCGCCCAGCCCAGCCCAGCCCAGCCCAGCCCAGCCCCGGCCGGCCGCGGCCGTCTCTCTCTGCCTCTCCCCATCCCCGGCGCGCTTTCTCCGCCGCTCTCCCTCCGGGCGCAACGGCGATGGGGCGCATCGAGTGGGCGATGTGGGCGAACGAGCAGGCGCTGGCCTCCGGGCTGAGTGAGTCTGGGCGGGGATGGGGAGGGGGGAGGGGGGAGGGAGAGGGACGCGAACCCCGGCGCCTCTTGGCAACTCAGGCCCCCCTTCCTTCCGCAGGCGCCCCTCATTTTAACCCTCTCCTTGCATTTGGGGCTTCAGATCAAAACCAAGCTCTCGCACCTATTTCCCCTTCCTGAGTCCCGGGTAGGGACTGCTACCCTGGGAAACTTTCCTTTTAAACCCCTTCAAACCTTCATTCCCCTCCAGCGTCCTTTTTTCCCCCCCCCTCCCCACTTTCTGATCTGGTTTAGCAAAGAATGCCGAAAGGGAGCGACGTGGACGAAACGCTGGGTCTGGGTTCTGATTTTTGCATGCCACCTCATCTGCAGGGGTGGGTTCCAAGGCGAAACACTACCCCCTCCAGATCCGAAACAGGGGGCCGACCAAAGCTCCAGACGTTACAATCGGGCTAAAACAGGAACTGTGATGATAACTAGAGCGCCACTGAGAGTCGGTTTATTTTTTGGTGTTGGTGGTTTTCCGTGCAACACAAACTCTGGGTTCAGCTTTAAGCCGAACGGTTAATTAATATATTTTTTTAGACAGATAGATTTATTTTAGCACAGTAAGCCTCCTTGCTCCCAAAATATGACCCTCACCAGCCAGGTACTTTAGAATTTTCCGATTGGTCCGTAGACATCTCTGTGATTCTTTCTGGCTGCTTCCTAAGTGGAGTTAAAGGTTTTTGGGGTGCATTTTTCTAGGTGCAGGGGAAAGGTGGGCCCCAGGAGCCGGTATGGGGGGAAGGCAGGAGCTCATGGATTGCCAAAACATTCCAAAGAACCAAAACAAAAGAACCTGGAGAAGTCCATTGACAGAAGCTTGACAAACGTGTTTTTTCTTTGTTTGAAAACTGCTTGAAAGGTGCCTCTCCAAGCCTTGCAGCCCTCTTGTGGCCCTCAGGGCCACATTTTACCTGTCCTTGATTTAAAGGGAGTCCATAGTAACTAAGGGTGTGTGCCAGAGAGAGAGAGAAAGTTTACAAGTGTACAAGTTTGTAAAGAGGAGGTTTTCCTTCTCAGTGACTCCAGATTCATTTACAAATTGATTAAAATAAAAGGGCCTTTTTTTGTTCCTAAAATTGGCCATTGTTCTCCAAAACATGCTTTTTGGATATTCCCTGGTACTGTGGTGAAAGGGTGAAGATTGCCAATGATCTGCTCCCTTCCCCAAAATTCAGGTTTGAAACAAATCCATCAACTTTAAATTGGTACCATGCAAACCAGAGATCTTTCCCAGAGCTTGGAAAAGTTCCTTTTCTTGAACTATGGATCTCAAAATCCCCCTGCCGGTGCATGCAAGCCCTAAGAGTTAAAAAAACAAACAAATTCAAATGTTTGTATGCTTACATTTCACCCTCCCCCTGTCTTTCATCCCAGAAAAAGATACAAGTCTAGAAAAGCTCCCTTTGGTGGACTGCAGTTCCCAGCATTTCCTGCCTGGCACATGTGCCCCCCAAGAGTGGAGGAACTAAAATGCTGACTTGGGGATTCTGGGAGTTGTCGTCCCAAAGAGGGAGGTTATCTAATCTTTGTTTTTATCTAGGGTGGAAGATGGGGGGGAGTGAAACACAGTTTTAAACAAGCATCTAAGATTCTCTAGTTCTCCAGTTTTAGTTTTTTTTTGAGGGGAGGTAACATGAGTAAGATTTTAAGTTCTTTTAAATAGCCAGTTTCGGCTTTTGGTTTGCCTGCAACCTCTCATTTGGTCAAAGAGGGAAGAAGTATCTTCTGCTGTAAGATTGAGGAAGTAAAAAAGAGAAAAATAGAGAAGGAAACTCTGTAGAAAAGAGGCAGTTGCCCCGGTCTGTAAATAGCTAGGCATACGTAGGTTGGGGTGGGGGCTAGCGCCCTATTAAATGCTGCTTTGCCTTGTGCCCATGGCCAGTTGTATCCCAATTTCCCAAGCATTATAGTCGTTTCCACTACAGGTGTCGCGTGCTTATTTGAGAGGTTAGGGACCAGAGTGCTGTCAAAAAGTAGATATCACTGAACTGTTTTTGGATGGAGGTTTCAGAGGATGCACAGTAAAATGAACAAAAGCTTACCTTTAAATATACAGAAGTACTGTGCAGTAAAATGAACCATGAATATATACTGGATAAGAGACCCTCTGTGCACATTTTTCTAAGAGATGCACCATAAATTGACTCAGTGCCAAGTTGCTCAATGGAGAAAAAAAAGTAGCACGTGGTCTCTTTTCAATGATCCACTCTTTCAACCCTTTTCAGTTACAACCAGCACTCATATGTTCAATGCACGGATCACACATTGCATATATGGGGTCTAGTTGTAATTGAAAAGGGTTGAAAGAATGGATTGCAGAAAAGTGTGCCGCTGAAAAGCAGGAGAGACCTGTAAATCATTTTATATGTCCAAAGTATGATGGCCTCAGTTTGTGTCACCTTTAGTGAGAATTCAGGCATGACTTGCTCTCAGATCCATTTATTTGTCTTTTTGGCAGTCTGTGATATCCTTAGAACTCCAGCACCACATTTCAAATGAGTTGATTTTCTTCCTATTTACTTTCTTCACTCTCCAGCTTTCAGAATCATACATAGAAATTGGGAATACTATGGCATGGATGAGCCTGAGTTTGGTGTTGGATGATAGAATGGTGTTTATGAATTCCCACTGCTGCTGACAAATAAATAGAGAATCTTAAAGCAGAGATTTTCTGAAAGACAATGACAAACCTTGCATTTGTTTTCCAAACCTCTCTTCCCCTCTCCAAAAAACAGGCATCCACTGAGAAGTAAGTAGCAGCAGAAAGTTGCTTGCAGAATAAGCGCAGGTAGATCACTCAAGCAAGTGAGCCAAGCTGCGTACATGGGGAAAGAGGGTTTTTTTCCCCCATATATAAGCCATCTCTTGTTCCTTGGATGTTTTGGACCACAGTTTGGAAGTGAAAACATGCAAATTACCCACGAGGGACAGGGCAAGATGAGCATTGAAGGCCTCTAAAAATGTCCAGTAAAAGTTACTTTCTAGCATGTTTCTAGAAAATGTTATTCTACACACGCACACACGCACACACACACACACGCAAGTAATCTCTCTCCTGCTTGTTATTTTTGAACCATAGCCTCATTAAGCATTGTTTCGCCTTCACGCTTTGATCACAGCCCAGTGCTGGCACAGTACACCCAGTTTTAATTCCACGGGGCCTGTCCGTTCAAGTGTGGCTTAAAACGCCTCTTCCGGTGGTGCTCCCTGGCTGATGGCTCCCAGATATCCGCCTGGCTTCCCTCTGGCAAAGAGGCATTCCAGTGAGAGCATCTCTTGGCGCTTGGCCCTTTCGAGCTTCCCAGATGATTGGCAAAGCTGGACGCAGAGGCTTCAGGGTGGCACTGAGACTTCTGCAAGAGGCCTTTGCGAAAGGACAGATAGAGACAGAGACTGCTTCTGAACCTGGATTGAGTATTGATATTACTGGGTTTACAGTCAGCCCTCTACATTTGCTCGGGTTAGAGGCACAACACCTGCTGCAAAAGTGGAAAAACCACAAGTATCAAAATGTGTGCTTGTCTGGCCAAGGCATGGTGGGGAGAGTGGGCACCCAGGGAGAGGGAAAGGGGGTCGGTTGGTGTGGTGGCCCTATACTTCCTATCTTTCTTCCCCATCTCCTTCCTTGGTTGTGTGTCTGTGGGGGCATTGTGAGAGGGTTTGTGGTGCTGAGAAATCAGGCCGCGAGCTATCCTTAGCTGTCTAGGCAGCGGGTGGTGGAGGAAGAGGAGGACCAGAGGTGGGTCTTTAATGGGCTGATTGGAGCCACCCCTTGCAAAAGAAGCCCTTGAGGTGGAGAGGAGGGGACAGGGGTTGGAGAAACTCAAAATTATCAAATCTGTGAAAGTTAGACTCGCAAATGTGGAGGGCTCACTGTACATTTCTTTACAGTTGGCCCTCTGTATCCATGGTTTCTGCATCCAGAGATTCAACCAACCACAGCTCAAAAATATTAGGGGAAAAAAAATTCCAAAAAGCAAGCCTTGATTTTGCCCCATGCTTAGCAGTCTGCTGCTGTGTAAGCAGACCCTGCCGTAGCCTCCTGCTGTTCCACACATCCTCAGGCTCCCTCCAGCCCTCGTCTGAGTTCTTTGCCATTTTATATGAGGGATTTAAATGGGAAACTGGGATTTGAATCCCTGCTCGGACCACGGAAACCTGTGGAGTGATCTTGGGCAAGTCACGCTCTCTCGGCCTCAGAGGAAGTCCAGGGCAACTCCCCTCTGAACGAGTTCTGCCAAGAAAGCTCCAGGATAGGGTCCCCTTGGGGTCACCGTGAGTCAGAAATGACGTGAAGGCATGCAACAGCAACGTGTCCCCAAAAGCAACTTCGTGCAACGTCTGTGTTCTTCCTATTTTGTTTGCAGGTCTCCTTAGACCTGGGTTTGCACATTCACACAGGCAGAGGGAAAAAACATGGACAACTGGGGATGGCGCAGAAACGTTTTAAAAAGATTTCTTACGGATTGATTTTAGTGCAAACATGCAAAACAGACTAATTCACAACTGCAGAAAAAAAGGAGTGAATTATGCATAAACAACATACATGTATAACTGAAATTAAACTAAGACTATAACATAGTAACAAAACCCATTACTAAAAAACTAATCAATTACCCTAAACACACTGTAACTACACTAAGTAAAACATAAATAATATATCTGTATAACTAAAACTAAACTGGATTGAACTAAAGTGAGACATTATAGCAAAGTTCATAACTAAAGAACTAATCTGTTACACTAAACATATCCAGGCTATGCTAACTAAAAAACCAAAAAGTTATGATTGCTCCATGCAAACTGTAATGAAAAGGAGAAATGCATTGATATCCCAAGTCTTATTTTGCCATTATAGAGCTGAATACATTCAGTTTAGCAGAATGACTTGTAATCATAGCCACAGATTACTACGTCATTAGATTTCTTATTGCTCAAAAAATCTATTCGTGGTTTCTAGTCTTTCGAAAAATCTTCAGTTGGCCTGTCTTTTAAAATCCATGTCAGTTTTGCAATGTGAGCAAGGTTGGCGACTAACAGCGCACTGTTCCATCGTGGGTGCTTTGGTATGTTTCCAAGTTTGGTCAAACAGCATTTTTGCAGCTTCTGTCATGTATTGAAAGGCAGAAGCTTTATTCATGGCAAAAACTGGCCTGGCCTTCTCTCCATCCCTACCCCAGGTTTAATTTTAGCAAGTGGAGGAGGTGGTGGAGTGGGGTGACTGAGAAAGAGAGAGAGAGAAAGAGAGAGAGAGAGAAGGTGTGAACCTTTCACTTCTTGGTTCCTTGTTCCTCCTTCTTGTAAAAATGGCAGACTTGGGTGGTGATTTCTGGTTCATCTGTTTATGGTCTGGTGACCGAAGAGGAAGCAAGGCCCACAGTGAGCGAAGACAGTGCACACAAACTTTGTTTCATGCACAAAATTATTAAAAAATATTGTATAAAATTATCTTATGTACAGTCTTTCACAACAATTTGAAAATACACTTCGTTTTTAGTTCTAGTGACCGGTGGCATAGTGGCAGTTGCTGGCCAGTTCAAGCGCTGGGAATTTGCTGCCTATGCAATGTATCCTTTTGTGAAAATGCTCTTCCTTCTACAGCCCCATTAGATGGTAGATCATCATTGCAGTGAGATGGCTCCTCCCGATGCAGGAGGGGTGGGGGAAGCAATTTCTTTAGGATTGCATCAGGAGAAGAAAGGATTAGATCTTCCTCTTCACGTCTGTTTGCATTTTTTAAAAAAGCATGCAGGTTAAATGCAAAAAGGCAGTGCAGTATAGTGGTTTGGGCACTGGACTGCAATACAGGAAACCAGGATTTGATTCCCCACTTGGCTGTGAAAAGCTGCTGGGTGACCTTGGGTACATCACACACCCTCAGCCTCAGAAAACCCCATGGTAGGTTCACTCCAGGATCGTCATAAGCTGAAAATGACTTGCAGACACACAACAGCAACAATTCCTTTTTGTAGGCGGGCCTCTGCAACATCCCCTCCAACTTTCCTGTCTTGCCACAAACAGTCCCAGTGAATCCTCTGTCATTTCACTTTCTAGCTGCTTTGAAAATGTCCCAACTTCTCTCGCCTCCTCCCACTTTTCTTCTTATCTTATTTCAGTTGCTGCAAATTGAACTTGTTTAGGAAATCTTTAAAAAGGAGGAAGGCAGACGCACCTTGCCCAAACAAAGCCTTGGTGGTACAATTTCCCCAATATCTGAATCCTGGTAAGACTTTAACGAGACACAGGACGTGGCGAAGGATTGGGGAAAGCCAAAGCTTTATTACTTGGACACACACACACCTTGCACAGGGTGAAGTCTGCGGTAGGGGAGGAGCCAGTGGGCAAAGAAATCTGTAACGATTTTGTATCTTCACATTGCATGACATCACCACACCCACAGGTCCCCCAAAATTCAAAGTGCAACAGTAATTTGCAGTCAACTAACTCGGCAGAGGATTGGGGAGAGAAGGGGCAGAATCTTGCCCTTCCTGGTAGGCTTAGGCAAAAGCAAGCTGCTGCAACCTCTCTTAGCTTGTGCATTCTCCTTGATGTGCCATCTTGACCACGATGTTGCTTGCCTGTATATTTCCCAGTTTTCGTCTGGGAACTGCTGGAGAGTTGAGGTGCCCAGCATTGCCAAGCCCTGGTGCCCACGTTTAGCCTGGCCATTTTTGTACAAAGCCTGCCTGCTTTCTTGGAATTTTGTAAAATTTTCAGACTGTCCTCTTGTAAGTTACAGAAATGGTCCACTTGGCCTGGAAAAGGTACTTTTCAAGACCCCAGAATCTTTGCAGGCAGGTTGGCCGTTGGGCAGTTCGGGAACTGTGATTCCCAAATGTAACTTTCCTGAGCTCTGACTTTTGCTTTGTCATCTTAGGAAGGGTTAGACCCTGGAGGAAGTTGGGTCTGTCATCCACATCTTTGTAATCCAGCCAATGGTATTGTCACTTCTTTCCCTCACCATCCACTTCCAGCTTTTACAGCTGGGCTCAGTTAGGGAAATAAATGTGCTTGTTTTCTTGCAAAGATGGATGATTGCAAAATTTGGAATTTCTGTAGATGAAGAATTTGGAAACTTCCTAGTTCTGAGCAGGGTGGAGAAGAGGATCTAGTCATCAAATGATGGCCTGGAAATTACAGCGCCATCATCTGTAACTGCTGTGGGTTTTCCTCTCTTCCCTGGAAAGTTTAAAGTTGCAAAGATGGATGTGATCCACGAAGCAGGAAAACTCTGTTGGAAGGATGGTTGCAGAAGGGCTGAAGATGCTTGTAGGATGTGACAAAAAGTATAGGCCATGGGCTGTTTGCAGTCCCAAAGGCAATTTTTAGGCTCTTCCAGCTGAAAAAAAAAATGTTTATAGGTGAAAAAAAATTTTCTGTTCCTACAGAGGCTTGTTTACTGTAAAATAAGTTCCAAAGCTCATATTGTGATGATAGCT
This sequence comes from Iguana delicatissima, assembly GCA_948472985.1. Lineage (NCBI taxonomy): Eukaryota > Metazoa > Chordata > Lepidosauria > Squamata > Iguanidae > Iguana > Iguana delicatissima. The sequence continues at coordinate 271,867 of CAOKZL010000747.1, read as the reverse complement.
TTATTAGATTAACCAAAAGAGTCACAAAATCCTTGATTTGAAAGCCAATGCAATGAATTTTGCGTTGGTCTAGTATAGACCACACTACAGACTTTGGGATTTTCTAGTCTAGCCGGCTGGCCCCTCCCTAAACTGCAAACCCCAGGATTCCCTAGGATGTTGCAAGCAGAATAATAGTGCTATAACAGTCTAGTGCAGAAATGGCCTATAAGAAATCCGAAGATGCATTACTTCAACCACCAAAGACAGTTTTTGATGAGTTACTAGAAAAAGGGCAGGTGCCAGACTCTTGGAGAAATACCTTTATTACAGTGATTCATAAATAAGATACAGATGAGATGGAGAAAAACCTTTTTAGGATATGTCAGACTAATGGGCTGTGAATGTGACTTTTTCTTCACTTCTTCCTTAACTGTTTTCCCCAAAGAGCAGCTGGGGTTTTTATTTGTTTCCTGGAGTATCCACGAGGGAAGCGGAAAAAGGGAACTACTATGCAGAGGTGGTAAGTAGTCCTTTCCCGGTCTTTTCTGGTGATTGCTGTCATGGAGACCAGCTGCATTCCACAGTTTCGTGCTCATGTGGAAAATCCACATCATTTGATACGAGGTGTGGAATCCAGCATGCTGAGAATTTCCACTTGGATTAAAAATGAAAACTTAAGTAGCTAGCCCTCATGGCCATGAAAACAGCCTTGGAAGCCTGGTGAAATCTCAGAAATATGGAGGCAGGGGCTAAATGTCACCTATAACTCCCTGCTTCTTCCAAAGATTAGCACAAGACTGGTAAATTATACAAATTAAAGATACCCTGGCTGTGATAGATGATGATGCTGTGATTGAGGAGCGACTGATGGTGCAGGGGGCCGAGCCAGTGACTGAGCAAGTCAACCTACAGACATCCCCTGCATGGAAGGTCAAACAGAGACTGAGTTGCCCCGGCCGGGTCATGACGGAGAGGGAACCAGCAGTGAGGCAGAGGAGTTGCAGCCAGCTGCGCCCATCACCCCTCGGTCACGGAGAAGGCTGAAACGGGCTGCTCGGAAGGGGGCTGCTTGGACTAGGCTGAGGAAAGAATAACAAGCAGAACCTGCTCACAGGGGCTATTTAAGTTTGCCGGCGTGGCTGCTCCTTGCTTGCAGCAAATTATTAGCAAGCGCTCACAACCTTTGTGTCTCCTGCTCCCTGACACCCTCTGGATCAGTGGTTCTCAACCTGTGGGTCCCCAGATGTTCGTGGACTTCAGTTCCCAGAAGCCCCAGCCACTATGGTCAATGCTCAGGGCTTCTGGGAGCTGAAGTCCACGAACATCTGGGGACCCACAGGTTGAGAGTCTGGATGGATCTCTGCCTCCTGAACCTTTGGACTGGACCTTGACCTGGCTTGGCTTTTGTTTTCCTGGTGTTTGGTATATTCGGACTCCCCAAATGTTCCTGACCTCACTCCTCCCTTGCTGGCTGCAGCCCGGCAGGGAGAGATTCCTGACACTGGCATATTTGTAGAATGTTACAAAGTCGCTTGGTGGGTGGGTGTATACAGAACACCCAGGATATGTCATTCATTCATATGCTCTCCTTGAGTACAAAATTCCAAGTTTGGCTTGCATATCAGCCAGTAAAATAACACAAATATTAAAAATCACAGGAGGAGCCAAAATCCAAGAGTGATGTGCCATGTCCAAGTAGTCATGGATCGTGCACAGGATTTGTTGTCCTGGGTGCCAAGCACTAAACATATGTGTGTTTGGATTGTGCATGGATATTCACTGTGAATTGCCTGCCGTGCTTGCTGTGCAAAAAGGGACACTATCTAGGTGCAGAAAAAATGCACACCTCTCTGTTTGGTTCTCGACAGTTGAGAAATATTCAGCAAAGCAGTGTCATTGTAGCATTGGTAGCAGGATGTACATTTCCGAGTGTCACAGAAGTCTTCCAAAGCTACACGGAATCTGTGTCTCACTTGCTCACTCTTCTCTTTTCTGATTTTTCTGATTCTCCAACAGTGGTCAGCAGTATTTCACACCCGTTGTGAAGGCATTTGGACCCTTGACTAGGAATTACTACGTTCGGTCCATCTTACATGCATGGTAACTCTTGTCTTTCTTCTCGGCTTTTTGGGGTTTGCAAAGATAAAAGGGGTGGCGGTAGAATGGCACAGTTCTCTGCTTTCTCTTTCCTACTTGCTACTTCTTATGTCTCATGAAGGCCCGTGGGCATATGTGTGTGTGTGTGTGTGTGTGTGTGTATGGTGTGGTTGACATTAAAGGACTCGGGGTGAGAAAGAGGAATCTCAGGGTGAGAGCGCTGCCTCCCAAATGTATCTCTATTTTCCTCCTGTGTTAGACTTGGTGTTTTATATTTGAATGGTCTACTCCATATAGCTGTGATGGATGCTTCATGTATCATGCTTAAGGAGATCACCGTGGCCTTCTTTTTGTAATAACATGCTTGTAATATCAACGGCCTGCTCCCTTGTGGCATCATAACAGATCATCTCAAGGTCCTTGAAATCCATAATTGGTTTCTAGCCTTTCAAAAAATCTCCTGTTGGACTATCCACGTCAATTTTGCAACTTGGACGAGATCTGCAACTCTAACAACCCGTTGCCTTTCCTTTTGCAGCCTGGCTGTTCCAGCAGGGTTCCTCCTGGCCACGATCCTTGGTACAGTTTGCCTGGCCATTGCAAGTGGCATCTACTTACTGGTAAGACACCACAACTAACCGGTTCTAGCAGGATGGGTCTTTTATAAAACTAACAGGTCTTAACTGCACATTCAGGACTAAGGCCATTTCTACCCTACACCGTTATAGTGCTATTATTCCACTTTCAACCTCCTGTGGAATCCTGAGGTTTGCATTTCAGGGAGGAGCCTTTACAATTCTCAGCCAGAGAGCTCTTTGGCCACGGTAAACTGCAAACCCCAGAATTCCACAGGAGGTTTAAAGTGGAATAATAGCACTATAACAGTGTAGTGCAGAAAGGCCCTTAGTCTGCAAAGTCTAGGAAGCCATTAGTTCTTAAACAGGCTGTCCTCCTTCTTCACAGCCGCTGCTCTTGGGTTTTCCATTCTTGCTCCACCTGATGCTGTCTTGCATAACTGGTTTTCAAAAGCTTCAATTAATTAACAGCAATGGCTTCTCCCTCTGTGTTTTTTTCCCTTAAACTTTAAAGCCTCTGGCTGCATTTACTGGCTGAGGTGCAGCTGGCTGCTTGTTTTATTCTGCATCTCCTAGGAGGCAGATTTTTTAGTCCCAGCTTGCTTAGGATCACGTCCTTTGCTGCAGGTCCCCGGGCTGGATAACAGGCTTTTGGCTCCCTCTGCTGGTTGGCATTATTGCTCCAGTCAAATAATAAGACAGGTGGTCGCTGAATGTACGTTGGCCCTCCACATTTGCCAGGATTAGGGGTGCAGGACCCTCACCCCATGATAGGCTCGACTTAGGGTCACCATAAGTCAGGAACGACTTGGAGACACACAGCAATTGGTGCACATCCAGATTTGGTCCCCAGGTGGTTCCCGTGATGCGTGCCGGAAAACGTTCCAGAATAATAGGGAAGATGGATAAATGTAAAAATCACCCAGGACTGCTCTTTTCTTAATCTTTTCTTTACCACGGACACCCTTTAAATATCCTCTTTACTGCCAGGGACCACCATAACTCAAGATTTAAAACCCTAAAGGGCATCAAATATTTTTAAAAACTTTTGAACGTTGGTGACACTTTTGAAAAACTGGGAACTCTTGATTGCCGTTTTGCGGGAAAAAAAGAGAGAATAATATGATAAGTGTAGGTTTTGAGAATTAGCAGGTTTGGTTTACAGAAAGAAATGGGTGAAACATATATTAGTTGGAGAAGATTTTATATACTAAGTCCTATCACTGCTCTAAAGAAATTGGAAGCCATTGTATTTTTTTCTTCTTATCTCTAACTAACTCTGTCTCTTTTTTGCTTTTTTCTCTTTCTTATTTCTGTTTTTCTTTCTTTTTCTTCACATAGCTAGTGGAAAAATGTTTACAGTGCTACAATATGAAAATATGGATCTCTTTTTCTCTTTTATTTTATCTCTTTCTTTTTTCTTCACGTAGCTAGTGAAAAGAAAATGTTTATAATGCAACAATATGAAAATACGAGGCTAGGAAAATATGCATTTCCCTTGAGGGTTACCATCTTGTCTCACTGGGCTTTTCGTCTTACAGGCGGCCACCCGTGGCGAAGGGTGGTACCCCATTGAATCCAGACCCCGGGAACGACCCCAAGTCGGGAACACCATCAAACACCCCCCAACCAACCCACCACCTCGGCCGCCCGCAGAGGCCCGCAAGAAGGCGAGTGACGTGGAGGTGGGTGAAGGCGGCCATGAAAACCCCATCCCCGTCATCGTGGAAGCTGAATGATGGGCCAGGCTGGTCCCCTCAAAGATACCTGCGGGGATGGCCGAGATGCTGTTTCGTTGTGCTTGAGGGGAAGCGTTACCACTCCACGGCCGAGCTACGGATGCTCTTCTCCATCAGCCCCGTAGTCCGCCTTCACGGACGCTTCCTCCTTGCAAAACCAGATGCCCTCCCGTGCACAGCCTCCTGCTTTCCTGTTTTGGTGTCAACGGCCGCCGTGTGTGCTTGGCCGTGAGGCCTGGTGGTGCCCATTTTGTTTGTTCCCCACAGTCGCAGAGAGAGCTTGTGAGACTCTCGAGGCTTGGATACGGGCTCGTCAGAATCGAGACGCCTATCCTTTTTCTGTGTTGCTTTCTGTTCCCCTGTTCTGTTCTCTTCCATAAGGTTTCTTGTGTTTTTACATTGTAATAAAATGACTTTGTTGGTCGTCAGTTTCCTCATCAGATTCTGTTCCAGGAGTAGGCAACTGTGTGAGGGCCAGGGGCCAAATTTTCTCCCACACTCCAGGCTGCCTTGCCACAGCAAGCCCAAATATCTGTGTTTTCTTCTGCAGTCCCTCTCAAAATGGTGGCAGCAAGTGTCGTTGTATCACTCCCTGTTGTCACCATTTTGAGAGGGACTTCAGGGGAAAACAGAGGTATTTGTGGGGTAGTACAAGTGATACAGGTGACATTGCATCACTTCCTGTTGTTGCCATTTTGAGAGGGACTAAAGCAGAGGTACTTGTGGGGTAGTACAAGTGATACAAGTGACATTGCATCATTTCCTGTTGTCACCATTTTAAGAAGGACTTCAGGAGAAAACAGGAACTTGTGGAGTAGTACGAGTGATACAAGTGACATTGCATCACTTCCTGTTGTCGCCATTTTGAGAGAGACTGAAACAGAGGTATTTGTGGGGTGGTACAAATGATACAAGTGACATTGCATCACTTCCTGTTGTCACTATTTTAAGAAGAACTTCAAGAGAAAACAGGTACTTGTGGAGTAGTACAAGTGATACAAGTGACACTGCATCATTTCCTATTGTCGCCATTTTGAGAGGGACTAAAACAGAGGTATTTGTGGGGTGGTACAAATGATACAAGTGACATTGCATCACTTCCTGTTGTCACTATTTTAAGAAGGACTTCAAGAGAAAACAGGTACTTGTGGAGTAGTACAAGTGATACAAGTGGCATTGCATCACTTCCTGTTGTCACCATTTTGAGAGGGACTTCAGAGGAGAATGGTGGTATTTGGGGATAGTACAAAGTTCTGGGGTGCTTGTCAGTTTCCTGTGTTTTCAAAGACAAAAGGCTTTCTGCTGGATTTGGAGCAAAAATTGCCCCAAAACCGTGTTGAAAAGGGCCACGAAAGTGGGTTCCAGAGATTGCATTATGCCCAGCCTGTTTTATTCCCTTGATTTGTCTCTTTTTCCCAAGGTTTGCAGACCAGGAGAGAAGAACAGGCCTTTTTAACTATACAGGTTGAGTACCCTTTATTGGAAAATCCAAAATCCCAAATGCTCCAAAATCTGAGATGTTTGAAAAGCAGAACCCAGTCTCCTTTCTTGTAGGGGACATGAGGGAATTATTGAGACTCTTTTGGGACCGCGCACAAGCTCTTCCTCTCTTATGGGTTTTCTTTTATTTTACTTAACAAAAGGACTTGCACACCCAGATACTTTGCATAGAGGAATAAAAACTTTATTTATCAAAGAAGTCAGCAGTGGAGGGAAAATGTGCCACATGGATCAATCTTCCCCTCCCCACACATAATTACATAATTTGTAATTGATACAGATAAATAATTGTGTCCAGTTTACATAAATAAGTTAATAAGTTAATAAATTAAGCACGTCATAATCAGAAAATTCCATGAAAACATAGTAAGAAATAAAAGCATCTATCTGTGGTGAAAACAGAAATCAAGATATACCCACAAGAGGTAAGTAAAGCAAACTTCATCTGCAAATCACAACCGCAGAATTTGCATACCTGGGGCCTTTCTGCACTAGACTGTTATAGTGCTATTATTCCACTTTCAACACCCTATGGAATCCTGGGCTTTGTAGTTTAGAGAGGGGTCTTTACAATTCTCAGCCAGAGAGCTCTTTGGCGTCAGGAAACTGCAAACCCCAGAGTTCCCCCACGGATGTTGAAAGTGGAATAATAGCACTATAACAGGGTAGTGTGGAAAGGGACCTGCTGTGGAACCTGCAGAGTAAACCAGGCACATAGTAGATGCATTTAGCTCCTAGAGCTGGTTCAAAATAACAGCTTATTTCTCTTTCTCTTCTCTGTTACCAAGAGAGGTTCAACAACTGAGTCGAGTTTGCCTTTCAGCTAACAAACTCTAGCACCTTCCTGGCAAAGTCAGTTATAAGACTTGGGGGGCGTAGAGGAGAAATACTTAACTTGAAAGTCTAATATATACAATAACACTTAATAATAGATGTAATAATTTAATAATAAATTAAAAAGTTAATGCGCTGGAAAATTTGTTATATGCAGCAGTGTTTAATAATAGACATAATAATTTAATAATAAATTAATAATTTAACGCACTGGAAAATCTGTTAGATGCAACAGTATTTAACAATTGTTGCAATAATTTAATAATAAATTAATAATTTCAGGCACTGGAAAATCTCTTATATGCAACAGTACTTAACAATAAATGTAATAATTTAATAATAAATTAATAATTTAAGGCACTGGAAAATCGGTTATATACAACAGTATTTAATAACAGTAGTAATAATTTAATAATAATTTAATAGCTAATGCATTTCAAAATTTAATATATCAATAGTATTTAATAATGATTGTAATAATTTAATAATTTATTGCACTGAAAAATCTAATACAAACAGTACTTAACAGTAATAATCATGGCAATAATAATTTAACAGTTTACTGGTCTGGCAAATGTAATAGAAACAATAGTATTTAATAATACTAGTAGTAGTAGTGTAATAATTTAATGCACTGGAAAATCTAACGTGTGTGTGTATAAATATTTAATAATAATTTAAAGCACTTGAAAATCTAAAATATAAATTAATAGTATTTAATAGTTCAAAGCCCTTGAAAACCTGAAACATATGTTAATATAAATACTAATAATAAATTAATAGGCTGAAAGCAACATAAGAAAGGGACTTTTAAAACTGTTCTCTAAAAACCTGTTCATCCTCGTACAATCATTTCGGGGCCCTGATAAGCAGGAATGCAATCCATAAATACTTAAATAAATAAATAAATAACGTGTTTTTAAATACAGGAAAATCAGCATCATTTGTCTTGCCCTATATTTATGCGGGGGGGGGAAAAGCCCCTTTCCACCCACCCCAGAGAAACTTGCATCGTTCTACCTCTTTCACAAAGCCAACACAAATTCATCCATTTGAGGTTTTCTAGTTGGGTGCTATAGAAAGCAGCCATTAAAATGCAACTCCAGATTAAATAACCGCTGAGATTCTAGGTTAGCTACTTAGTTAAGTGCATTAAGTGAGTTAAGTACACCTAAATAAGTAGCATCTCCTGGCCCAATCCCACTCAGTCCTGCTTTACCAGGCAGCAGATGCTGCCAGCGACGGGATCCGTGTTCCTGTTGATTGGGATGCAGCAGAATGACGTTTCCCGCCAGCAACAATCCAGATCGAGAAGGACAGACCTCCCTCGCGCAGAGAGGCTGCTGTGAGTAAGACAGGACTGGAGGACTTTCATGATCCCCACGTATTCCCCACACCATTGAATATGTCGGGATCATGAATATGAATCAGTTATGAGTATGTAACCAGGTTACGCATTCATAACTGTGATCGTGAATTCCAGCCAGTATTTTTAGAAGGTATCCGAGCCCCACTTTGAGAAGTGGATTTCCCGTTTCTGAAAGCTGCTCTTAAAGAAAATTTAGAGTTTTCTTTACGAGCAATGGGGTTGCCAAAGGCATTGGCATAGCAGTGGTTGCATTGGGGGCTTACGGTTCTCACTCAATTTGAAGTGGGAGAGAAACTATGCAGCTTCCTTGCTGATAGAGAGCAAGGGCACGTGGAAACAAGCAAGTGCTTTAAAACAAACACAACGACACCTAACCGTCAACACAATTTCAAGCTTGGATTTGGCCTAAAACCACTCCGTGGGAGCTTTGGTGGCGTAGACCGGAGTTCAGCTTAGCTGCTGGACCGAGGAAGGACGCAAGTGCAGGCCACTGGCACGTCGATGTAATCCACCTCGAATGTAAAGCCTTCTGCATCGTCATCTCTGTGCCGGCAGGGCTTGCGGCGCAACACCATCATGTTCTGGACCACGGACACCGAAACGAGGGAGAGCGTCTCCTGTCCCGTCTTGCCATCAATGCAGCCGTTGCAAAGGCACTCCGCAAAGGCCAGCTGGCGCGGAAGGCGGTTGGCGTCTTCGTTGATGCTGTCGAAGGAGGAAAGGAGAAGAGTGGGTTAAGTGAGAAACTCACAACTCAGGCTGGAGTGGAATTGGGTTCGCTTTAGCCTCTCTTGCCACCCCTTCCTAAAGAATTCTGGGAACTGTGGTAGGTTGAGAATGCCTGTCCTTCCTTGATAAACTTCATCTGGCAAGGCTTTTCCTTCACCTGACAATGCTTCTGCCTCGTAAGTGGCAGTTGGAGACTCTGACAGCTGGAGTGGTAAACCTGCTCCAGGCTTTAGTTTGAACTCTAAATGAGCTATCCAAATTTCAGCACCCAAAAGGTGTCTGCATGGCTTCGTTGACTGAATGGGCCTACTCTGGCTAGGATTAGCATTTGGATTTTCTTATAGTCAGAGGAGGAAACTGGTCCATGCTGGTGAACCTAGAAAACACATGGAACTGACGTCCAGATCTTCCCTCCAGATGGTGGGCTACAACACCCAGGATTCCTCAGCCTTGTCCATGCTGGCCAGGGCTGATGGGCCTTGTAATCCAACAACATCTGGAGGGCCTCCCTTTGTCTTACAAATGTGGCAAAAATGCTCCCTATACTTGCTAAGTGGAATTCAGGGTGTTTTTGTCTCTTCGGAGGTTGCATGTGACCTGTGGGCCATACCTTGTCCGCCCCGTCTTAAAGCATGTAAGATCAGAGTCATTCTGCATCTACAATGCTCAGAGCAGCTTTTCCCAACCCACCAACTTCCAGATGTGGTGAACTACAACTCCCATCACTCCAGAGTGTACTCAGACAGGGCTGATGGGAGCTGTAGTGAACATAGCAGATGGGCACCAGGTTGGGGAAACACTGGCTTAGAACCTCCAACCCACCCTGCTCAGAGATGCTGTGTCACCAGTCCTGACAGGAAAAGGTGCTTACTTGTACTTCCACGGGGAGATGGAGCGTTCATTGATGTCTCCGTTCAGAGCATCCTGAATTTTCAGGTCCGAGCAGCTGGGCTTGTGGTTCCGCCGGTGCCTCCGTCGGCCGGCCTGTTCGTTCTCCACGTAGGGCACCAGCAGCAAGGCGGGGTGGTGGTCCCACCGAGCAGCCCTGCTCTGGAAGACCCTGGGCACCTCCCCATCCTGGAGGTCTTCTGCTCTGAAACACTGGTGGTGGTGATGGTGGCGGTGTTGACCGCTTAATCGTCTGGCTTCTGTCCAGGCGAGGAGAACGAACACAACCAGGAAGGAACGCTGGGCAGGAAGAGAGAAACAAGCAGAGATCAGAGAGGACGTTTGCGGGAGGTACAAATTTTGTGCATTAATAGCAAGCTGGTTTTCCTTTCAATGAACTGAAAGGGGACACAACAGAGCCTGGGTGTAATCGTTCACAAGCCGTTACCTGGAACGAGTTACTGCTTTTTGTAACTAGGGTGCAAAATTTCCAAGCAACATAGTGGCTTGGATCCAACTGTTAGTCCCAGCTAGATTGTTGTTGTTATTGTTGTGTGCCTTTAAGTCATTTCCAATGTATGGAGACCCTATCACAGGGTTTTCTTGACAAGATTTGTTCAGAGGGGGCTTCCCTTTGCCTTCCTTTGAGGCTGAGAGAGTGTGACTTGCCCATGGTCACCCGGTAGCTGAGCAGGGATTCAAAGCCTGGCCTCCAGGGTTGTAATCCAACACTCAAACAACTGTAGCACACTGGCAGAATTAGTGGGCACTTGGTTAAGTCAACACTTTCATCTTTTCCGTTGATTCAAGCTGAGACTAACAACAACATTCCAGCCAAGGAGTGTGAACCTTTCTTGCTCTACTGGTACATCAAGTAACTCTTCCCAGTTACTTTGGACAGTTACTTAACAAGTTCTGCTTGGATTCCTCTGGACTTGTCTAAAGAAGTGTGAGTTCTTGCAGTCTCACGCCTGGGGCTTGCTTGGCTGGTTGTGATGGTTTCTGCGTCCCCTTGTTCCGTTCTTTTTGGGGAACTGTTTGTAGCAATTTCTTCAATCTGTGCTATTATAGCTAAGGTTTAGCTAATTACAGCTAAGGTACGACAAAGGTTCTTTTCTGGAAGAGAAGGGCCTGGATTCCTCAGATGTTAGACTGACCAGAAAAAAACCCATCTTAAGTTTTGCTGGTGAAGTTGGAAAGGAAACGGCGTGAAGCCACAGTGTCTTACTTTGCGGAACTTTCAGCTTAAATCCAGCACCATCCCTACTCTAGACCAGGACTGGGCAACTAAGGATGAAGCAATTTCCCCCTGTGCCCCACGTGGGGAGCCATGCTGGTATATAATGGCACTTCTATCCACCCTTCTGGCCAATTTTGGGCTCATTTTGCTCTTGGGATTTGTTTTTTTTCAAAGGTTTGGTAGCATGGGAGAGATCAACTACCATATTTACAGCTGGTTTTGGTGTTTTGGCCAAAAATCCTCCAAAAATTGGTGCCATTTTTAAAAATAAAAAGGGTCTGGGGGCTTCAGGGGTGACACTTTGAGGTTCCAAGGGCTGTGCTTTGCCTCCCCCTGCTTTAGACTTTTGCTTGCGGAAGAAAATAATTGTTTCCATTTGTGTATGCCAATTTCTGATTTAACAGTCTTTGCTTTGCTTGAGGTACTGTAGAGCCTATGAGCTATTTTTCCTTTTCTGCGCAGCAAAATAAAAGTTCAGCACTCTGGTTCTGAATTCATTTTCCTGGGAGTAAGTGCCATTAGACACCATAGGAATCAGGTCCTTCATCACCACCTGTACTTGGACTACAGCTCCCAGCCGTTCTGGCCAGCACCAGGAATACTGGGAGTTGCAGTCTTAACAGTATTTTGGAAGGCTTCATTTCCCTAACCTTAAAGTGAATAAAGGCATTAACAGAATAAAAAAAGAGGTGTGAGCTCTTTGGCTTCTGGCACTTCCTGTAGGAAGTTTACTAGTCCTTTTTGAGGTGTGGCTCAATTGACTTTGATTTCTAAACAAATATCAAGCTTTATTATCAGGAAATAAACCTCTAGAGAATCAATGTGCTGCCGGCTTGAAAAATGCAATCATCTTCTGACTTTTAAACCCGCCCGGCTGAATTTGATTTGACTACTAGAGCAGACCCAGTAAATCTGTAACGTTTCCTCTCATGCTGAAATAGCATTCAGACAATTGGGATTAATCTAGCTGGGATCCATTGACAGGATCCGCTTTTCACCAGAGCAAAGCCTACTCCAATAAACCCGCATTCCTAAATGCACTTTTGGTACGATTTATTGAGCGCAATCAGAGTTGCTCCCTGAGAAGGTATGTACAGGATTGGCCTCTTAACTGGGTTGAAAGACCAAAACAGACAAAAAAATGTATATTAATATAGCCGGGAGAATTTTAACAGCCATTCAGTTAGCAAACGGGTGTTATCTGCCTTTCCATAAACCAGCCATAAAAGTAAGAAAACCAGAGAAAGGAGAAACAGTCCACCCAAATTACACAAGGATAGTGGAATGTATATCCCGTTGTTCACAATTACAAATGACAACTTCCTTAGCTGGAACCTCCAAACCCCTGTAGGAAGGACAGTTTCAAAAGGAGACAGAGCCAGGCTTAGCTGTGGATAGGGAGGAGGGGGAAGCTAGAAGTAAAACGGATTTCCAGGAACACCACATTGGCACACACAGGTTGGTAAGATTAGAATCCAGAGCTCCCTTTTGTAGCATCCCCTGGGGCTGAATTGTGCTAAAAGCCCCATTCTTTCAGGGAGAGAGAGAGATGCACACAGTAGATGGTGGTAGCTGTTATATGTACACCTAGCGGCACGTTCAGCCCGGCCAAACCTGTCTGGCTCTCATTCCGCCAGGCAGAAAACTCTGCTTCTGTGCCAGGAGACCAGGGAGAGCCCTCCCCGAGCATTTCTCTCAGGCACCTGGAGGTGGCAGAGGAAGCATAGGCCTTACCATCTTGGCTCAGGAGGTGGAGGCACGACAGGTGAGGATGCTAGTCGGCTTGCTCCAAGTCTCTCTCTTGCTCGTTCTGCCTCTCTCTGGCCCTCTGGTTGGCTTGGCTGGCTACTGGAGCTGTTCTTCCTGCCCTGGGGGAAGGCAATTGGGTTACAGCCCCTCGCAAGGACAGGTGCTCTGAGACCTGCGTTGCACCTGTCTCCATTTATATAGTGTGCCAGGGAGAGGGATGTTACACACCTGGAAACTCCAGGTTGCCTTCCCTCCTCCCCTTTGGGGAAATAGCCGCGTCTACTCATTTCCTCCTCCTCTCTCTCTCTCTCTTTCACAGGGGCAGCTGACTTTAATAACCCGTTTTCTTATTCTGCAATCCTCTTGCATTCACCAAATAGTTCTGTTACAAGGATTGCTAACATGGCTAGAAGCCTAGGTTTAAACACGATGTGGGCGGCTGGCTAGAATGCCAGGGATCAATATGACTCTTTCTGGGCCCCTCTGGACCACCAGGAGGTCTTCATGTTCCCTTTCCGGGGAGATGAGCTGCCCCCCTGCCAGATGATATTGGACTCTAGCTCCCATCAGCCCCAGACAGCACTCTCAGTGACCAAGGGTGATGGGCGTTGTGGATGGAGACACACAGAATCTCTGCCTCAGATCCGACAGGACTTGGGAAGAAGGAACTCCTGGAATGAGTTCATATTTCCCAAATTTCTAAAATATATACACTCATATTCTGTTACTTGTATATGTTATGATCTGATAGGATTTAGAATTCTCTGGTATGATAGGACAGGTTTTATCCCAAGCAATTGTATTGTCCACACAAATATGTGTGCCTAACTTCACATTGCCTGTTAATTTATGGTGACCCCATAAATTTTGTGGGGTTTTGTTAGTCAAGGAATACTCACAGTTGGTTTTGCCAGCTCTTTCCTCTGAAACAGAGCCTACAGCCCCTGGGGTTCCTTGGCAGTCTCCCATCCAAGGACTAACCAGGGCCGACCCTGCTTAGCTTCCAAGATCAGCTAGGATTTGGGGCCTTTAGGATATTTAAGTAGGTAGGGTCACCTTAGAGCCCCCATAAGTCAGAAATGACTTGAAGGCACACAACAACAACAAGCATTAAAATAAATAGACAAATGTTGTAGCATTTACTTATTTATATATATAAATTTAGAAACAAAGATTGTAGTATTTAGAAATAAAGATAGGTATAAGTTATTCTAACTGATAAATGACAAACAATATTATTGACTAGTAGCAACAACATTTATTTAATTTTTCTTTACAATGTGATGCCCTGTGGGTGCAAAAGTATGGGCCACAGTTATCGAAATGCACCCCCCAATGAAATTGAATGCAAAATTAAAATTTGCTGCGTTATTGCAGCCGCTGCTGATTTATGCCATTTGTCCTATCCCTGGAACTCAAGAAAACTGAAATTGGGAGAGATAAAAGAGTAGTTAATATAATTAATTCTATACGGCTACTTACAGCTAATTCTCTAACTGCTGAAATCAAACAACAAATGTCATTCACAGGTGAGTTAAATGTGGCCGTAAGCATACCCAAAGTGTTCGGTGGGCTTCAGTTCCTCAAGAACACGTCCAGAGGAGGGGACCCAAATGGTCAAAGGCTGGAAACCGTGAAGCCCTATGAGGAGCGGCTCAGGGAGCTGGGGATGTTTAACCTGGAAAAGATAAGATTAAGAGATAATGTGATAGCCAAGTTTAAATATTTGAAGGGATGCCATATGGAAGATGGGGCAACCCTGTTTTTGTTGCTCCAGAGAGTAGGTGACTATGAAGCAATGGCTTCAAACTACAGTAAAAAGAGATTCCATCTAAAAGTTAGAAGGAACTTCCTGACCATAACAGCAGTTCAGCAATGGAATCCACTGCTGCCTTGGAGTGTGTTGGAGTCTCTTTCTTTGGAAGTTTTTAAAAGGAGGCTGGACGACCATCTGTCAAAGGGAGTGCTTTGGTTGTGTCTTCCTGCTTGGCACCATGGGGTCAGACTAGATGACCCTTGAGATCTCTTCCAATTCTGTGAGTCTATGGTTCTATAGAAATGGTTCTATAGAAATGCTTCTAATCAATCAGTCAGCTGGCTAGCCCTGCACCTAGAGCCCCATCATCTGAAAATCGTGGCTCAAACAGTTAAACTTTGTTGTTCTGGGTGATGCTCATTTTTGGGGTGGAAATCACATGTGATCCCTGTTAATGACCTGCATTGGGAATGACCCTAGAAAATCCACAAACAGACTTTTTTTTCATTCCCCCAACCAAAGCTTTCATCAGAATGGGAGCATTCATCTTTGTCTGTTATCATACTTTAGATATCAAAGATGCACACCTGCCAGTTTGAAATCGGTTCCTAAGACTTTCAGAAAAATTGGGGTGGGGTCTCAAATCCCCCAGCAATCTCCAAGACGGCCTCTTGGGGCTGCATGTGACCTATAGGTTGGACTACAACTCCCCAAATCCCAAAGCTGACTGGCCTGGGCAGCAGAGGCCAATCATGGCTGCTTCTTCCTTACTTTTTAACATGGGAAAAAGTTTTTAAAAATTGGCTTCAAATTAACACACGGATGCAGAAAGATTTTAAAGATCAATATTTACTTAAAACCGTTAACTTTTTCTTTCAGGACTGATGGAGGTAGCGTGGGAAAAGAGGCATGGAACACTGCTTAAGTATATGACCATCGCAGTAAAACTACTGTATGAGCAACGACAGAAAAATTCAACGCTACCCACTGTGGAGAAATGGTTGCTGAAAGGGACAGATTTAGCAGAAATGGACAAATGGTCAGATTTGATTAGAGGAAGAAATCAGATGTTTCTTAAGGAATAGAATCCCCTTATAGTATTTTTCTTGTGGAAAAAAAGAAAATGATTTGGTTACATTGGTTTTTGATGATTAGAAAGAGTAGGCTGTTGAAAGAAGGGAATATGTTTTGGAGAGGTACGAATTACTCATCGGTCCTCTACATTCGCTAGAGTCAGGGGTGCAAGAGCCTCACAAAATTAGAAAACTTGCAAGTGTCAAAATGTGAGTGTGTTTCTGTGGGAAGGGGGCCAAGGCATGGTGGGGAGAGTGGTCAGGTCAGGGAAAGGAGAGCGAAAGGAGCTGGGTTGGCCCGGTGGCCTCTCTCTTGCCCCTTCTTTCCTTGGGTGTGTGTATGGGGCATCAGGAGAGGGTTTGTGGGGCTGAGAAATTGGTCTGACAGCCTTTCTGACCTGAGGTGGGTTTTTAAAGGGCTCTGTGGCCTGATCAGAGGGAAAGTTTCTTGGAAAAGAAGCACTTGTGTCAGGGGAAGGAGGGGGCAGGGGTTGAAGAAACTCACAAATCCATGAAAGTCAAACCGGGAAATGTCAAGGGCCGACTGTACTGCATATACAGCCCCGTATGGCACTTATAATCACATTTTCTTTCTTGCTTGCTTGCCTGCCTGCCTGCTTTCTGTTCTGCACTTTTTAATTAATGTCTAATCTCTGTAATTCTTCATGTACTTTGAAAAATTCTTAATAATTTTTTTTTTTAAAAAAGACAGCTTCCTTCATGGAACCCATAGTCCAACATATCTGAAGGGCACCAGCATTAAGACTTGGCTGAACTTGCAGGTGAAAAGGAACCTTTGTTGTTTGTTCGTCCACGAAAAATTTTCCCTTCCACGGCCTTCTACTTGGGTGGACCAATCCAGTCCTCCGGGACAGGGCTTCCCACGCTCTTTGAGACTGAAAATGAAATGAAATTCATTCAGGAAATCAGCAGAGCTTGGGAATTCTACTTGTTTACACTACAGCTCCAGAATCCCCCAACTTGGGCCAGGGGATTTGGGGACCTAGTGCCAAAATGAATGACTCCATGCTCTTTGGATGCTCAAGTCCAGAATCAGGGTGAGGATTCAAATCCTAGAGATGAAAAGTGTCTCCCTATGAGTTTATGTTCTCCAACAAACGAAAGCACAGTTTATTTGACGGCTGTATTTGTTCTGCAAACTCATTTGTTCATTCATTGATATTTGCTCGGTCTGTGTTTGCGTGGTCATTCGTTCACTCACGTCTTTATCTCTTGTTGACTTGTGGTGCAAAATGGCAGTCAGCCATAAGAACATGTTAGTGCCAACGTGGTGAAAGAGGAGTCCAGGAATAGAACTGAGGACATCCTAGTTGAAATCCCCTCTCTGATCATGAGGCTGACCAGGTGACCTACAGCTGGTCACTATCTCTCAGTCTGAGCTGCCTTGCAGAGCTCTTGTGAGGGTAAACTTGTGAAAAGGGAACCTCATACATTGATCTGCTCTCCTTGGAATAAAGGTGGGTTATTAATGCTTTACCTAAACAAGAAAGCCAGTGTGGAGTGGTGGTCTGAGCCCTGAACTATGACTCTGGAGACCTGGGTTTGAATCCCGGCTTGGCTGTGGAAACCCACTGGGCAATCTTGGGTGAGTCACACACTCTCAGCCTCGGAGGAAAGGCAAACCCCCTCTGAATAAATCTTGCTAAGAAAACCCCATGATAGGTTTGCCTTAGGACTGCCATGTCTTGGAAAATACTTTAAGGCACACAACACAGTTTAAACAAAAAGATGGGCACAGTAATGGCATTGCCTAGCTCAGATAAAGTATTTTGTTTGCCGGCAGTGGTCAGCTAGTCCCGTTGGGGACGCCAACAAACAGATCTGGAACAAGGAAAATCCGGGTCCAGGGAAGGGCAACCAAGATGATCAAAGGTCTGGAAAAAAAACCAAGCCTTATGAGGAACAATTTAGGGATCTGGGTATATTTAGCCTGGAGAAGAGAAGACTGAGGAGTGACATGATGGCCATCTTTAAATATCTGAAGCGATGTGATGGGGAAGACCAAGTGAGCTTTTTTTCTGCGGCTCCAGAGACAAGAATGTGAACCAGTCGATTCAAATGGCAAGAAACAAGATTCTACCTTACCATTAGGAAAAACATTTTTACTCTGGATTTTCAAAGGGATACAGGTCTTTCAGATCTTTATGGTTGTTAGAGTTGATGTGTGAAAGGAATACATCTGCTTACCAAAAGTCACTTTCCCTGGGTTCCAAACTCTTTCTGAGAAGATTCCTTTTGTTACATGAGCCATAGAGAGAACTCTTGTATTAATATATGTCATGTGCCATAAAGCCATTGTCTTTGTTCATACTTTTGCCAGTGGATTGGAATCTGTGAATATAACTCAATTCAGCAGTTGCTCTTTCTGGTCTTCCCTTGTAATTTCCTTGTTCTTTTTCCCCCTATTTCAATTATTATTTTATAAAAAACACACATACATACACACCTGTTTTAAGAAAATAAAACAGAATCAGCCACTCATTTGGTTTTCTCACAGCCAGTTTGGCAATTTCCTTGGTCAAGGACTGCAACCTGTAAATCTCTTACTGTGTGTGCAGGAAGCTTGAGATGTTCTGCAACTGGTTTTTGGGCACTGCCATTTCTAACGTCAGATTTGTGGCCAATAGTGCACTTGCATGAAGACTGTTCCGCTTGTCCAATGTAGAGTGTAGAGGGGCATTGCTGGCATAGGATGGCACTGGAGGAAGGGTAAATAAATGTACCTCTGACGTTATGAGTGATGTTACTTCACATTGCTCTCAGGGTAGATGTGGGGACAGAGCTGGCATCTGGGTTTGTGGCGTGGTCTTGTCCCATGTGAGGTATGCTCTTGTAGGTGCGTCGCTGTTTAAGATTTGGAGGCTGTCTGTAGGCCAATGAAGGCCGGCCTCCCAGAGCTTGTGAGAGGGCTGTGCTGTTCTCCAGAATTAGTTGTAATTTATTGATGACTTATTCAAATGGTCTTAGCTGGGCACTGTAGGTGACCGCAAAGGGTGTTCTGTCATTTTGTGTCTTTGATCTGTCTTGCACAAATGGTTCTGCGGCATTAGTGTGTGTGCATATGTTTTCTTCATATATTAGCCTTGGTGTTCCTTATTTGAATCTCGTATTCTCTGCAAATTAATAACGCTCTTAATAATACCACCAGGGCATGTTCCTTGGCAACATCACCCTTGTAAGTTTGCCAAGGAGAGCCCCCAGTGATATTACCAGAGGTGGTCCCAGCTCTCAGATTTTGCTCCCAGATCTCATGACTTGGGATTCCCTGGAGTGCTAACCCTTTAGAACAGCCCTCCCTAATCTTGCACTCTCTCCATGTGTTGGACTGTAACTCCTATCAAAATTGGCTGTGTCTGTAGAGGATGCTGGTGGTTGCACCTGGAGTGCTATATGATTCTTCCGCCTAGCCCCAACCCAGAATTAAGATTTGTTCCTTATTGAGGTTCTGAGGTGATTTGTTGGGCTCAGCAGCAAAACACCAAAAAAAGAAAATGGCTCCTTCCATCCAAGAGCAGAGGTTAGACTATTAAGAGCTGGAATCCAAGCAAGGGACTTGAAAACCAGTTCAGAGCTCAGGGGTGTTTAGTCCTGGGACTGCAGCTCCCGTAATTACTCAACCAACGTGGGCACTGCTAGGCGATTCTGGGAGATGAAGTTGAAAAGGAAGGTTCCCAAACCCATAGCAATCAAGGCAGGCCAGTCAATGACCTCTGAGAATTCATAGAATCTTAGAGCTGAAAGGGACCGCAAGGGTTGTCTAATCTGTGCAGAAATACACCACCAAAGCGTCTCTAAAAAATGCCCACCCATCCTCCGTTTGAAGACTTCCAGCAATGGAGGATCCATCACCCTGTGAAGCAATCTAAGGAGACGGGAAGCTGTGGTTTTACTCTGTTTTGCTTTTCTCAGACCTCACTCGGAATTCTTGTTTCCCGTTTCTGGGCACAACCGTTCCGGAAGGATATCGACAAGTGAGAAGGTGTCCCAAGAAGGGTGATCAAGATGCTCAAAGGGCTGGAAACCAAATCGAGGAACAACTTGGGGAGCTGGGAACGCTTAGCCTGGAGAAGAGAGTTCTTGTCAGCCTGTCTTTAAACTCCGAAGGGATGTCAGGGAGAAGATGCGGGTGAGCTTGTTTTCTCTTGTAACAACAACAACAACAACAACAATTTGTTTTGTTACCCACCTTTCCCCAAGGCTTGAGGCAGGGTACAACATAAATTAAAATACAATTTAATTTAATTTAAATACTCCTAACAAGTTTTTCAAAAAGGCACTAAAAGGGAAATCATCAGAAAGGCGGGTGAAAGAAAAAGACATCCCTAGATGCATTTTGCAGAAAACCTTCAATTCTCTAAGCTTTTCTCTAAGCTTTTCTTTTACTTATGTCAGGTTTGGCTAACTTAGTTGTTTCATATTGCATCTGGATATTCTTAGCTTTGAATTAAATCCTTTGCATAAAAAGAAAGAAAGGGGGGGCTTTCTGCACTACACAGTTACGGTGCTATTATTCCACTTTCAAAATCCCTTGGAATCCTGGAGTTTGCAGTTTAGGGAGAGGCATTTAGACTTCTCAGCCCAGAGAGCTCTTGGGCCTCAAGAAACTACAAACCCCAGAATTCCACAGCACCTTGAAAGTGGCATAATAACACTATAATAGTGTAGTGAGGAAAGGCCCGGAGAGAAAGAGAGAGAGAAATTGGTTTATTTTTGGCACAAGCTTTTGTAGAATGTCGACCCACTTCTTCAGATGCATCGGCGGAGGGTAGCATTCAAACTCCAAATATTTAAGCCCAGTCCCAAAGTTGAGGAGGGCGAGCAGATCAGAATGCAACAGCCCATGGAAATCAAACAATTGTGCATTAGAGTAACCTTGTTTGCTGCTCCCTGGAATGGATGAAAATGCTGGAATTTCATTTCATTTCATTTTATCTTCAGGGCCAGGCGTGCATGAGGCCTCGCAGCCGTACGGTTCTGAAGGGTTAAAGGTGCCGGGATATTGAAAGTAGGTGAAAAGTCAGCTGCAGTCAGAGCAGGTTCTGAACTCTCTTGGGTCATGGGATCCTCATAAACCAGCCCAGCAAGAACAGGTAGGTATTCGTCCAGCATTTGCTTCCTCGCTCGCTCTCTCCCTCTCTAGCCTGTGCTGTCACTTCTCCGTCTGTGTGTGTCATTCCCTCACCGAGTGCATCACATGCTCCCATCTGCTCGGTGCAGGGAAAATCCCTCCACGTGGCCTGGGTGGCGTCATTCGCAACCGACACCTTTCCTCCTCGGTTCAGTTCAGAGCGATGAGGAAGGAGAGATTTTATTTTATTTTTTTTGCTTTAAACTAAATTCTCTCTTTCTTTCTCAAAACCTTTTGCTTCTGGAGATTATAGTAACTATGCACCTTCATGCGCCCAGCAGGGTGGTTTGGAAGAGGCTGAGCCATGGGTGAGTGTTGTCGCCTCTGGTTTGGACCCGTCTGTGCCATCAGGTTTTATGTGAGGTTGCCCCTGTGGAAATGTCAGTTGGTACAAAGAGCGACGGACAAAACGTTAATTGAGGTTGGTTACAGAGATCATATAACTCCCCTGCTCCAGCATCAACCGGGGTTCATGGAATCACAAGAGTCCTCGAGTAGGAAGGGACCCCCAAGGGCCATCCAGTCCAGCCCCATTCTGCCACGCAGGAAGACACAGTCCATGCACTCCCTTTGACAGAGGGCCACCCAGCATCTCTTTAAAAAACCCCAAAGAAGGAGGAGACTCCAACACACTCCACCGAATCACAGCGTATGCCACTGTCAAACTGCTCTTACCCTCAGAAAGTTCTTCCTAATGTTTAGCTGGAATCTTTTTTCCTGAAGATTTAAGCCATCGCTCTGTGTCCAAGTCTCTGGAGCAGCAGAAAACATCTCCCTATCTTCCCTATGGCATCCTTTCAAATATTTAAACATGGCAATCTTGTCACCTCTTAATCTTTTCCTCTCCAGGTTAAAACATCCCCAGCTCCCTAAGCCGCTCCTCATAGGTTTCCAGACTTTTGAGTTTGGTTGTGCTAGCTAAGGGGGATTATGGATGTTGCAGTCCATTCCCTTAACTGTCCCACTCCCATGCACTCTGATGTGGAGTTAGTAAGGCTGACCCACCTTGCAAAAATTGTTGTAAGGTACATCAAAATAATGTGTATAGAAAGTTTTGAACATTCTTGAAACACTGAATGCTATATATGCAAGTATACCCTCCGACTAGTGTGTTTTGTCAAGAATAGTCTTGATTTAACCCTTTTTCATCCCACTTTTGCAGCTGCTTTGAAAATGTCCCAGTTTCTCTCCCCTCTTCCCTCTTCCCCTCAGCTCACTCCAATTGATTCAAACTGAGTCAACAGTGCAAAAGAAGTTTGCTCTCAATGAACTCAGCAGGAGAGAGAGGAGATGCAGGGCAAAATCCCTGTTTTTATTTACTCAACTCAGCAGGAAAAAAAGGAAAGAAGCAGGCAGAATCTTGCTCTTCCCAGTAGGATCAGGCAAAAGCAAACTGCTGCAGGCTGTCCTAGTGCGCTTGTTCCTTCTCGTTCATAACTTTTGCCATCTTGACCGCACTCTGATGTTGCTCAGCCCCAAGTGTCCTGGTTTTCACTTGCAGAATTCTGGAGGGTATGTGAAAACTCCCTGATAGATTCGCCTTGGGGTCTCCATAAATCAGAAACAACTTGAAGGCACATGACAACAGCAACTACATGCAACTGCAGCTAAATAGCACTCTGCTGCTACAAGAGTAATAACATTAAGTTTTCATATCTGTTTATTTATTTGTACCATCAGTAGATTAAAAGCAAATCATTGCAATGTGTCTGTACAGAGAGATGACTTTTGTTTTGCCCGCTTGAGATGGGGGAAGAAGGTCCAGGCCCCCAAGACAGTTTCTATAACCTCTTAGAAATCCCAGGATGTCCATCTGATGGAGCCATGGCAGTTGAAGTGGTATCAAACTGCTACAGTTGTGCGGAGCGGATGCATCCTGTATAGCCTTGTTACTTCCCAGCCAGTTTCAGCTGTAGATACCTGTGCATAGCACTTAACTCTCCTGCTCAAATCAATGGAGTGTCACTTTGGCTGGACTGTTGCTATTTACAAACAAAGCCTATTGAGTTCAGTGGAAGGAACTCTTGGGCAAGTATGCCTAGCAGTGCAGTTTCAGGGTGCATAACTGTCCATCCACATGTGGGTCACCTTTCCTTAAAAAAAAAAAGACACATCAACAGTCCTCTTTGCATAAACACAGCCTGCAAACAAAGGCGAGATATACAACTTTTCTTTTATAAATTACATAATTTCTCGATGAGTTGTATGCGATGTGATAATCAGTGTGGCCCAGTCATGTGGCTCATTCATTCCCGGAGAATGTCGGTCGTTCCCTGACAATGGAGCATCAAAGCCATTTAAGCAAGTCTGGGATTGGGAAAGGAGTGCAAGACAGCCCTGGCCTTTGGTAATGAGTGGCACACATTATTCATCCTCCTCTTCCGGCGAGGAGGTGAAAGAAGAGGAGCCATTGCTCTGTTGGGGGGCCCCATCCCAGTGCTGGAGTGAGACCCGCATTGCTCAGTTTCAGCCACAACACAGCAGCAACCGCTGTGGGTGCATCCAAACTGATTAAAAGGACCAAAAAGTCCCAGATTGTCTTCCTATTCGTTCTGATTTTACCTTGGAGATCCATAGATGTGTGTGTGTGTGTGTTCCTTCGATTCACCTGTCAGTTTAGGGTAACCTGATGAATTTCTTATTTATTTATTTAAAATTTTATTGAAGTTGTGAAAATTGCAAAGATGGAACATATTCAGGAACTTTGAAAATTAACAATGCATCTCTAACAGCAATGATATACAAATGATATTATTTAACATTTGTATTTATTGAACTTATATGCAGTCTTTTCTCCCAAGGTTTCTAAAAGGTTAAAAAAATAATACACACACACAATGAAAACATTGAAAAGACATATAAAATTATAAAACTAACAATGGATTTTTAAAAACAAGGGGTTTTCTTACACAAGG
The DNA here is from genome assembly GCA_948472985.1 of Iguana delicatissima. Classification (NCBI taxonomy): domain Eukaryota; kingdom Metazoa; phylum Chordata; class Lepidosauria; order Squamata; family Iguanidae; genus Iguana; species Iguana delicatissima. Next base: position 248,272 of record CAOKZL010000747.1, on the reverse strand, counting down.
AATACCCTGAGAGGCTTTTACCAGGTTCTTCCTCTGAAATGTGGCTTACAGCACCTGATTTGTTGGTGATCTCCCATCCAAGTATTAACCAAGGCTGATCCTGCTTAGCTTCCAAGATCAGATGGGATCTGGTGCCTTTAGGCTGATAGAGATGGCCATGAATTTCAGAGGGTTTTCTTAGGTGAGGGACACTCAGAGGATGCTTTGCCAATTCCTTCTGAAATACAGCCTACAGCAACTGGTATTTATTGGTGGTCTCCCATCCAAGTACTAACCAGGGATGACCCTGCTTAGCTTCCAAGAACAGATAGGATCTGGTACCTTTAGGGTATTTAAGCCCATTTAGAGTTCCATACATGTTTTATTCCTCCCAGAGCATTTTCTGTTAGTTCTTGGTAGGATCAGAGGCTTTTTATACCTGTTTCCTATGTTGGTTTATTCTAATCCAGTATAAAATTGGAAAGAATGGGAACAAAATCTTGTGGTTTTCCATCAGTTTGCATGCACACATGGAGAGAAAGAAACTGGGACATTTTAAATTCAGCTGAAAAAGTGGGGCAAAAATGGATTAATCAGGGCTACCTCTGCCAGTCAAGACAGGGTATGAGAGCTTTGAGCTGCCATCTATTGTCGTTTGACCTGCATTTATTATTGATTGATTGATTGATTTAAATTAATTGAAATCCACTCATTTCTAAGCCACCACTCTTAGAGTAGGTAGATAGGGCTTTCTTGGCAAAGTTTGTTCAGAAGAGGGTTACCATTGCCTTCCTCTTAGAGCAGGAGGAAATTCCATTGGGGAGGAACAGAATTCCTATTTGGGAAGCAAATTCCAGGTCAGGGGGACATTGGAAGTTTCATTTTCTTTCTCACCACCGCTGCCTCAAGCGTCATCCCTGAACGAGGTGGCTTCTGGAATTTTCAGGAGAGTTGGGTGACCCAGCGAGGGAGCATGACCGATCGTCAGCACACCTTTTGACAAACCACGTGCAAAGGGGAAAAAAAATCTTGTTTGGTATGTGACCGGTGTTTGCTACAGGCCGAGGAAGTGAAGGGACAAACACAGCAGAGAGAAAACCACGGGACGAGGGAAAGGTTCCTCTCCCTCGGGCATCATGTGCACTGTGAGGACTCGTGACTTTTTGGCCATCGGCCTCCTTTGCACCCTGGTTGGATCAAAGAACACAGGCATCGCTCCTCTTCCAGGTGGTCACAGTGGCTAGAATCATGCATATTATGGTTAGTCCCCATAGCTAGAGGAGACCAATGAGACCCGTGGTGTTTGCCTCCCTCTTGACTCACCTTACAAGAATTGCTTCAATGGGTTTACTCCAGCTGGGTACCACCAGGAGTAATTCCCTCCAGCGTTTCACAGAAGAACCCTGGAACCCATGTGCCCAAGCAACACAGAATGTGGTCAAGATGGCCTAAGTTATCACAGAGGAAGAACAGCCAAGCTAGGAGAGGATCCAGCAGTTTGCTTTTGCCTGAGCCAAGACTCTGGCTCTGCCACTTATTTCCTTCACTGTGTTGAAATAAATTTGTCATCATTGTTCATCGTGGTCTTTAGAAAGTACCACATTGATTCGCATCCTGTGTGTGTTTTTCACACAGGTACAATCACAGTGCAGTGGTTTGAGGGGCTGGACTAGGACTCAAGGAGACAAAAGTTCAAATCTCCAATCAGCCGTGGAAACCCATGAGAAAACCTCTGTGCAAGCAACCACATGCCGTGCGAGCGGGCTTGGGGCTTAAGGGCTCTACTTGCTCTTAGGTGATCTTCCCCTATGGTGATTTTGCAAGGGCCACCTTTCTAAGCTGGCCATTTGCGCAGCTCCACTAGCCTGCTGCTCGTAAGAGTGGAAAGTACCCACTTTAAAAAGAAGAAAGAAAAATGCCGGCTGCCTGAGCTAGATGGCTTGAAAGGCATCTTGCTAGGTCATGAAAAGACCTGCAGCCCCTTTGTTGTGACGTTAGAAGGAGCAGAACTGCATAAACCAGGTGAGAAAAAGAAAGCAAAAGGTCTTGGGGCTGAAGCAATATGTGGGAAAAGAAAGCATTGTTTGCAATGTTTGCTCTGGCATACGGGCAATGTTAGGTTTTCCCCTGAAGCAACCCCCTTCGTTCCACCTATCTGTTAATAAGTCTTTCCCTCTGAGCCATCTTCTTTTGCAGATCTAAAGACGCTTCAGTGTGTTTACATCACCAAGTGCCCTGGCTGACTTTGCTCTGAGTGAGTTGCCAGGAGGCAGGTGAAGAAGTCAAGTGGACGTAAGAGATAGTGGTGTTTTTTTAAAAAGAAATTTTTGCTTTGAAAATCCCACTGAGCTTCAAGAGCTCACATTCCACCGGCTGGAAGAGGAAGCAAGGAGGGGGAATGGCCGAGTCACCATGCAGAAAGCACCTGCCTTGCATGCAAAGCATTTTCCCTGAAAAGATCATGGATAACACCGTGGAAAGACAGGTCAGAACGGCCATGGCTAAACAGTCCAGATAAGTTCTCAGCACAAGGCATAGAATCATTGGTTGGAAGAAACCACAAAGGACATTAGGTAATTTCCGCACTAGACTGTTATAGCACTATTGTTCCATAGGATGTTGAAAGTGTAATAATAGCGCTATGACAGTCTAGTGTGGAAATGGCCCTAGTCCAACCCCTGCTGTGCAAAGTATTCCCAAGTGATAGTCATCCAAGCTCTGTTTAAACACCTCCAAAGAAGGAGAATCCACCACCCTCTGTTCCACTGTTGAACAACTCTTAGTGTCAGGAAGTTCTTCCTAATGTTTAGGTGGCATCTCCTTTCTTGAAATTTATGCCCATTGGTTCGTGTTCTAGCCTTCGGAGGAGCTGAAAACGAGCTTGCTCCACCTTCAGCATGTTGTTGTATGCCTTCAAGTTGTTTCCGACTAATGGTGACCCTACGGTGACCCTATCATGGGGGTTTCCTGTGGGCTGAGAGTGTGTGACATGCCCAAAGTCTTCCAGTGGGTTTCCACGGCCAAACTGGGAATCAAACCCTGGTCTCCAGGGTCACAGTCCAGTGTTCATATCACTAGATCATGCTGGCTCTTTATCAACAGGGCATCCTTTCAAATATTGACCAATGGCTGCCACATCACCTTTCAGTCTCCTCTTCTCTGAGCTAAGCATTCCCAGTTACCTAAGCCATTCCTTGTAGGATATGGGTTTCCAGACCCCTTGCCATCTTGGTTGCCCTCCTCTGGATAATGTTCCAGCTTGTCAACATCATCTTTGAACTGCGGTACCCAAAACTGGACACAGTACTCCAGGTGAGGTCTGACCAAAGCTGAGTAGAGTGGCACAATTACATCCCTTCACCTCTTGCACCACGGATTAGTGTAATGATTGTCTTGTTGGGCTCTTTTAGGTTCTGTTATCTGATAGATTGTTGCCTATCTTTTTTCTATGTTGATATGTATTTTTTTATTTGGATTTTGTTGCACTTTTACTGGTCTATGACTGTAATAAAATACAACCATTCTTTGATCTAGCCTGTTAATGACCCCAGAATTGGACTGGCCGTTTTGGCAGCCGCATTGCATTGCTGACTCACGCTAAGCTTACGGTCTACTAAGACCCCTACGTTCTTTTTACATGTCCTATTGTCAAGCCAGATGTCACCCTTCCTATCTTCGTGCATTTCATTTTTCCTGCCTAAGTGTAATACCTTCCATTTATCCTTGTTGAAATCCATAGGAGCTATTTTTAAAGGGAAGTCTAGGGTGCTTAAATTGGTTCTTGTTCATCCTGTTTTCAAAGTGTTATCCATTATGCTAGTGGGTTGAGAGGTAATGAATAAATACCTTCATTAAATAATAGGTTTTTCTCCTGCTTTTGCAGTACAAGGTTCCCCTGCCCCAATCCACTTATTCTCACAGTGCACGCCTGCCTGGTTTAACCCCACCCTGCAATGAGGCAACCTAGGGACCACATTTTTGCAAGGCTTGGCTCTAGATAAGTCTGACATTTTGAGGGGAAAGGGCAAGAGCTCAAGGAACTGAGCACTATAATTGCAGCCGATGAGCCGATAAGTTCCTCTGAGCTGTGCTTCCTCTTTGCTTTCCCTTAGGTAGGAAGGAAGGAGAAAAGAGAGAGAAATCCTGGGCCAGCAAATCACAGGCTCAGCTACCTCTTGGCACGTCCACAGGGAGGCCCCCATGCGCTGAGTCATGTGAGCAATTCAGTTCCCCTTGCAGGTAAAAGTCACCTTAAAGGCTACCTGGAAAGGTACGATTTCCAACCTGTGCTGATGTCACGGGGCAGCCAGCCAATCGGACACCTGGCCTGGGACACACGCCTCTTGCCTAAACAAAGCCGAGGGTGACATCACTGTTGCCCTTCCTTTGCAACAAGATGGACACACACTTGCATGGGGCTGTTAGCTTTTGACACCTGCAGCCAGCACTCCCAAATTAAGCAAGAATGGAAAGTTCTCATCCCTTTTGCCATAATTTCAGACTTTTAATTTTTTTTAAAAAGACTCAAACAGTCCTCCTACAGATCCAAGTACTGTTTTGACTTGGGGCCCTGTCACACTGCAGAAATATAGCACTAAGATTCCATTGTAGTTGCCATGCCTTAAGTCCCACTTTTGAGGGGAAAAGTGGAGTGTATATAAAGATCATCATCATCGTTCTTCTGGGATCTCCAGTTTTCTGCTACTTGCAGAAAATAGCAAAGGTTTGGAACAACTACTGATGGAAGGAAAAAGTGCGAAAGCCAGGTTAGAGATCAGTAGAAAGAGGACAGACAAGAGTCACATCCAGTGAGTGGTGAGATAAGTAGAGTTGCAACTATGAGACTATTGCGCTTGGAGGCTTAACGTGATGCACTGCTATTGTGCTTTGTGCATTGCACTTGTGTGATTAGTTGTCAGCTACATCAACTATACATCGACATGTGTTATTTTTGCTGTTTTAAGGAAAGTATTTCCAACCATGTCTTGTCATTCTGTGCGCTTGTCACCTTAACAGAATTTTCATTTATCACACGCCCTTTAGTGCAAATCTATAAAATATTAACACAGCATGCTTACTGAATGTAAAGGTCCTCCACTTAGCTCAGCTGAGAGAGAAAAGAGCAGCAAATATGTGTGTGTCGATACTTTTACGGGCCATTATGGGTGTCTTTCACACATTTCCTGTCACCAGGGATGTCTGCCATCTCATAATGACCCCATAGGGTTTTCTTAGGCAGGGAACACTCAGATTTGGTTTTGCCAGCTCCTTCCGCACACCATCCAAAATCCCCCCCGTACCCATTTTGAGAAGTACAAGCACACAAAGGTTTAGACCAGCCCTTCTCCAAGCCAGTGTGGTGGTGCTGGGGTCCTCCGAGTGTATCTCTCTTTGTTCCTAGCCAACATCCTGAGAGAGGCAATAGGATGGGAACAGAACAGGTCGAAGAAAAAAGAGCTGTTTATCAAAATACTTTATTTTCAGCATAACCCCTCAAAAAAAAAAAGGGGGGGGACCCTCCTTATTTAGACGCACATCCTGACAATACCTTTGCTTTTCCTCTGTTTTTTTTTTCCTTTTTTGAATTCAACTAAAACAATCTTTTGCTTAAAAGAAAAGACATGTGGGATCTTCCGATCAGACTTCCATCAAGGATATCTACTCAACTGGTTTAGTTCCTGGAGGGGACGAGGTAAAGGGTGTGGGGAGGGGAAAGGGTAGAGGAGAGACAACAGAGGGGGGACATTTTCGGCAAGTGATGGCAGGTCTGAGCTCTCTCTCCTTACACAGCAGGCAGAAACTGCATTGCCGAAGACACTCAACACACAGCGGGGCTAACTAGGGGTGTACAACTCATAGCTAGCACAGACAGGTGGGCCGGGCACAGGAGAAAGCACCTGACAGGGCTGCCCTTCAGATTCCGCTGAGCACGACGGGCGTGGAAAAAACAGCAAGGCAGCTGCCCTCTGCCACGGTGCCGGCAACACGTGGGGTGGGGGGCAGAAAGGAAACCAGAGGGAGCCGTCTCAGACCTGCCTGGGTGTGGTTTTTCAATTGACCAAAGTATCTTCAATCTCTCTGGGTTTTTTTTTTCTTTTAAAAAGGATCCACAGCCAAAATAAATCAGAACTGCAAAATCCAGAAGTGTCTGCTTGTAGGCTATTTATAAAAACACAGGAGCAGTCTCTAAATCCAGGCTGGAGACCACGGCAGACTATACTTTCCCAGGGATCTTGGCTCGTTTGCGGGCGATGGCATCTTCGACTGCCTTCAGCTGCTTCAGGAGTTCCTCCCGCCGAGACAATGTGCTGGACTTGCCCGATTTGGTGGCAGCAGTTGGAGGGGCAGCCTCACCTGCTTTGCCTGGGATGCTCGTCACTTTGCTGGAACTCTTGGACTGGGGTGACAGCGGACGTTTCCTGCGGCAGAGAAAAAGCACAGCCTGGTAAGAGACAGCTAGGAGGGGAGATTATATATTTGGGCTCAAAACATAAACAGCAGGAAGGGATTTTTTCCAAGCCTGGATTATTCCTAAAGCCAGAATTATATTCTCTCTCACACACACACATCTCAGTGTCAGCTGTACTCACTGGCTGACTTTGGCCAAGTCACACTCTTGCAGCCTCAGAGGAAAGCAAGGCAAACCACTTTAGAATCAGTCTTTAGAACCAGCATAGGCTACTGGTTTATGTGGTGGGCTAGCACTCTCAGAGATCAGGGTTTGAATTCCTGTTCCGCCATGGGAATCTTGGGTAAGTCACACACTCTCTCAGCTTCAGAGGAAGGCAATGGCAAATCTCTAAAGAAATATGGCCAAGAAAACCATGGGAGAGGGACACAATGAACTGGAGCTAAACTGAAGGCATATAGCAACAACAAAGAGGCCACAGGTGGATAATTGTGTGATAGTGCACAGGAATCTCAGAAATCCTGTTCTCAAGACACAGGGCATTACTAGCCCTCTTCAAAAGGCAGCTAATGGTGTTCGAAGAAAGCAGGCAGTGATTTTGGGTAGCACGAGGGACGGAAGAGTCAGATGCCTGCTAAACATGGACTGCACCTACGCAACAGCCCCTACTGGGATGCTGATTTTTCCAGGACATGAGTGAAGGTGGTTAAGGGGGAGTGAAAATGGAACCATCAGTGTTTCAGGCTCTTCAGACTCCAGTTTCAAGAGAACCGTTCTTATGAGACCAACTTCAATTGGTTTGGGAGAGAGCAAGTTTTCTGGCATTTTCAATAAATCTTCCGTTAGGCAGGAAAATAGAAGTGCTATCCCAGGTAGGCCAACTGCCCTCTGACTGTGCCCTCTTTGGTTCCTCAAAACCAGGACCTGCCTCCCTCTGCCAAAGACACTGGCCATTTCCGCACCACACTGTTATAGTGCTATTATTCTATTTTCAGCCTCCTATGGAATCCTGGGGTTTGTAGTTTGCTGAGGCTGAAGAGCTGACAATTCTAAAGGCCCCTCCTTAGACTGCAAACCCCAGGATTCCACAGGATGTTAAAAATGGAATAATAACACTGCAACGGTGTAGTGTGGGAATGGCCAATCCCTCTGTCATGTGTTCACACAGAGGAAACCACCCCGGTCCTTCTAACTGAGAAGCCTAGCGAGTCACACCCAGCACATTAAATAGGAAGTGGCTCTCTCCTCCCGCCCCATGCCTGTGGGGCTTGCTCCGGGCCTTCCAACAGTCAGACTATGGTGCAATGGGCACCCATGGGTGATCCTCAACCTCTCTGAGTCACGCGGCAGAGCATCTGACCCAAGTGCAAAGCCTTGTATGCAGAAGTGAGATGGCAGAGTTTGGAACCTGACTGGGTGGGGAGAGAGGGCAACTCCATTCACCCCCCTATGCAGCCGACAGAAGAGATCCAAAGAAAGCTTTGGCTTGGTGCGTGTGGGAGGACTTCCCTCCAAAACTGAACTTCAGCTTGCTTTGATTCTGAAAAGAACATTAAACCACATACTCCACAGAGCTGTGGCCAGTCTGGGCCAAAACTGGCCTTTGGACCCACTGAAGTTGCCCAGCAGAGGGTGGGAGTCAGAACCTTCAAATGAATTGAATGCCAGAGGCAGGTCTCCTATCAAAACTCTAGCCCTAGCCATAGAACTGGGCAAAGTATGGCCATGACCCTGGCCTAGGCTGTTTTGGGGCCGTTGGCTCTTCCAGACTCCATGAACAGCCCGTTTTCTGGTCTCCCAAAAGGGTGAGTTACTTCTTCCGGAAACCTCCAGGAGTGGAGATTCGCCTTTTAAACAGCCTACGGCACTGTTTTAATACCAAAAATTCTTGCTTCTCAAAACCAGATTGTGTTTTCTCCTTCTATTTTTGGATTTGGTTTTTCTTCTCCCCCGTTTTTTGTGGCATTTGGGGCAGTCCGGGCAGCCCAGGGCTGAGGCAACTCCCCCTCCCCCAGCCCCTGGCCCTGTTGCTGTTGCCCACCCCTCCTACAGAAGTTACGAGCAGCTGAAGAGATGGCAGAGAGACCACAAGGAATGGCACTTCATGGGGACGCTGGAACATGCCGAGCTTTGCAGAAGTGACATTCCAAGGTTCACAGACTGGGATAAGCAGACACCAGAAGGGTGAGAGGCACTGGTCTTCTCCCACCTTGCTGCTGGATACAGCTGGCAAGGCAGGGTTTTGCCATCCCTCTCAAATAAGCGAAACCTTGAAAGCTAGCAACAGGGCCGGTCCCAAAAGGATTGCTCTCCAAGTTGGATCCTGATCAGCTGCTGCCTGGACGTGTGTGTTCTTGCTTCTTGCTAGGGGAGATAACACGAGGCTGCCTGCAGCAAAACAAGTAGGGAGAGGCCCAGCCAAGGCTGCGGAGAGGAACTCACTTGTCGGCCTGAGCCGGGGAGGGTTTTGGATTGGGGCCCCGCTGGCGTTCCTGTTTGGGAGACGAGAGCCTTCCTGTCGGTTTCCTCTCGCGAGTACCTGGGGATAGGAAAAAGGAAAAAAAAAGAGGTGTTTTTATTATTGCTCTTATATTTTAAAAGCTATTTATAGATCCGGAGTTAATGAACTTAGTGAAAAGGAGCATAAATAAAAGTGAAGAAGCAAAATAATGAGTGACATGTGTTTTCAGGCTGGTGACATAAGTGTTCTTGCAGGTATTTAAAAAAGCAAGTTTTCAGCCAGGGACAGACATAAGGGATTGCACTCTCCAGAGACAAGGTACTGACGGAAGGAAAAGAACTTATCTGAGACTCATGTCAAAAAGTTCTGGATCCTAAACAGTTAACAGCAGATGCTCTTTTAAACAGAGCACTTGAATCCTTTGAAACCTCTCACATTCATTCCTAGCAAGGCTTACAACAGCCCTGTAAGGTAGGTCAGTGCTACTGTGGCTGGGAGGTGAAACCGAGAGAGAAAGAGAATGAGGCAAGATCAGCAGGCCTACAGGTGTCTCATGAGTTCATGGCAGGGGTGAGATCTGAGCTGGGGACTTTCCAACTCTTGGTCTCTTGGAGACTCAGACTGGCACAACACATTTTTTTCAGGGAGGCAGCTCAGCACATACGGAATGTGGCACAGTTACTGATGCTCTAAGGAAAGTCATCGCCTCAGCAACGGTGAAGCAACAGCCAGAGATGGGGATGGTGGTGCCCCTAGTTGCATGAGCAACAGCAAATGCCCAAAGAATCCAGGTTAAATGCTGGTCACCCGACATCCAGGAACAGTCTAGCTGGCTACGGTGAGTCTTGTTTGCCAACAGTGCTTCTGTGCAGCTCTGCTGGCATTCTTGCCTTAATGAGTTTGCAACAGAGTCTGGGGAAAGCCTGGGATGCCAACCTCTCTCTGGCTTTCGCCATGTGAGAGTCAGCAGCTGAGCAGCTGACTGCTTAATGAAAGCCCCGGCTACGGCAGAAAGCACGAGGGATGATGCAACCTGGTTGGCGGGACCCAGCCAAAAAAAAGAAAGAAAGAAAGATTGCCGCACTAAAGAGAGGTGCAATTCTGACACTTAAAAGAAGAAGAAAAAAAGAAGTGCATAAAGAGCCCTGCATCTGCCAAGCCATCAGAAGGGTGGTTTTATGAAATCACGCCACATTCAGCTTTTCTTTAACAGGTGCATAAATCTTTGCAAATTCTGTAGGTAAGAATGAAAAATTTTACCATTTTTTCCCCCTCAAGATGGAGGAAGTCGTTGAAAACTGTGCAGTTTTTGAATACTGTTTGCCATTTGGGAACTACTCTGCACAAGAAGTATACCTTTTGAACAGAAAACAGCATTTTTATTTGCATGGAAAATCACATTTCTGCACACAGAAAAGTGTTTTTTGTGCAGAAATGTTATTTTCTGGCAAGAAAATGCTGTTTTCTATGCAGAAATGTTACTTTCTGCATCAGAAATGCAGACTGAAAACTCTGCATGATCTTTCACATAGAGCAAGACTTGAAATCCAAAGATTCTTGCCTGTCTAGGATTCTGCTCACTAGGGTTTCCCCACCCAGAAACCTGTTTTTCAACCATTTCCCTAATAATTTTAAAATCTCCTCCCTACCCCTCTTTTAATTGGTGTTGTCCACACATACAAGGTTTTGAAGGTCTCCCCCTTCAAAAAAGGTATACACCCTTAACAGGATTAAAGATTCCAAAGACAGAGAAGTGCCATCAAATTACAAGAAAAACTTCAAGTGAAGTTTGCAGCTCTGTGTTTCGACAATGCGAGCAGGTCGTTGCTCCGCTGGGATGACAATTTGTACGCCTTCCATGAAATTGTAATTTACGATGGATTTGTAACTCTGATCAAATCATCATTATAACATTTATTCCCTGATAGAAATGCATTTACTTAAGCCTTCAGATAATCACCATAGCTACTATTAGCTATTAAAGGGAGTATACATTTTCTGGAAATCCTATATTTTCAAGGTCATCACTGAAGTCAAATGGTCTAGTGACAATTTTTAAAAAAAGCAGATACTTGGGTGCTGAACCATGTACCAAATTCGGCAACACAAAATATCTGCTGCTAGGAGCAAGCAGGTGTCACAAAACGGTGAGTAAATGGAGTTCAAATACAGGCAAGAGCATCACCAGCCCAGCCTGACAGCACTGCAGGGTCTTTTTTTGTTTTGGACAGCATTTCCAAGTGTCTTATTGCCAGCATGGGTGTGCTGGCCCTTGCCAGCTGAGGGATACTGGGTACAGCAAACCAAAAAGAGGACTGTTTCCAAGCTCTGTGCAACAGCACCAGAAATGGGTGAATGGAGAACAAGAAAGCAGTCCAAGGGCTTGTGGTTTCCACACAGTTTTGCCCCCCTCCCCCAGTCAGAATACGCCTTGCATCTTCACCTTTGTCTGGAGAGAGGTTGATCCGCTTTGCTGGGGGAGAAGACTGTCTGTCTTTGTCGGAGGGCTCATACCTCTTCCGGCTGCTTCCCTTGTCAGCTGCCTAAAACAAAAACAACAACAGCCACAGAATGGAGGTGAATTAACACAGTCTAAGCCTATATGCCTGAGAAGTGGTAGGGAGGGATATACTGCGGTGGTCTGTTCGCTGAATGTGTTATACCTATCTATCTGTCAGGATATCTCGTGGAGTGTATTATTAGAAAATATAAACAGAAAGGAAAACAAAGAAAAGAAAAACAAAAAAGAAAGAAAAAAGAAACAACAGCCAAAGAAAAGACAAAACATTAACACTGACTTCCAACTTTCCTAACGCTGGCTACACATTTTACCATATAGGATAACTTTTCCAGCTGTATACTATTCATGCACTTCTTCCACTCAATCAAACGTCTTAATTATCAAAACCTGCAGTTAATATGTTACTCTCACTTTTCTACCAAAAGACAACCAAAGGTTCCCAGTTTTTCAAAAAATGATGCCAATGTTTTTCTCTTATCAATGTTGATAGTTTGAGAGTTTGTACATCTTGGTCTGTACCAGTCCAGCACGCAAGCAAGAGGGAAGGAACCCTAAGGAGAGCTCTGCATGGCAACAGACCAGAGTACTGGGACTGCCTTTAACTAGAACTGGTTTTAATTTTTCTAAGCCACCTTGAGTTCTAGTATTAGGGAATAATAATAATACAGTTGGCCCTTCACATTTGCAGGTTTGAATGTGGAAGGGGAACTGCCACGTGCACAGAAATTCCCAATCCACCATCTAGGCATTAGACCAAAGTAAATCCTCTCACACCAACACAACCTGGAGGCACTTTTGCCCGTATCACATTAACAGGCAGGGTTTTGTGCACTGTCAGTGTTGGCCAGCCGCAGTTGGCTGGGTCTCCAGCAAAGACAAAAGACCTTTCTCAGTTCTACTCTCTGAGGCCTTTGTACCTTGAGTTATCTAATATATGTGCACATTTTTGATCAGGTGACCAGGAGTTCCAGAAAGATAACAGGCAGAAAAGGAAGTTTCTCTTTTCCTTTTCTTTATGCCCAAGATGGGAACAGTGCAACCCTCCAGATGTTTTTGGACTGCGTCTCCCAGCCCACCTCTCCACTGGTTGCGCTGGTTAGGGATGTTGTGAGCTGTAGTCCAACAACATCTGGAGGGCCACACAATACCCATCCCTGTGACACACTGTACTTCATTAAACTTTGCTGTGCCAGAGCTGTTTGCTTCTCAATGTCACCAGAAGCAGCAGCCTCATTTTACTCTAACGGCAGGCCTGTGTTGGCTTGGAGAATTCTTTCTTCTCCAGACTGGGAAGATTTCTGCATCTGAGGTTAAATTCCTTCTCCTCTCCACAAGATATCCCAAGAAGAATCTCGCTGGGATGCACATCCCTCTCATTCCACCTCCCAGACTGTGGGAAGGGACCCACTCTGAACACATGCAAACAGACGGGGGGAACATATGAAGCAAAAGGACTTTGCACGACCCCCTGAAATCTCACCTTGTTTAACAGTGTGAGTTTGATTTCTTTGTGGGCGCTGAAGCCAGTGGGCTGCGACTGGGGTGGCTGCTGAGCTGGAGGCGGCTGCTGGGATTTAGTCCCCGAGACGGGCTTAGCCGGCTTGGCCGGCTGTGCTGGTATGTCCCGCTTCCGTTTCTCTTCCTTGATGCCGCCACCACCACCACCTTCTTTTCTGGGCTTTCCTACTTGAGAAACAAAACAGTGCCCCGGTGAGCCAAGAAACACCAACCAACCAACCAACCAATCAGCCAGCCAGCCAGCCAGCCAGCCAGCCAGTCTCTTTTCTTGGTCGTCTGTGGGAAGACAGCCAACCTCTTTCAGCATCCTTAAGTGTCGCCCAAATCCTTCCTGGCTGCTAAGAGAGGAGACTAACCCAATGAGGTCTGCCACCTCCTGGGGAATCACGGCTAAAGAAGAGCCTTCAGGGCCTGTTCTTTTCTCACAGTGACCAACTGGAACCTCACAAACTGGACTATGAGCACACCAACACCACCTACCTGCTGCTGGTGTTCTCCACCAAGCAGAAAAAAGGATGCTCCACCTTAAGACCGGGACATCCCTCTCTCTGCTTTGCTTAATGTTCAGGCAGAAGAGGAGTTCTAAAGAACTCACAAATTCCTTCTTTTCCCACATTCATCCAGAATCTTAAAATTTAATACTGTTGTTTTATTTGGGAACACTAATTTCAGTTTTAGTTAGTGGAATTTAATCTACGATTGTGTGTGGATTTATTATTTTATTATTGTTATACTTATATGTTTTCCTCCTTTGAAGTGTTCTCTATTAAGCAGTAAAACCAACAATGAATATAAGGCCAGTTTATCAGGGTGGGGAAAGAAGAGATAGTGCAGTACAGGGTTTGAGCGGGATTCCCCGCTCAACCACAGGAACCCAATGGGTGACCCTGGGTAAGTCTCACTCTCTCAGCCTCAGAGGAAGGGACGGCAAACCCCCACTGAACAAATCCTGCCGTGAAGACTCTAGGAGAGGGTTGGCATAAGCTGGGGTCTACAAAAAGAGGAGTGTAGGAGTTTGAGTAGAATTCTGGGAACCAGAGTCCACAGCTCCAATGTGACCTTGGGGAAGTCACACTCTCTCAGCCTCAGAGGAGGGCAACGGCAGACATCCTCTGAGGAAATCCTGCCAAGAAAACCGTAAGTTAGAGTCACCTTGAAGGCAAGTAATTACAAAGGTAGGGAGAACTGTGCAGACTCCTCCAGTGGTCACTCCTGGACCACAAAATATCTTGTTCAACACTCCTCCCCACTGGCTTTTGGCTCCCTCAACTTCACCGGACTTTCCTAATGTATATGCAGGGAATTTGCTCAGCTAAAAGAGTTTTGGTTTGCTTTTCAAAACTCTGTTGCTGTTGGACTCTGGGCATGATCCAAACGTCCATTCTTTGAGCAACAAAATCAACTTTGGAGGAAAGCCAAAGGCTTCAGGTTGCATCACCAAAATAATTTACATCCAAAGTCTGGCATGCCTGGGTACTAGTTCCAACTAGGTCCCCCAAAATTATAAACTCTTCCTCTGCTTTTGAAGAATGTTCCAAACCGGTCTGTAGGCAAGACTGGGAGTAAACCAGGATGGGTATGGGGAAGGGGAAGGGAAGGAAAAGAGAAGAGAGAGTGTGTGTCACAAAGGGGAAGAGAACTTGGGTACAGGTAGCAATCCTCCGGAGGCACTGCCCAAGACTGTCGATGAAATCCAGCACTCCCTACCTCTCTCCTTCTTCTGCTGCGCTGGGATTGGCGACCGGGAGCTGGCTGAAGACACTGGGCTTGCCAGATCTGCGTACATGTCTTCTGAGTCAGCACTGCGCACAGAGCTGCTACTGGAAGAGGCACTAGAGACAGACGAGACGCTACTCACACTCAGGGACCTGGCCAAGGGAGGGGCAGAGGAAGGGACAAAAAAGACCCAGTATGTTAAGAGCCAGGAGGAGAGACTGAAAACAGCACCCTGGCAGACACCACCTACCTTTTTTTTTATAATACAATGGCCAGAATTTTCTTTGTATCCTATGTATGCAGACAGAAGCTGTTGGTCATTGTTCTAGGTAGTGGAATTTGTGGCTTTTGGCTCAAGGTTGCAGAAAGGGACTTGTGCATGCACTGCATTTATGTGCTTTGTGCATAATGCGTTGCAATCAATTTGGTTGAGTGTTTGGCCAAAGCGCTGTGACAACACAATTAACGTGTAACTTTGCATTAACTGACACTATGGAACTTACGCTATGCAACCCTGATGTAGGATTTCAAGCCATTATATACACAGACACAAAACTAGAGTTTCTGGCCCCCGCCTGTCTGGCTACAAGCAAATCCTGGGCCAGCTCCAGCTGCATTATCATGGTCATCTAAGTTCCTCAGAGAACCTCTCAAGAGCAGATGCTGGCCAACCACACAGCTCTTCTACGCTTAGGCAAGGGTGAAGAACCACGCTAGATCCAGGAAACCTTTTGCATGAAGCAGGTGGTTCCTGGAAGCAGAACGACCAGCTGTGTAGATGATGGGAAACTGAGCCCAGGGCCTGTTCCTGCATGAACTCAACAAGCATGTATCTAATGCAGACAGCCTCAGACATGAGGCCCATTATGCAAAGCAGGTGAGGGCCAGCCTATCTGTTTTCTCTGCAACTCGCCATTGGCAATCCACCCACGGCTTTTCTCAAAAATCAAACTCTTTTTCCTCAACAACTAGAAGTAAAGAATCTGCTAACATTGCCCAGTTGTTGTGATAGACCAGCGTTTGGAAATTATTTCTTAGGATTACAGCTCCCAGAATCCCCCAGCCAGCATGGTCATGTTGGCTGCAGAATTTTGGGAGCTGCAGTTTGCAAACACTATCTTTTACAAGCTCTCTGATGGGCACTTTGTAAATGAAGCACAAATTGAGGATATATCTGGTGGTGGCTATCTTGGCACAGAATGGAGGTATTTCACAGCATGGCACTGGTGAAGGGGTTAACACCCAGGAGAGATCCCTCCTAGTTGTTGTTATGTGCCTTCAAGTGGTTTCCAACTTACAGCGACCCCGAGGTGACCCTATCATGGGGGCTGAGAGTGTGTGACATGCCCAAGGTCACCAAATGGGTTTCCATGGCCAGATGGGGAATCAAACCCTGGTCTCCAGAATTGCAGCTCCACGGTCAAACCTCTACATCCCACTGGCTCCCTAGTATGCCTTAAACACTGCATATTATTACTATTAATTATTCAAATTTATCTTATGTTCTCTCCATCTTATGACTCAGTGTGGCTTACAAAAGAAATGCAGTTAAAAGCATAATGAAGTCATAAATAAAAAAAAATCAACATAGTATTACTGAAACACAATTAAGTTACCCACAGAATTAAAACCATTTAAAACAAATCTATTAAAAGCACTAGGTTTTGTCAAGGAGACAGGATGTGGAGCCTGCAAGTTGACCCAAGAGCACAATTCTCCTCTCTTTCTAACAAAAGGTGTTCTTTAACTGCACGTCCCTGTTTTGAATGACTCAGACAATCATGAAATTTTACAGGATGCTTCCAGGAAACAAATCCTGAGCTGAAACCAATTGCCTCACTCAGGTGAAGCCACACACCTTCTGGCTTGGAAGCAGCAAGAAGAAGGCAGGTCCCTACCTGGATTTTCTGGACCCAGAGGGCGACGGAGACATGGAGGCTGAGCTCGACCGGGAATGAGAACGGGAAAGGGAGCGAGACAAAGACCGCGAGCGGGAACTAGAGCCGCTGTAGCTGCTGCCGCTTCCACTCACGCTGCAACTGATGGCCCGCCTGCACAGAAGAAAAAGTCAAGACTTGGTTTTACAAGGCAACAAGGTGTGCCAGACAAGCACCATTCACACTAGGGACTTAGGTGAAATGTTCATGCTTGCTAGGCAGGGATGACTGGAGCAGTGATTGTTCCAGGGACACAGAACACACTCACAAATTCTTGCTTCCATGGGTGGGATTTAGATTTGACTCCAGTTCTTACAAACCTCTGCTAACGCAACAGTTCTCCCAATCAGTAAAAAGGATCCCAGGGATCTGTACATTGGTAGGAGGGAGACAGCACACTTCTACAGGTGCATGCAGGAGGAAGGGGTGTGTGTTTGTGGTGGGGAATAAATATAGATCTGGAAACCTCACTTTTTTAGGCTACAATGCTCAGAATCCCCCAGTGCCTTACTTTTTGAATCATAGTCCTCCAAATCTGGGATCTGTAGTCAAAAAAGTAAGGTTCCTTGAGCTCTGATCCAGATGCGTGTTGAGAAATTTTCAATAGAATGAACAGTGGAATGCGCTCCTGCTTCAGAATGTGGTGGGGTCTCCTCCTTTGGAGGTTTTGAAAGAGAGGCTGGATGGCCTTCTGTTGGGAGTGCTCTGCTTGCATGGCAGAAGAGGGTTGGACTGGATGGTTCTTGGGGTCTCTTCCAATTCTGTGAATCTATGATTCTCTTTAAATTAGACTGTTATAGCTTTCAATGCCAACAGGGCATGCAACAGTGCAACCAAAGCAGCAGACTGCCTCACTGGGTGTGGGAACAATTTGACTGTGATGAATGGAAGCAGCAGAATCCAGAGCTTGCAGAAGTTACTCTATTCTACAAATCCCCAGGAGCATGGACAGGTCATTCCAGCTGTCCTGTTTTGGGGCAGCTTCTGTGGCACAAATCTACCCGCTAAGCTTTGTATTGCCCAGGTCAGCCTCTCAAGCCTCCAGAGGTGCCCGAGGAAGCCTAGGATATCTCAAAATCCATCTGGGACTTGCCTCCTGGGAGCCTGCTCCAGGAAGCTCCCCTGTTCTCCTCCTCCTCCTACCTCCTGGGTGGTGTTCTGATCTGACGCTCCTTCCGCCTTGCCTCTCTGGCGTCACCTGGCTTGGCTGGCTCTGGGGCAGCTGGGGCAGCTTTTGTCACTGGCGGCAGTGCCGGAGTGGCGGGAAGTTTCTTCAAAGGCTTGTCCCTGTACAACCAAAAACATGGGGAGATGAAGCCAGGTGGGGAAGGGGGACAGAGACTGGGGGAATGAGAAGAGTGCCAGACCTGAATCTGGAAAATCTTAGTCAAAAGGGCTTTGTTCACTGGGAAAATCTGAGGACAGCTGGTATTGCTCAAACGCCATCACTCCCTTGAGCCAAGGTGGTGTGAAGAGTGTGTGCAGGCTCAGCACAGGAACCCAGCATTTGGGTTTGCGTATACGGGCACCCCACACTTTTTGTCTACTTGTTTTTTGATGTTCTGCTGTTTCATCACTTGCAAATCGCATACAAGTTCCATTAATTCGATGAGGTGTCTGCTCTTTTGTCAGTTCTTCTTGCCTATGGAAGCTTGCTTGGGATTGCTAGCATGCACGCACAATCCCAAGTCTTGTCTGCGAAAAGAGCAGACCCTTTGGTGAATTAATGGAACTTGCCTGTAATCTGCAAGTGTCAAAACAGTGGGGTTCTGTCATTCTTCTTGCCTACAGAGGCTTGCTTGGGACTGCTCACATGCACTGCTTGGAAAGTGAGCTGAGAGGGGGAAAATGCACCAAGCTGGCTGAGAGATTTCACAAACAACACACACATAGTCAGTTCCCAGTGAGTGTCCTTTATGTTTGCTACAGTACCTGGGTTCCACTTTCAACCAATTCTGCTGACAGTGCTCTGATCCTTAATCTGTCTGATAAATGGGGGTAGCCTGTATATGTTTTGCGTTTCTAACTGCTCTGGGAAAGACAACACTCTGCAGAACTTCTGCCCCTCTGAACATGGGAGCACTGCATTGGTCCTTCAGATTCCCACCAACTAGGCTCATAAGGGGTGAATTTTGCCCTCCCCCCACCTCCATCACTCTGACTCCTCTGAAGATCTTCTGGTCTCTCAAGCAACTCTTGCCCTTCCCTTTTCTCCTACCTGCCCCCAGCCTTTGGGACTGCCACCACCCAGAACACGTGAGTGATGGTACCTTTTTCTTTCTTCTAAATTCACCCTTTCCATGCCTTCTGAGAACCATGGCACCTTGCCCAAGGCTTGGGACAAAAACCCATAGGTTGTGCATCCAGTTAGGGTAGGTTTACTGCAGGCCTCTTGGAAAACAATCCAAATAACTACAGGTAGGAAAGCATCCTTCAGTCACTGACCTTTTCAACTGTGTTAGACATGCATCACGCTGAGGGGAGATGTGTGTGCGTGTGCGTGCGCACGCATGTTTGCGGGGAAGGGAGATGACGTCTATTTCAAAATCAATATTTAAGTATATGCAACTGTTGTGTTTGCTTTCTTTCACGCCAGGGTGCCGCAACACTACAGGACCACACTTTACAAACATGATCTGGTGGAAAGTACCTTCCTGGCCTCACTCTGACCATGACAGACACACAGAGACCCCATGCACTTTCCCACCGCAAAATCCTAAAAGGGAAGGTTCCAGTGAGGCCAGAAACTTCTTCTAAGGGACACAATTCTCAAATGGGGTTCAAATTTCCATCAGCTTCAGGGAGAGTTGGAAAGAAGAAAGGAAAAACAAATTCTCTGAATTACTGGTGAGGCCGTGTAGCTTTCATCAGGGAAATCCAAGTTCATATCCCTTCCTAGCCGTGAAGTCCAGAATGGATACATCAACTTACCCCTTTCCCACAGGTGGTGCAGGCTCCCCTTTAGCTTTGGAAAGAGGTTTATGCGGAGATGGCGTTGGAGAGGGAGATGGGGAAGATGAGAAGGAACGCGACCTGCAAAGTCAAGTGACAGAGAGAGATCGAGAGATCATGGGGGGAAGCAGGAAAAGCCCCTTTGAACAAGGGGTTCACCTATTACTGGCCCAGAAAGACCAGTTAACTGATCCATCAAACATTTACAACAATTAAATTTTATCAGCACAGCACCATCAACAGGTCTGATAAGTTAATTAAGAAATCAGATTAGATAATGGTTGTTACAAAACAGCAGATGTAGGTTGGGTTTTTTTGAACCGGAATGAATTCTTATAACTTTTAAAAGCATTTCTACTAATGTGAGCAGTTCTCAGAACTTTCTTTGGCCCTAATTGTGGTGGAACATCAGGCACAAGATATACCTATTTCATTTTTTATTAAAACAGAAGTAAAGCAAGGTAAAGCAATGATTTAGAGCCAGCGTAGTGTAGTGGTTTGAGCATTGAGACTACAACCCTGGAGACCAGAATTCAATTCCCCACTCAGCCATGGAAACCTACTGGGTAACCTTGGGTGCGCTACATACTCTCAGCTCCAGATAACCCTGTGATAGGTTCTCCTTAGGGTAGCCATAAATTGGAAATGACTTGAAGGCACTCAACAACAAAGCAATTATTATATTGCTTTTAAAGGCAAATGTAATTGTGGCAGGCAGCAGAACAATTCTCAAAGGAGGATGGTGTCATTAAATTATCCAATAATTCTTGGCCAAGATCGAACAATAGGACAGGGGTGGGGTACCTGTTTGTGTCAATATCAGCAGGTAACTAGTCAGGATCCTTAAATGTAACGCCGTATCATTGAATATCAAAGTTAGGATTGTTCAGGCTGCTGCATTTTCAGTTTCTATGTATAGTTGTGAAAGCCGGACAGTGAAGAAAGCTGATCAGAAGAGAATTCATTTGAAATGTAGTGTTGAAGAAGAGTTCAATGGACACCACAGACTGCTAAAGAGACAAATAAATGGGTAGAAGGGCAAATGAAGCCTGAACTCTCCCTAGGCAAGATGACTCAACTGAGACTGTTGTATTTGGACATATCATGAGAAGACACACTAAAAAAGACAGTATTTCTCAGAAAAGTAGAAGATAGTAGGAAAAAAGGGAGACTGCACTCTAGATGGATAGACTCAATCAAGAAAGCCACAGCTGCCCTTAATCTGCAAGACCTGAGCAGGGCTGTTGATGGCAGTATGACTCTCATGCAGCGGTCACCATAGGCTGCAGCCGACTTGATGACAGTTAATCATGTGCTTGAAACAGCTCAAAAAAATTTCTTCTTTTAAATTCTCGAGTATGTAAATTACATTAACAGTCTTCTCCAGACCACCGATTGCTTTTAACTGTTCCATGTGCCAAAAAATTCTCGTGCCATGCCCAAGGCTGCCTGGGTTCTATGTCCACAGGTTTCCATAAACCACAGAAGTAGAGATAGTGCGGCCCAAATCCCAATTTTGAGGCAGTGTTTGTGTGTCTGTGGGAAAAAAACCCCCCAGAGAATTAGAAGCCCTTGAAGGGCAGGAAGAAATCTTCGAAGCGCGTGGGCAGGACATGCATCGTAAAAATGTAAAGCTGAGGAACACACCTGTCAGGGTTTCCAGTAATCAGGGGAGGTGCCACACCACATAGCTTGGCTCTTTGCCCTATATGCTCCTAATCCCACAAATGGCCCAATTTTTTTCCCATTCCCTCCAGTCTTTGTTTGTAACAAGCATATCCATCCAGAAAAGAACCTGAGTTCTAGAAACAGTATTAAGTGCAGCTAAACAGAGTGTTACACTTTGCTAACTCCTACACTGTTAAATCAAAAGAGTGGATGTTGCCCAGCAATATACAAGAGGCAAGGTATGGGCTCAGCCCATCTGAATTGTGCCCTCTACCAAAGCCAGTAATATGAGCTGTCCTTCTAGGAGGAGTTTTAAGTGTTATTGTGATGTGTGTACTAAAGATATGCGCTCCAGGTTCTTCTAAAATTGGCTATCTCTGATTCGTAGCTCTTTGCTTTAATGTTATAAATGAGGAGGGATAACAATTGGCCCGATTTCACCATTTCTGGAGGGCTCCCTGAACCATTTTAGGCCCAGGAGAAGCATTTTTTAAAACAGGAAGTGAGTCACTAGAAATGTTCCAATTTACTTTCTGTTAAAAAAAGGCCTTGCCTTGCGACCACAAATGGCTGCCCCCCCACTTGAAAGTGGGACAAAATTTGCTCTCCACGCTATCTGGAGGGGGAAAGGCTGAGGCATTTGGGGAGCAAAAAAACTTTTAAAATTGGTATGTTTGTTGCCATCGTGCACTTTCAAGTCATTTCCAACTGGCCACACGTTTCCCATCATCCTTTTAATCTTACAGAGAGAAAGCAGCTCTCCTCAGCTGTTCACCTATTTTTGAAGATGCTAAGAGAAAAGTTAAAGTGAGGAAGAGGAGGAAGAAGAGGAGGAGGAGGGGGAGCAGTGGCAGCAACTGCTGCTTTCATCAAGACATCACGGGATTCTTGGGCAATCATGAGATGCTATAAATACTTGTCTATATAGTATTCAAGTACTGCCACTTCAAAGCTGGCTTTGTTGTTTGAAAGAAAGCCTCCTCTACGGGTCATAAGATTGCCTCAATTTGTTTACTCAGTGCTCTCTCTCTTTTCTCCTTCTTCCATTAAAAAAGATGATTATTTATGTTGTGTGGGTATTTCATCACTCTTTTATCACCCTGCAGGAGCAGCAGCCAATCCAAACGTCTAAAATTGACTGGTATAGTTTGGCACAGTGCCTGCTTTGGAAATTGCCATTCCTTTCTGTTACACACAGCAGCAGCCACCGTGGCTATGTCTATTTGATATTCCAAACCAGGATTTACAATCACAAAACACATTGATTTATGTGCCAAGAGGTCAACGGGCCATGCTTATGACTTAGTGGGCTTGCAAATGCCAGCTGCATAAGAAAACAAAAAACTTTAAGCCTGACTTTCCCACTCTTCAGATTGGCCATGCTGGATAGAGGCTTGGAGACTTACACATTAGTGCACTCGGAAGATGTTTGAGTTGGTAATGGCTGCCCTTGTGTGCAACTTGGAAAATATAATTTTTAGACAACTTCTAGGATGTCCCAGCTTGCGTGGCCAGTGTTCTGGTAACTGGGGGGTTCTGGTAATTGTAGAACAATGCCTCTTATCTGCAATGCTTCAGACTAGAAGTGTTTTGTATTTTTCTTTTTTGGATCTTGAAATACTGGTATTTGTATATACAATACAGTACTGTACAAGAGATCTCCGGGAAGCCCGAGAATAAACAAGCAGGAGCACTGCAACCACTGCCTTGAAGGCAGAAGTGGATGGTTGATGGGCTCCCTGGAAATCATCTGTACAGTACATTATTTTATTTTTTGAATATGAGTATCAGGTACCTTATATTTTCAGTCTCTCAGATTCTCAGCCTCTCTCCAGCCTTGTGTTTGGAATAAGATGTGGGGCTGGAAAGAGACATGAGGATCTATGAAATGGCAGGAGGCATGGATTCACACTGAGCACTACACTTAGATTCCTGCCATTTCGTCAATCCTCACATCTCTCCCCAGCCGCGTGTCTTATTTGTTTGCTACTTGTGTTGTGAAGCTGGAGAGAGACTGAGGATCTGAGAGAACAAACAGGAAGGAGTGAAGCTGGTGGCTGTCAACAAAAAGTTTAGGGTTTTAGAGGCTTTTGGATTTCCAGATTAGGGATGCTCAACGTGTACATGGTTGCTACAATGGGATCTGATTTCTGATATTTTCAGATATTTTGATTTCACCTCTGCGGCTGGCTCTCAGCCATCGTGGGGTTTCCCCTCTCTGCTCTGTTCTTAGTGTGCAAACAACCTCTCTACACAGCCGCTTAAGTTATGGAATTTGTTGCCACAACAAATAAAAATACAGCGACAGCTCAGATGGTTTTAAAAGGTACCTGGACAGGGCAGCAGGAGGAGGAAAGGGCAGTCTACTGAGAGCTGTTAGTCATGGTGGCTACATGAAGGGTTAAAAGGAACCTCTTGGTTCAGAGGGACTTAATATCAGTTTCTGTGGGAGCCATGGTCGGGAAGTCCGTGAAGCACTTGGTTGGCCACTGTGGAAAAGAGGAAGCCGGACTGGATGGACCTTGCTGTCCTAGCCAGCCAGGCTTCTCCAAGGTAACTATCTATGGGAGCAAACAGGCTCTATCAGATATACCGAACAGACTCTTTGGAAATGCAAGCTAGAGCAAAATTTACCCTTACTAAAATAGTGGGGTTTGGTCTAATGGGAAACTATTTAGTTTCAATGGTGAATGAGCTTACGCTACAGACACACACGTCTATAAAGGACACTATGGCTGCTACCACCGGCTGAGTTGCACGATTAAGGCAGGCATAAGGACTGGGGCACAAGGAGAAGGCTAAGCTGAGATCTAGGAAAGGAGCAGACAGACAACTTGAACACATTGCTCCCTGGAGTCCCCTTCTGGACTGCCCACCTGGTCCTGGCTGGTCTGAACAGCAAGTTAAGAGGTCTCAACACCTTAACATCCCAGTTTCTATCACAAGACTCCAAAGATTCTAGGACAGCTGTTGTCCACCAAACTGTAGCTCCCAGCAGCCCCAGATAACACTGAAGGCCCAGCTGAAGGCTTGTGGCTACAGAAGTTTAAAATATTTGTAGGCACCTGGCCAGAGAAGGCTGACTTCAGAAAGCCCTGTGCTCTGATTGCTTTCATGATTGAGAAAGGCCAACAAAGCAACTGGTGAACCTCCCAGGTGACAGGCTGGAAGAACAATACCTGGACCGACTGCCTGAGAAGGAGCTGTGCCTGGAAGAGCGACTAGAGTAAGAGCTGTAGGAGGATGATCTGGAACGTGATCGTGAAGAACCAGATCCAGAGTAGGAGGAGGAGCGAGATGACGACCTGAAAGAAAAAGAGGGGATGGGGAACAACAGGGCAGTTAGAACAGGGCAGTCCCCACATAAATTCTTTGTCTTGGTGATCATGAGCTTCATTGGTATGAAGACTCTTCTTTAACCTTGTTGGGATTCTTCCAGGTCATGGGCAGGCAACTGTGAAGGGAATGGCAGCTATTTTCCTCCACAGGAGTTGCATTGTCTCTGTCTCTATGGCTGGAAGTAATGCCACATCACTTCCTGTTCTGGTAATTGCCCAAAATATGGCCAATTTTTGTGCTGCTGGGTTTTGGGGAGTACAGTGAGGAAAGGGGGCCCAACTCACCATATTTTTATGGTGGTCGGGGGGGGAATGTTGAATGAATTTTTGGCTAAATATTTCTGGGGATGGCGCCTAAAAGTTTTTGGGGGTTCTTTTGGAGATCAAATGTCCCCATTCTGTTTTACATTTCCTGCATGTGAGCGGATCGAATCTCTCCATGCTGTAAAAACCCATCTCTACAGTCCACTTTTCCAGGGGAATGGACTACGTCTCCTTCCTACTAACTTCAAATCGACCACAGTCATTGTGCAATTGCCCTTTCCTTAGCAGAACACCAAACCAGCTTGTTCCTATGATCTCTCTCAGGAACGGACTACATGCTTGCTTACTATGCCCCCAAGCTATTTACCTTATTTCCTTGACCTTTCACTAACCCTCTTCTCTCTTGGTCTCTTGCTAGAACAGCATCTTGGTTGCCATTCTGGAAAGATGCTCACCAGAAGAAATCCCCCTGCATCCCTGTTAATGCCTTTAGGGTTGTACCTTGAAGAACCTGAGCCAGAGGCTGATGAGGCTGAGGTTTTCCGACGCCGGCGGGCACGGCTGGGTGAAGCGGACATCCCATGCTTCTTTTTGGGAGACTTTGATCGACGCCAAGGGTCCTTCCATTCGTCTGCTCTCTTAGACTGAGATGGAGTGGTTGTAGTTACCTCCTTTTCCTTCTTTGGTGGCTCAGGCTGGCGGCTGAAAGACAGTCCCAAAAAGATGATCAGTCAGGGGAAAAGGCCCACCTGGGACCACACGGTGCTCCAGCAATTCCCTTTTGCCCTGCTTCTTGAGAAGCAAACAAAAGCAAGAGATTCGAAAGGTGCCAGTTCACTACTTCAGATCCTACTTTCCTGAAAAATCATTCCAACTAGCTTAAAGAACAGTACAAATAGATATAAAATGGCAGAACTCAAAATAAATAGTAGAAGTGCCAATAAAACTGAAAAGCAAAAGTCACTTAAAAAACCCAGTTTTTAAAAAACAGAGTAATTCAGCATCGAAAACCTGTTGAAATAATAACATCTTCAACAGAACGGAGGCAGATGAAGAGAGAGGAAGCACTGGGAAGTTTGGACTGGGTCTAAAGCTTGGATTTTAGAGACAGCAAAGATAGCTTCTACAGTAAGACAGGGACCAATGCCCTAGATCTGCTTTTTTAAAACTGATGTGACCAAGACATGTTGGACTGCAATATCCATTGTACTGTTGGGCATGACAGGAGTTGTTGGTTTGTCATGGACACCATTAAAAAGAGATACTTGATTTTGGCCTCTGTAGGGCTTGCTTTACAAAGGACTGTTGTGTTCAGGTCCAAAGTCTCTGGAATATTAAAAACTTCCCTGCGAGATACTGAATAAGGGAAGGAAACAACACAGGAATACCGTGGATGAGGAAGCATGTCAACCTTCCCCAGGGTGCTTTTTATTACTCTGGATAATCCACAGGAAGTTTTCTCTCTCTCTCTCTCTATATATACTTAAAAAGCTTTGTTTTCATTAATGCTTCAGGAAATTCTTTCACTTTTACTACAGCAACAAAAACCCCTTGGAGCTGTATTGCAACACCAGATGTAAAAGAAAAGGGTGCTTTTAGTATGGCTGGGGAAATCGGGACAATGGTATGACCCTGTGCAATGGGAATCTGACAGAAAGCACAAAATCTTTTTATAACTGGCCAGGCACCAGTGACTTTGGCTGCTGAAGACTGAAAGATCCAGGGCAATTTTTTGTGTGTGCATGCATGCGTGTGTGAATTAAACAGTATACAGTAGGCACTCTACTTCTGCAGGTTCTGTACTTGCGGATTTGATTATTTGCAGGTTATTTTATTTTATTTATTTAATATATTAAAAAAAATCTTACTCTATATTTTTGGTAAAAAAAATACGGTCTCACTAGAAGTTGGCCACAGAATTGCACTGGAGGACTCAAGAGATTCCTAAGAGAACACTTCTCTAGACATTGCTATGTCCTCCAGAATGACTCTTTGGCCCAGTTCCACCGGAAGTAGACCACAGAATCATGCTGGAGGACTTAGAGATTCCTAGAGAAGTGTTCTCAGGTTCAAAGAAAATAGTATTCATCATTTTTATTTTTATTGATGTTTTTCTGCTCTTGCAGGGCTCCTGCACCCTTTTTCTTGCACCCCCGTGAAAGTGCAGGGTCCACTGTACACATCTCTCCCTCCCTCTCTCACTATGACACTTGAACAATGAAGATGTACCAAGTGTGAACACTCCAAATCACATGCTGCTTGCCATCTCCCTGCCTCTGCGCTCTCCCTTAATCCAATCCTTGATTTACTTCCCATCGTTCCCAAATACCTGCCAGTAATGAAATCCAGGAACTACTGGATCACACAACCCACCACTTGATCTCAGAACAAATCAAATCAACTCTGGATTTTGTGTCTTAGCCGGTAAGACAAATGGACAAATATGAAGGACCAGATCTAGTTATAATCCTGGATGTTCCCCACATCCAGTGACCCAGCCAGGTCATGACTCCAGGCAACAGCCTCAAAGTTGAACTCCTTGGAAACCCACAGCTTCTAATAAAAAAACATCCAGAGTCTACTCCTCACTGAAGCTAACAACACCTTTAAAGTAGACTTTGAGCAGCGGACTGAAGAGCAGACTGGTGGAGCTGGAGGGTGAATTTTGACTCCCCACCCAACTGAGAGCTGTACCACACATCCAAAGCTTTAAATGCTATCACCAGCACCTTCATTTCAAATAGGAAGCATATTGCCAGCAGGTACAGGCCTTTTAGAATTGGTGTTACATGGTTTCTGAATGGAGTTCCAGGGAGCACTCTAGCTGTTGCCATTTTGTACTGGCTGCCATTTCCGAGTTGTCTTCAAGGGCAGCCCCATATAACACGCCCTGCTGAATGACCAGATGGTGCACACACCTGGTAGAAAGACAAGATAACTGACGGCGGAGTGGGGCTTTATTTTTTTTTTATGGATGTTATCTTTTCCCCAATGACTTTTCCCTACCTTCTGGGTCTAGTAGCAATTTCTCCTTACTTTTCTCTCAATCCTCCCCACCTATCTGATCCTACTGAGAAGATGTTCAGAGGGTTCTCTGTGTTTGCTTCCAGGACAAGCATTCTTGAGCACAGATTCTTAAGATTCTAACCAAAGCTACAGAGATGCCTAAGATTCTAATCAAAGCCAAACGGTAATGCCTGACTGCCTTGGGCCATCAAGCATTTCCCAGAGCATCACCCGTAAATGCTAAAAGTTTCAAAAAGCTGGCTGTCGTGTTTTAGAAAAAGGGTGAAACACACACAACTCTGGGAACAGATTTTTCAGGCCTCAAACCACCATTACCAGGGGCATTATTGTGGCAAAGGAAACTCTTGCCAGAAGGACAAACGGCGGCACACTTCCTAACTCTATTATTCTGGAAATTTGCCCTGAGCGAATCGCGCTTCGCTTCGCTCTGGCAGGCTCTTCTGTTTGAGGAGCAAACCAAGGAAGAGAAAACTGGACTTGTGCCAGGGCAACTGAAATACAGAAAAGAAAAATCCCTTGGAATGTTTGAATGCAAATGATCATGCAACACGATGATGCAGGCAGGAAAATGATCCTTCTGCTTTGAGAAAGTTACTCTCCCCTCTTCCTCTGTGGGTGACATAAGCAACCGTTTCCAGTGACAGCCTATTCTTATCAGACAGGAAGGCTCAGTGACAGCATAGCTGTTCAGAAGCGTTAAGACAACACTCCATGGTTGTCTTTGGTAGACAGAACATACATCTAGGAAGGAAGTTTAAAATAAGATGAAATTAGGAAAGGTGACACACTGACATCACACTGTAGGTTTCCCAGGACTGACAACAGGAAATGAAAGATTTGGAAGCAGTTGTGCAACGCATACCTGATGTAGAAGTTTGTAAGGTAATTCTGAAGCAAACACACTCCTGCCCTTTAAAACGTCACTAGAAGCCTTCAAAACACATTTAAACATGCCAATGAGTGCGGTGGTCCAAAAAGGCAGGGGAAAGCAAGCGGCAGTGAGCAATAATTTTATTAGGCACAACGAAGTCACAAACTGGCTTCCAAGCAACACAGAACCGTTTCGTGACATGGATCTTTTGAAGGGTCACTAAAGTCACCTGAGACTTTTTTGCATTTGGGGGAAAAAAAATGCCCAATTCATCATTTGAACATGTTACTCATGTGCTGCCTCCAGCCAGCATGTTACAATGATTTGAGTGCTGGACTCAGACTGTGGGTGACCAGAGTCCGAAAACTTGCCCAGCTGTGGAAACCCAGTAGGCAATCGTGGGCAAGTCACACTGTCTCTTAGGCTATGGGGAAGGCAACAGCAACCCACCTCAGAAGCAATCTAGCCAAGGAAACCCTTATTTTAAGATCACTGTTAGTCAGAAACAACCTTGAAACAACCACCTCCATAACTGCTTGCAGATAGGGCATCCATTCTGGCCCCTTAAATGCAACATCTCTGTCCTCACCATTTACGTTTGTTAGTTCTATCATGAACGCTTAAGCAGAAAGATTCTGTAAGGCTTGAAAATTAATTCACAACTTAGGGCTTGGTTTTTAACTGTATTTTAACCTCTTGTGTACCCACCTCCAGCTACACAGGCCCATCTGATGGCTGTGTGGCATTACCTCCCAGACTCTAAAATGTACCTTGCTTAGACCTGGGTGCAGTTCCCACTTTTGCTGCTTTTTGGAATGATGTGAAGACAGAGCTCATTCTTTTGGCTTTTAAAACCTGTACATTTTAACTGACTGCCACGACAATTTTACTGTCAACCACCATGAGCATTTTTTTTCAAAGAGGGAGCAGAGGGATGGGAATTGAATGGATAAAATACATTTTAAAAATTTGAAGACCTTCATCAAATCATTCTGTAATATATCGACATACTTATTTTTGAGCTGCTGTTTTATTATTGATTCAAATGCATTTTTCAAAATAATCTGGACTGTCTATTGAAGCCACACTGCAAGGGGCAGTCTACAAATATTGGGATGGTGCAGCCATGAAATTGACTTCTGCAAGGAAAACTGTATTGGATTATTTTAAATTCTAATAATATTACGTATAATTTCTAAAAAGGCAAATGATTCATTGAACAGACTTCTTAACCATCAGGATCTGCCTACCATTCCAATGTTTAGAAAGAGAATATAGAAAATGTAGCCACAACTATTAAGAAATATGTCAGGCTTCAGAGAGAATACAGTGGGCCAACTCTCAAAGGTGAACAGTACCACAGCTTAATGAAACATTTTACAGCATGCAAATGACGATGTCTGACTGGTCAATTGACTGCCACATCAGCCTTAATTAATTCTCCTACAGTATATATAATTAAATACCACTATCGTTGCAAGTCCAAGATTTAATCTTCACATTGACTCATAACATCAGAGCCATGCGTGCAAAGCTTGCGGTTTTATTATTTCTTTCTTCCTATGTTACAAAACATTTTCAAAAAAGTCTTTGGTAACAGAAATATTGGGCAGCGTGATGAGCTCCTGTTCCTAGTTTAGTGTTTATTCATCTTGCTTGGTCAATTTGTCACGAGTTGGGAAGTGGATCACACCCTTTCTCATGGGATCTTTTCCTTTTCTAATGGGATCTCCTGTATGCTTTCCCTAACAGTCTCTTCTGCTGGTGACACCACCACTATCACCTACCTCTGCATACGTGGAATATATACTGTCTCACTCATTGACCACTTCCTGTGCTAGGCCACAAGGAAACAGATGAGAAACAAAGATCATAAACTGCATTCTCGTGCAATGTTACAACATCTCTAGATTAGCGGCCTTCAACCAAACTATAATCCGACCAGACAAGAACAGGCTCGAATATCATCATTACTGGATTCAATACGAACTGAATAGATAAGATTGGTGCTTTTAAAAAATGCCCTGCTTCTTTAGCCCTGAGTCACCTTAACAAGATGGCAACTTTCCCACTATTTACTTGTTGTAAAAACACTCTTGGAAATGTTTGCTTCTGAAATCCCCTCCTCTCTTCCTCTTGCCAGCTTCTTTTCACCCCATTCTGCAACTGGGAAAAGGGGAAGACCTCACCCAAGGATCAAATTAAAATCAATTTAGGTGAAGTCACAGCTGGCATCAAGCACACCTACAGTAGGTATCTTCCACATGGTGAAACAGCCAGATTGCATCACAGTATTTCCTGGTATTATTGCTCTCCCTCAATTTCATTTTTCAGAACTGGATATACATGACAAAAGAACCAAGACAAAAAACTCTGCTACTTAGCACCTTTCCTCCAGAGAGCTCAAGATGGCGTACTCTTGTGTGTCATCTTGCATTATTTTCACAACAACCCTGTGAGGTGGGTTTGGCTCTGCAGGTTCCCTAGTCAACACTAGGAGCAGCACAGCTGAAAGGGGGTATGAAACAAGGTCTCCCCAACTAACAAATTCTAACAGGATCATTCTGCCAATGGATTCAGGCAGGAGAGGATGAGATACAAGCAACTGGCTATCTATGATGTTTTGCTGTGCACAGCAGAGTTTCGGGAGCTCAGGAAGTATCAAGGCACTCTTAAAAATGATAGGGTTGCCTTGGGCTGTGTTTGGCATAAGGGCTGCCTACTGCTTGGAAAAGCAACTTTTTGGGACTACAACTCCCAGAACCCCCCAGTCAGGACGAGGGCTGACCTGGCAACTGCACCATGCACACAGCTCTCTTTAATCAATAGGTTACATGTGAGAACTCTGTCGCCCACTTCAATGTCATCTCCAATTCTAAATACATATTCCATTAAAAGAAACAAGCCACTTTGCAGGGGAGCCTAATCCCTGGGATTCTGGGAGTTGTAATCCACAGAAGCAAAGTTTCTCAAACTCTACACTATAAATGAACAGGATTTGGGAGAGGGAGCAAAATTAGCTTGACAATCTGACTTTTCGAGGTTCTGCAAAGGGTTTTAAAAGCCCAAAGCAAGGCTGCTTCACTGACGGCCTCGGTCACTGGAGGCAGTCACCCACAACAAGAGGCATTTCAGAACTGGAAGCCCTGGCAGAGTCACGTGAGCGTCTGAACAGCCTCTGCCTGAGAGGACGACGCAAGAGGCAAAAGTTGCCAAGAGGCAAGCCAGGATTTAACGATTAGGGAAAGCACAGACATCTATAAATAAACTCAATGGATGTGAAGTCACTCCCACTGGAAGGAAGAAGGTGGCTAGTTAGACACGAAGAATTTCTAAAGATGTTACACATTAAACAAACCTCCAAATTATTAATTTGCTTCTTTGAAGGCTAAATTGAAGAGCTGTAATTAGACCTTCTATTTTTAGAACACTGCTGGAGAGGGGGTGGGGGAAATAACAAGCAGGAAACTGCTTGTGTTGAACGTAAGTTCATCACTAAGAGCGACATATACTAAAGGCTGAAGAGGCTAGGACAACAAATTAAATATAAATAGGACTACAGAAGATCCTTTAGAATAACCATTCATAAAGAAACACACACAATCTAATCTCTCAGATATGGCTGGCTTCCACACAGGTTAGCAAAGGCTGATGTACCTTTCCTGCAAAATGAGCGAGAGCCACTTCCTAGGTTATTCTCCTCTTCATTTTGGCAAATAAACACTCAGGATAGCTTTCCTTTTTTAACTGAATGAGTCCTAACGAGTGATACAGTATTTTTTTCTTAAAAAAAAAACAAAACAAAAAAACTTAGATGTGCAATCTTGTGCATAATTATACAGAAGTCATGTGGTATTACACGGAGTGTATTCCCCAGTAATTTTTTTTAAAGGACTGCAACTTCAGAACACAAATCCTTAAAAAGACCTACTTTGGGTTAAGTTCTACTGAATACATTGCAATTTATTTCCCAGTAAAGACATTCATGGCTGTGCAATAGGAAGAGCATTTTCAGCCATGTGAGCCCCATTCTCAGCACGTCTGAGCGTGGAGAAAACACTCATGTAAGACCCTCCAGAAGGGCACATGCCACTCAATTCAATTTTAGGAAGGTCTCATTATTGCTGCACATCTGGCAAGCCCAACAGGCATTTCTGACAACTGTGATTTACATTCTTTATCACCTGGAACCAAGGAGCTGGTTTTAAAGTTAGCTCACTCAGATGGGAAAATATATCTCTAAATTTTACTCCGGTGTTTTAGTTTCACAGAATCATAATGCTGGAAAGGACCAAAAGGGCCATCCATTCCAATCCCACTCTGTCATGCAGGAAGACACCATCAAAGCACTCCTAAGAGATAGCCATCCAACCTCTGTTTAAATACTTCTAGGGAAGGAGACTCTACAACCACACTCCAAGGCAGTGTGCTCCACTGTCAAACTGCTCTTACCATCAAGAAGTTCCTCCTAATGCTCAGGTGGAATCTCTTCTCCTCTAGTTTGAAACCAATGCTTTGTGTCCTAGTCTCTGAAGCAGCAGAAAAGAAGCCTGACCCACCTTCCTTATGACATCATTTCAACACAGCTATCATGTCTCCTCTTAACCTTCTCTTCTCCAGGATAAACATACCCAGCTCCGCTAAGCCACTCCTCATAAGGAACGGTTTCCAGGCCCTTGGTCATTTTGGTCAGCTTCCTCTGGACACATTCCAGAGGAATTTAGCAGCAGTAGCCACTTCAGAAGCAGCAAGCTGGGAGAAGCCACTCATGCAGACACAGCCCAATTTGCCCTAAGACATCTGTTCTTCCTAGCATGCTCCTGATCTCTTTCAGTCCTCCATAAACAGGAACTGAAGCCCACAGCCAACAGATGAAGTCTCATTCTCAACATGCCTATTTCCACCCTGAGTAACCCAGTGGATTGTACTCCTGGATACCCACAAAACTGCTCTCAGATCCTCCATTCTGAATTCTCTATGAAATCAGCTGAGTGATAACAACGAAATAAGGTGGACTGATATCATCAGCAGTTAAGTGTGGAAAACCTGAATACTTTAAGGAGAAAAGAATGCACTTCCTTGCCACTGGGAACTGGGCCAGCTTCTTCCAAGTAGCAACTGGAGAGCCGGGGAAACTTGTCTTTTAGCAATCAGTGTACATTTTAACCTTACATTAATCTTACTTCATCTGGTTTATTCACCAGCTGGATGAGTTATATAATGAGCACCAAGAATTGGTTGAGACACAAGATACTGTCATAGCAGCTTACTAAGACTCTTGAAGACAAGTCAGTGAGGCCAGCAGTGAAATGTGAGGACAAGAACTCCAGAGAGACACCAGGACAATGGGCTGAATGTATGAACTGCACACGAGGAAGAACAATGAACTGCTGGCTGAGTTTAAGAAATAAAGTCTACTTTAAGGTGGGCAAATTCTGGGGTCCTTTGGGGTCTTCCACCACCAAGATGGTCACACCAATCCCCTCAAAAACAAAACAGAAAACTTCTTGGATTTTGTGGGGAAGCAAAACAAGGCATGGACACCCGTGCATTATTTGAAAGTGGACTCCAA
Organism: Iguana delicatissima; assembly: GCA_948472985.1. Lineage (NCBI taxonomy): Eukaryota > Metazoa > Chordata > Lepidosauria > Squamata > Iguanidae > Iguana > Iguana delicatissima. Next base: position 214,039 of record CAOKZL010000747.1, on the reverse strand, counting down.
GAGTAGCAATTCCCCTTATTTTGAACATTTTTCTGGGGACAGGGTGGGCAGAGTAGAGTGCCATTACAGTTCATTGTGAACCTCTGTGCCAAACAGCATTGTGGATTTATTAAAAAAAAACCCTGCATTTCTTTTTTAGCTCTCTAAATAATGTTATCTGATTTAGCATCTTTGGTTTACATTCAAACACAAGCAGCTTTCCATATTTTGCCCTGACTACTCATACTTGTGACTGACTGAGGTTTTGTGCAACAGAAACAATGCAGCAGTGCATTCATTTGTTAATCTATTGCTCTTAGCATTAGAGTTTGTCAATGCTTGCCTCCTTAGAATAATAATTAGAACTTTATACCCTGTATTTAGCCTATCTAACATTACTAATTGCAGTGCAACAGCTCAGACAACTATGGATGAACACACACATACACTGTGTGGAAAATTTTCCATGGAAAAATATGGCACTGAAAAGTTTCCACATCACATGATGAATCCTTTGGGAGAATTCTGGGTTTCTTCCAATACAGGCAGTAGCAAAACCTTTACCTTCTCTCACAGTCTCTTAATCAGCTAATGTCTGTATTCCAGTAATACTGAAACCAACTAAAGCTCTAACTGAGTGAGATACCAAACTTATTTACTATACATACTTCAGTGTATGTAGAGTTTCTTGGCAATACCTGGAAAGGCAGCAGGAAGAAGAGGGAGAAAGGGAAGAACAGGAAAGGAAAGGGAGGTTAATTGGCCCATAGAGTTTGGAAGGAAGGAAGGACAGAAAGGAAGGAAGGAAGGAAGGACGGACAGAAGAGGAATGTCAGAGAGGGCATAGTGGATGGGAGACATTCCCCCATTATTTCCCACACTCTCAGGCAATCTTTCCAGCAGCTCATGGTGCATAAGACATCGACACGTACAAACTAAAACAATGAGAGTGCCAGAAATTGAATCCTGATTACGAACCCAAATTCCACCAGCTATTGACTTGACTTTTGGAATGACAGAACACTGCCACTCTAAGTGAAGGAAAGATCACCCCTATCAGTATGAAACAGAGCGAGCTGTTGTAAATAGAAGCGAAAACTGGGCTCAAAAAATTATAATGCTTTATAAACCTATTAACACAGCACGTCTCATGAGTGTCATTTTGATTTCATCTAGAATTTGCCGAGGAGCACTCTAACGCATACTTCCTGCATAGATTTCAGAGCTTTTACCAATGCAAAGTACTCAAGGGAAAGGTGTGAATCAATCATGTGACCCATGCTTCTTGAGTTATATGTGAGCCAATAATGCTATAGTTCAACTTCCTCTGTTCTCCCATTTAAGAGGCTTCCTGCAAGCAAACTGAGACACAGCTCTCCCCTGCACTCCCATGCGTTATGCCATCTCCTCCCAATGTGCCAGCGGCTCTCTGAGACGGCAGCCTGCCACAGCTGGTTAAGCCTCCTACCACACCTACTGGACCTCCCCCATCACAAAACAGAAAGTAAAGCGTTGTACCTTGGTAGCAGTGGTGACCGGGGTTTTGGCTTCTCCTTCTCCTTCTCCCGCTCCTTCTCCCGGTCCCGATCACGGTCTCGGTGCTGGCGGTCCTTCTCATCTCTCTTGATGCGCTCCCTCTCTCTTTCCCATTCCTCTTTCCTCCTCTGGCGCTCTTTGTCACGCTCACGTTCCCTTTCACGCTCTCGCTCCCTCTGCCGCCGCTCGCGTTCCCGCTCCCTCTCCCGCTCGCGTTCTCGTTCGCGCTGTCGGTTCTCCCTCTCCCGTTCTCTTTCCCTTTCCTTGTGGAACCAAACAATAATGATTAAAGAGTTTTCTTTACCCATGGGTAGAAACATTATGCATGTTCTATATTAATGAATTAGTCACATATCACACAGTGGAGCTGCCAGACAACTTAGTATCATTAGATTCTCGCTAGAGAGAGGGTCAGTATTTCTGTTACTGGAACATATCCCCTGCAGATAAGGTGCGTAGAACTGGACACAGTACTCAACACACCCCTCAGTATCCTGTTCTGGTAATGGCTGGTTTCCACACTTCACAGAAGAGGGATGGAATGATTCCCATCCCATGGGATGATTCTGCATTTCTAATACGACTGAGTGAGAGTGGGACAGAGACAGAAAATGACTGATGTGGTACTTAGGTAACCTAGGAATTGGCTGAGATAATGCAGAAGTCATCTGTGCTGGAGCCAAACAGCTAACCTGGCACAACAAGCATTTTGAGTCCATGAAAAGGTGTCCAGGTGGATATACTATTTACCTTACTCAATCTGTAGTTCCGGTATGGATCGGGGTCTGTGTACTGCACCCTGAAGTTCTCATACTGCCCACCTCGCCAGAATCGTTCTATTTCATAATCATAATAAGGATCCGTATAAGGATCAAGCCTACATGGGAATCAAAAGGAGGACATTTAATAACGGGTTGTTCCAGTCAATTGCTGCCAAAACCACCACCACTTAAAAGCAAGAGTTGAATCAAATGTCATGTTTAGCAGTCTGGAATGATCCTGCAAAGACAACAGAGAGCATGTAAACAGGACAGGTCAACCATGTTGCTTTTTCAGGGTTGAGCTAACCGGCTGGGCTTCATGAGATCAAACTTGGAAAAATCAAGTTAAACACTTATATTTGGGAAACCTTGCTTTCCTTGAGCGTTTTTTCTGGTCTTAACTAGAGCTGCTGGTTCTGTTGCTATATTTCCTAATTATAAGGTGCACAGGCACTCATGCAGAGAGTTTAAAAATGGTGACCTTGTAATGTGACAGCAACCATGATGTCACAGCAAATGGTTTGAACTCCCCACCCCCACCCCCCAGGCATGGTCGTGTTGCCTGTTTTACAAAAGGGCATATGGGGGCACATACTGCGCCACTAATAAATACAATAGCTAGCACTGGGCCTGCCTCAACTGCATGTGATAACAGTAAGGGAAAAGGCAGCACCCCCAAAGATCTGCAGGCAATGTTTAATCTCCCTACATAAAAGGGTGCAATGAGATATTTCTTGTTTTGTTTTACAGATATCTTCAATGTCTGCCGTTATGTGGGGTATATGAAACCAGCCATGGTGGCTGAGAAATTTTGAGATCTGTATTCCTCCCCCGGAAAAAAAAAATTCCCAAAGCTTTCATCAAGACTGCTGCGGTATTTAATCAATTAATTGGTCAAATGAATTGCTAAAAACACTATAATGGTGTATGCCAACTAATAAAGTACCAGGTTGTTGTTGCTGTTTGTTGTTTTATAAGATTTTCATTAGAAGTATTCCTAAAATGTGAATGATGGGCACCATCTTAAGAGATGCTTTTTCTCTCACAGAGGAGGTAATGCTTCCCCTAAGATGATGCCTGTAATGAAAGACATGTGCATCGCCTAAATACAAATGACTGCTTTCACTTCAGAGCTACTTCTTTTAACCTGCATGAAAAATTAATCAACATACTAGTCAATTAAAACACATGTATTCAATCAGCATGTCAATTTAAGTTTTTTCAACATTCAGACACAGCCCTAGCAAAACATAAAGATCTGCAGGTTTAACACTGAATCAGCTACATTCATGTTACAAAAGAGCACAATAAAGTTCCAGTCTATGCCTTAGGTGGAAATATGTTGACATTACGATGGCCTAAATCCAATTGTTAGTCCCTGAAAAAGGAGGCCCATGGAATCAACAGAAGAAAGGAAAGTCAACCTTTATGTGAATCCCAGTGATTCAGTAGGTTTACAACTAGCAATTGGATTCTGTCCATTAGCATGGCAATGGTTTTCTGCAAAAGATGCGGACTGTAACACACTATTGGACTGAGTGGTAATGCACAGGGGAAAAAAATGACTGAAAGCATTTGGGAGCCAGAAAGATTTGAGCACCACCTTGTGCAAACGTCTCCAGAAAATGCACACCATGTGCTGTACCCCTAGATGGACTTCTTAGAAGTGTGGTGGTTATGGTAAACTTTTATAAGAAAGTCCAGCATCTGGCAGCCTCCAAACCAGAATATGCACCAGGAAGAACTGGTCAGCTGGAAGCCAAGCCTTATGCAATAGCTGCTATTGACCTAAGAATGCCTAAGAATTGCAAAGGGATCAAAATGAAAGCAACATGGCCCAGCTGTAAACACAAGAGAGATTAGAGACTGCTTACCCATAGTTAATGTTCTCTTTGATGTCCACCTCACTGGAGTTTTTCCAAGAAAGGAGGGGGAAAAAGAGGAGATTTATGAAGTGGTCAGCCATCTTCACACATCAAAAGTTAATCTCAATGCAAGCTACAATTTGTTCTAAAAACTGAACTCTCTGAGGAAGGGTAATGGTGGGAATCTTTTAGAAAATTGCACACTGGAAAATTTTTAAATTGCCCCAAGCATGGAGTCTCCAACGTTGTGATATCTCCCTTGGTGCCTGCCAGGCTCCCTGTCCTCTTGATCTCTCAATTTTTTAAAATTAAAGAACAATTAAGAGTCTGGTGTGCTGCAGAGCAAAACAGCAGCCTCCAGTGCCATCTTTATAAATACCCTGGAACTGATATTTTCAAAAACGCCTCTGGGCCACATGGGGCTCCAAAGGCACTAGTCAAAAATCAAGCATGCCCTCCCCATGGGACGTGTAGAAGAAATGAGAAATTAAGGTGCAAATTACAGATAGTCCCACCAGAATAGGTATCTAGAGCTGCCCTGGCGATATATAGGAAACTTGAAGGGAATGTCTTCAAGACCTGCTTAAAAGGCAGGCCAACCAGAAGGCGGTTTCAAAGATATGAGTCGCTGCTGGGTTTTTTAAAGTCACAATGTTGTGCAAAGAACTGCCATTTTTTCTCATCCTTTTCCATGATTCAGTGCAAAAGAACAGCCATTTCCCACATCCCTTCCCATTATGCATTCCAAAGAATTGCTGTTTTCCACACCTTTTCCCACAATGCCCCCAAGAAGTTCTGTCTTTCCAATCTCTGCAGGAATGCTTTTGCTTTTCTGGGCAACAAAGGAGGAGCAAAAGAAACCTGAATTCCAAAGCATACGCCAATAACGACCCTAACCAACGGCAGCCCTTTCTATTCCAGTTTTCAAGATTTATCTAGTCACTGCCTGCTTGAGGCTTGTTTTTCACAGCCACAGGCAAAAGAACCATGATTTAACACATGCATATCTATGCATATATTCTCATGCCAAACTCTGTGCTTACATGTAGCATAACTGAGCATATAAGGGACATAGTCCTAGCCAGAGGTTATCCTTGCAGCATTTTGGATATAATGTGAACTCTCTTTGCTTATTCACTCAGGGCTCTCCCTACCTCACTCAGTGTACTCCCACAATAAGTAGATTAAAGCCCATAAGCTATTGATCCATTAGGGTGATTCATGTAGGCTGTGATCAGCTGTCATGCCAACCAAGACTGTGATGATCAAACACCAGCCCACTCACGGCTGCCAGATCTCCAGAGATGACCTGTCCTATTTTCTAAAGAGTAGGATAGAACTCGCTGAGACCACAATAATAAAACCCCACTGGGTATTATGGCACAAGAAGCGGCGAATGCGCAGCCAACTGGACAGAGGAAGTAAATGGGCACCTGCTTTATCACAATGTTTCTAAAGAAAAGAGCACCAGAAAACAGCCTTATTGCTGTCTCCAGTGGGATCTATCAACAGAACACAGTGGGTTAAAAAGCTTGTGGTTGTCTCACCTCACATGTGCACCTTTGTGTGGTGAGGAAGAGCTGGAGGCATGCTCTGGCGGCCATGGAGCATGACAAATGATTTCTGGGTAAGCCAACACTGCCATCCAGTGGCTGGCAGTATGGCTAGTGGGAGACTGTGACTGCTAAGCAGAAAGTCAGCTCTGCTGGGATTTCGCCATTGTTCAGTGGCAGGGAGGTGCGTGATTCAAACAGTGACTTACGCTGAGTCTCGGACATCGCGAGTGATGCGATAGTTCCAGTCGCGGAAAAATTCATTCTCTTTGTCAAACTCTCGTTCATCCTCCCCGATGGTGACCGTGAACCGTTTCTCCTCAAAATCAGGCTCCTGCTCTTTCCGCATTGTGGCCTTTTTCAGCACCTAGGAGGGTGAAAATGTACGAACTGTCAGTCTAAAGAAGGGACAGTGAAACCTACAGAGGCTGGATATGTGGATCTAAGTGCAGAAATGTTAACATCTCATCCAAATCCTATTCCTATACGGTTTTCTTTAAAAAACATACATACACACACACATAAACACACACACACTGTACAGATAAGGCTGAGCAGACTCAGAAAAATTACTTTTCTGGGCTTGGAAAAATCACTTCTTGGACTACAGCTTCCAAAATCTGCCAGGCAGCATGGCACCAGACCATTTGGGGAACTAGAGTCCAAAAAAATAACCTGTCCAAGGTCTGTGATTCATCCCAGGTGGGCATCCTGATGCCATCCAGGTTTTTTTGGGCTATAACACACACTAGCTCCATCTAGCATTAGTCAGTCGTAAGGGATTATGGGAGCTGTAGCCAAACCTCTAGAAGGCACCAGGCCATGGAGCCCTGCCCGCAGAGTTTTTATGGCATCTGATACAGGCTGAGCCTCCCTTCTCTGCAAATCTGAAATCCAAAACCCCGCAAAACTCACAAATTTTAAAAAGCAGAACCCAGTCTTCTTCCTGTAGGGTCATGAGGGAATTATGGAGGCTCTACGATTTTATGGCTCTGTAGTTCAGCTGTCATTTAATGATTTAGATAAATTTACCTTGCTTTTCTCATACCTACTCCAAGAGGGTAACAACTAACAACTAAGTAATTCAGATATAACTTGATGTACCAAGATAATTCATATCCTTCTGCTTGAGTTCCCTTTTTCAGAATGTGATGCAGCTCTACTCTGTAACTAAGCTGATAGCTGATTTCAAAAGCTTCCACGGCTTTTGCCCGTCTTATCAGAATGTACAAAAATATCTTTTATTGTTCCATGTACAATCCTGGAATGGAGCTTGGCAAGTCTTAGCTTGACCATGCAGGCCTACAGTGGACTCTCACATGTTGCCATGTATAAACTGCTGTGACCTCACGAGGAGTGGAACAGGAGAAATATTAGGAAATGAGTGACGTAGATTCTGTGCCTATTTTTTTCTTTTTTTTGCCTTTTTTGCAGGAGGGAATGGTAAGTTGTACAGCAACACTGGCTTTTTGAGAAACAGGGACATTGTCAGCCAAGTAAATATTTAAACAGGGTTTCCTACGGAAACTATCCTAAACAAAAGAGGGTGATTGCTGCACGTGGTCTAGAACTTGCTTGCTGTATCACTGAGGAAATAACTCACCGAGCAAAGACTGTCACACAATGGTAGGACATGTGTGTTCCTCACAAAAAGTGATGAGTGCCATCCTTCACATTTTCAATTAAAAAATCTTGAATAATTATGCTGGGAAGGGTCCGTGGCGGAGAGCTGGAAGAATTGTTGCCAGTCCAGACACAACGTAGCAAGACAGACCAACTGTCCCCCTTTATTCCCAGTACACAAGAGAAGTTGTCAGAAATGGCAGCTTCTCATTTTACCTAGATCGGGAGAACTTTTCCTGCAATCCTTGTGGACTGGGCACTTCTCATCTGATTAGTGTGTCCACAAAAGTGGACCGAAATCCACAAAAGTTCATGCTTTAGAAAACTAGTTAATCTCAAAAGCATTTTTGGATTTTAATCCCTTCCCTTCTTCATTTTCAACTGCCTTTGTACACCAAGGGGAGGAACAGAAAGTTGAGCATCCAAGCTACAGTTTGGGAGATGATGTGAATGAACCTGTAAGGTGCTGTACATCATCATATGCAGTTTCCCTGTCTTGTTTGTCCAAAACAGCTGATTTATCTTTTTTTTTTTACTGATATACAAACACACACGCAAGAAAACATGAAACAAGATTTTTAAATTTGACAAATTCTACCCAAAAACTCACATGGATTGATGCTGTTTTGAACCACACATGTCCAACAGTGTCTAAACAAAGAGTGTTGTTGTATAAAATGACAGTTTAGTTGCCTATCTTATCAGACTCTACATTTGTCAACTTTGCCATACATATCACATCCCAAATAACCTTGATTAAAGATTCCTGTCCACCCACACCCTGCTCTTCCCAGCGTTAGGTACATGAATTCTTCCAAGTGTTAGTAAGCGTATAATTAATTCTGCATTTTCTGATTCCACACTATATCTTCTACATAGTAAAATGATATCAATGGGTCAAATGAATAGCCCCCCCGCCATAACTCATCATTTCTTCCAAATGAGTACTCTAAATCTGATTCAACTCTGACCCAATAGAAAAGCTGGTTTACCTCTTTAGCATGACGGAGTCCTCGTTCCCAGGCACTTTCTGTTGGAGGTTCTGGAGGTGGGGGTGGCAAGATTTCATCAACAACTGGCCCTCCCTTTTGCAAAAGGAACAACTCAGAATGAGATGACACATATTTTCATTATGCCCACCTTCCTCTGCCCTAAAACAGTTGGGGGGGGATATATGTGGCCCAAGGTCCACACTTTGCCCACCCCTGGTCTAATGAAACAGTATTACTATACCCAAGGATTGGCTGGCATCAGTGGGTGAGGGCCAGGGCCAATAGGTGGTGCACCATTGGGAGGGAATGGCTCTGGCTTGGAGATCAAAGAGTAGTTTCCTTTGTCATTCACACCTGGGTGAATAAACCGGCAATTCATGCCCCAAGTGCAGTGCCCTGCAGGGGGAAAAGCACAGAAGAGGTAAAGTCTTCATACACAACGACAATGCCAAAAGCATCAACAGTGTGCATTCAGCAATTCCAGAGGGAACCAAAGGCCTCCTCTCAATGCTCTCCTGCTTCATTTTTCAAGATCCTCCCAAACTGTAGCTCAACACTTGTTTACTGATTTGTTATGTTAAGAATTCCTCCTACCCATTGCAAAAACTTTTCTAGGGCAGGTTACATAACATGGTGAAAGAGGCATAACAGTTGTTGATGTGTGCCTTCAAGTTGTTTCTGACTTATGACCCTGGGCATGTCACACACTCTCAGCCTCCAGAAATCACCCTGATAGTTTGATTCACCCAAGGTCACCCAGTCGGTTTCCATGGCTGAGTAGGGAATCAAACTCTGGTCTCCAGGGTCATATTCCAACACTCAAACTACTATACCATGCATAGCATACACATTTTAAAAAATGCAAAAATTCAAACAGTAACACAAAATAGTATGGAAGCCAACATCAAAGCCTGGACCATCAAAGCTGAGGCATCTGGCTGCCACCCACTGCTTCACCAGCAGCTGGAGGCAGATTCAGATCCATGTAGATAAAAGGGCTGCGAGCCATGTTAATTAAACAGAACCTCCATGCCTAGAGGTCGTCCACCAATAAGATGTCAAGGAAAACCGTGGAGAAGAACTTTTGCCTCCCCAAATCCTGCCTGGAGGCTTCTCTAAAGCCGTGGTTCTCACCTGCTGGTTGTCCAGATGTTTTGAACTCAACTCCCAGCGGCCCCAACCAACACAGCCAATGATTTGGGAATTGAAGAGGTGAAGTCCAAAACATGGGGAAGGCCAGTGGTTAAGAACTACTACTCTAAAGCATCTGAGCAACTACTGCTGGAGATGGGATGTTGTCTAGAGAGCTAATGAAAAATCTGAAAATCCTTAAAAATCCTTGGAGAGTAATCTTTCAGAGACTATCCCAAGAATATTCTTTGTCTTGCAAAACAGTGTCTCACAGCATGAATGTTATTTAATAACATGGAGAAACCATCCTAGGCAACACAATCTGTGCAGAAGCTATTCCATGAGGCTGGAATACAGATACATACATCCAAACAGCTGCCTCTGCAGGCCTGTAAAGGCATACCTGGGCTTGCCTCCTACCTTTTACGAAAAAACGGCAGGTGAGCCGCGGCCTCACTTTCCTGTCATTGGGGTCCTTCACCTCCCCCTCCTCCAGATCATCATCCTGAAAGACACAGACAGATAGGCATTTTAAAATACAGAAGCTGCTATGGCTACAGAACTATGACCCTTTGATGGAGATGGCTGAAGAGGCCAAGAAATTGCATGCTAGGAAACAGATCAAGAAGACCAAACACCCAGTCCAACTGCTCCCCAACAGGTGGAAGGAGGAACATGGTAGCCCAGCCACAAAGGGTGCCAGTATATTGCTAATGATGCAGATCTTAAGACCCACCCTCAAAAGACTAAAAAACAATGGAGAAACCACACACACACTAAAACAAAGTGTTCAAAAGAAAAAAATCTGAATATAGTCAAATTATATAATACCACCAAAATACAAAGAACATGTCTTCAATTAGGATTACAGAATGAAAGGAGCCCTTTTTAAGACAGAAACAGAAATAGCGGCAGAAACTCGATGGAGCACATTCCCAGTCCATAGAAAATAATGATAAATTCTATAAAAACTACTCCATACAGATGTAAAAATTCCAGTAGAAATTGGCTGTAATCCACAAAAAATTGTACCATTCACTCCAGTCTGCAAGATGGCTTTATTCCCCAGGAGGCCTTAAATCCACATGAATCCACAGTTACTGCCAGGAACTATGAAGTTGTTTCAAAAGATCTTCATCAGCAATGTAAAGTAGTTTCAAATAAGCATTTAAACCATCAACAGTCTCTGAAAAACCACACATCCTGGTAAAATTCCCCAATTCATTCCACAAGAACACATCGGTCTCTAAAAATTCACCTGGGAGAAATAGCTTCACATGCTAAAACATCTAGCCTTCAAACTGGTGGTGGTGTGTATATTTGGCAATGTTCAGATGGTAGGAAATGGTCAGATGGCAAAATGAGTGCTTCTGGCCATACATAGATATCAATTTCTCTCATGCTCAAATCATTTTCCGACTTCCACTGATCCACACCTTGCCTCCAATTGCAACACAGTCAAAACACCACAGACTCTTCAAAAATTCTGGAGTCAGGTTGCCACAAGCATTCAGACGCAGCTCGATTGGCACCAGACAACTTTGGCACAGAGTATGTTCATTTGGAACAGAATGCTAATCTACCCCATTGCCCACTGCCTCCCAATTTGGCATGAAACCTGTTGTGTTTTGTTTCTATCGATCTAAAGGATGCCAGGTGCAGAGAGGAGGTTCCACTCTACTAGGTTTATAGGCAGCCTATGTTACAAGGAAGCAGCTTTCAGGAGAAGAAGTTAAAGCTGTTTCACTGTTTGCTGCCACAGCATTCTCCCTATCACCTACCACCAGGAGCCCTGGTGGCGCAGTGGTTAAATGCCAGTACTGCAACCACAAGGTTGTGAGTTCGATCCTGCCAGGCTCCAAGGTTGACTCAGCCTTCCATCCTTTCTTAGGTCGGTAAAATGAGTACCCAGCTTGTTGGGGGCAATTAGCTAAAATACATTGTAAACCGCTTAGATAACGCTAGTTGATAGGCGGTATAGAAATAAACGCTATATATTGCTATTTTTACCCAGCTTTTGGGAAACACAGCAACGAATGGCAATGGGGCAGGGCTCTCTCACTTTTTTCAGAATGGAACGGCACTCTCCAAAAGGAAGGTGAGAGGATGAACAAGGAAGGTTAGATGTGTACAAGCAAACTGGAAGCTCTTCACAACTCCCTTCAGAATTAACAACAACAAAATATCAGACAGTAAAAGGAAGATGGTTCAAAAACCAAATGAACTCAATGGGGAACAATATGCTTTACAGGCAACACACAACAGATAATGTGAAAGCTGCCATGCTCAGTCCCAAGACTGCATCAAGCAATTTCACTCAGGGGACTCTTCACTTCACCATCCCACTTTTGGGATCAGTACACTATGTGGAGAAATAGAACACAGACTTCTTGGCTGTGACACCTTGGTTTTCAAATAGTCTCCCTTTGCTGCCTCAGCCTTTGGATTTAACAATCATAGCTTGGTTTTTGTCAACTGGACTTTGAGTTTTAGCTTAACTATGCTGAAATATTTCAAATTGTCTTACATTGTTTTCAAGTTCTGTATTGACCTTGCTTGGATTGAAGGATAGAACAGAATTAACTTACTAAAATAAATCTAATTAAACAGGAAGGTGCTTTGTTTTTAAGATGGTACATGACAGATAAAACAATAATGGGTAGAAAAACACCTTCTACCAAGTCCAGTGGTGACTTTTTATTACTTTTTATTATAGGATGTGCACAATATTGTGTTGCTGGTTAGTTCTTAGTTATGAATTTTAACCCTGATTTAATTCTTTTTGATTGTTTAATTATGTTTTAACTTTTGTATTCTGCAGGTTTTAACTATGTCTTTTTGTTTTTGTTGTAAGCTCCTTTGAACTTCAATTGGCAAAAAAAGTGGGCTACAGATAAATAAATACATACATAATAATGATGGTAAAAGGCAATTGATCATGAGCAGGCAGGTAAAGGCATGGCTAAGATTCCCAGAGCTTCCTGTCCCTTTTAGCTCATCCACTGTCAGCTTTCTTGTTACTTTACTGTCTGGACAATTTATCACAACAGCTTCATTTCCCTCTCCTGGGAGGAACACTAATCCTTCCTGGTGGCCTCAGATGTTATTTGATGCCTACAGGGCTTTTAAGACAGCTGTCTTAAACTGCAGACCAAAGCTGCCTTTCCAAAAAGCTAGATGCAAGTCAAATTTCATTCCACTTCTACAACTCCTTTTCCTTGCTCTCAGGTACCAAGCCTGGATAATGAAGCCAGAATACCACGCCAGTCTCTCTTTGAGGGACACAGAGCCTCCCTTTTTTTCAGGTCAGATGCAATAAACCTTATTGAGAGCCAGCATGGTAGAGTGATCCGGATACTGTACTAGGACTCTGGAGAGCAGGGTCTGAATCCCTGCTCAGCCATCAAAATCCACTGGGTGATCTTGGGCAAATCACACTCTCTCAGCCTTGAAGGAAGGCAAAGGCAAACCCCCTCTGAAAGAATTTTGCAAAGAAAAGCCCATGACAAATTTGCCTTACAGGTTAGATGCTGCTATGACCCAGTTTGTATTACAAAATTATCAAATAGAAACATGTGACTAAAGAAAGGAGCTGAACTTACATCAAGCTCGCCATCGTCGATTTCTCCATCCTCCTCTTTCTTCTTCTCCTTCGGAGGCTCCTGCCCGTCCTTTTCATCATCACTCTTTGTGCCAGGCTTCTTCTCGTCCTCAGGGGGCTCATCTCCCTTCTCCTCCTCTTCCTCCTCTTCCTCTCCCCCAGCCTTGTCTGCCTCATCGTCGGCAGCGACAGTGCTTGGCTCCTCGGGAACCTCCTCGTCGTAATCCAGTTCGTGCTCATCCAGTTCCCGAGTGACCGAGGATGCTTCATCCGCAAGGTCATTGGCCCGATCCTCCTCATTCTCCTTGACCAACAGAGAGCCCTTAAGCACACTGCTAGGCTCGTTAATGTCTGAGTCCTGAGACTTGGTTTCACTTAAGCGGTCCTCTTCATCTGAATGGTTCTCTTCTTCCTTCTTGTGGCTCAACACTCTGGCAGCACCTTCCCCCAAATTGTTGTCCAGTCCATCCTCTCCATCGTGTTCTGAGCCACTCTCTTTCAGGATTTCGTCATCAGACAGCTGCTGGTCATCCTCCTCCTCTTCTTCCTCCTTCTCGTTGGGAGAGCAGAGGTTTCGCTCAGGGCTTTCGGAAACATCCATCAGGGCCTCCTAGTCTGTAATGGAAGGGGACAAAAATTAATGGATCATGGTTACTTCTTAACCAGTTTCTCAACTATTCCTACATTTTTAGTTGCGAGGTACAAGCTGGTCCATATACATAAAAGCTAGGTTTGCAACCCAAGAAGAGAGAAATGGGCAGATCTGTTTGACAGCATCGTCTATGAACAAGTTTTCAAAGCAAGCTCCCTCCACCTCTTGCTCACCCGTACATGACACACTGTACAAGGCAGCAACCTGGTATACTATCTACACAGCGTCTTGTGTAGATGCACATGAAAAATGAGATCCCCAGCATTTCACCAAACCAAATTTCCTGATCCTTGTGAAGATAAACTTGGATGATGTCCACAGTTTACCTGGGAAGTTACTTAGCCTCAGTGATTATGCACTCAGCATTAAGTTAAAAGTTGGGACACAAGACAAAGTATATTCTGGGGGGAAAAATAGGAGTGATATGATATTATTCCTATTACAGCAAGAGCATGATAGGATCCTGTGCCACTTTAATGATGAAAAGATATATTCTGGCCCTTGAAGACTCAAGTTCATTAAGTCAGAAAGTCTGTGCTCTCAGTTTCATGTAACATTATGGAGCTCTTTCCAAATTCCTTCCGCTAATCTAGGGAAACCAAAGTAAAGCCATTTTAGAGACTCACAAGCAAGCAGCCACAATGCCACCTACACAGACAGGACGATCACATGTGTGTCTTTGGGGCCTAGCCATGTAATGCAAAAGACAGCAGCAATTTAATGATGGGCAGGTGACAGGGTTCCAGTCTTTGCATGAGGACTGAACATAACTGCACAGTTAGCCCTATGGATTTCCTTAAGACGGTTGAAACATCTCAATAGTTTTCAGTATACATTGCTCCTTTTCCTTGAAGTAAACCTTCTACTGTTATTGAGGACTGTGGCCTGTATTATTAGACCATGGAAAACTTCCTTCCTTTATTTGGTCACCAAAACAAACATTCTCCATACTCTGAAAATATGTAGAAGATGCAAAGTGACCAACACTAAGTGATAAACACTGAGTGATAAATTATTGTTGCATGGGACGTATGGGTAAATAACTAACACCACTTTTAAAAACTTAATTTCCACACACTGTGACTACATATTATACACCTCTCCAAACACATTCATTAGGATAGATTTATTCAGCATTAATTATGCTGAATAATAAAGGACAAATTTGTGGCCAGGTTTCCTTTTCCAGCATTTGTAGGCTACCACAGTTCACCAAAATGTCAACTGAAGCCATATTTCAGAGCTTAAAAGTGCTTCTAACTGCCTTCTGTTAAACATTGTCTCTAAGTAGTAAAGGGCAGCAGGATAAGCTGCCCACAAATCAGTCATTCGGATACCACTCAGAGGTCAAAGTAGAGATCAAACATAACCACAACATTGGAAAACCAGCTGTTTTCTAATTATGATTTTTAAATTATTTAACGAAATGAGATATTAACTTCTTCTGAGCACAACATGGTAATTTGGTTACAGTGTGAAAGACTGTAAGCTGACATAAATATACTGAGGAAGATGAATTAAAATATATGGATCTAACAGATGGTTTGAAGACAAACACAATTTGAGAGGACAGAAAAGAAATCTGGATATACTATTATCAGTAAAACTAAAACATGAAAACATTGTGATAACTGTTTATTGTAACACCAGTAGGCAAGATAGGCAAGCAACACACGCACAGTCAGTTTCAAGTGAAGCTCTGTAACTCTACAAGTGCATAGCTTACCGTCTTCAACCAATTCTGATTTCTGTCAGTGCTCTGATCCCTAACCTGCAGGTAAGTGGGGGAAGTATGTATGGTACAAGCACTGCTGTGGTACACTTCTGTGGAGCAGAAAGAATATCTGAAATTTGTCTTCCAGTATGCTATGCTAGTGAGCCACACAAATAATTTCTCATACCTTTCTTTTATTTGAAGCCTAATATTACTTTAAGATAAGTATGTCAGTTTGGAAGAACCAAAGGCCTGAGTTTGAGTGTGTAGGCTGAGATCCTATATTAATCTTCTGGAAGTGAGCGATAACTGAATTCAACTTGACTAACTTTTGACCAAATATGTTAAGGCCTAGGCAACTTGGCCAATTTTGGTGGGGGCGGTTAGCTTTTGTTTTTTGATGTTACTTTTAACCATTGCTCTTGTGTGCCTTCAAGTTGTTTCCAACTTAGGATCACCTATCCTAGGGGCTCTAGGCTCGCCCTATCCCTAACCCTGCTCCTCGCATGACCAGAGTGCTTCCTATAACCCTCACCTAGTCAAGAGTTTCCTCTCAGGGCACACACAAGAGGCTTCAGGTTTAGGTATCAATCTCTTAGTGGAGGGATCATGTGAAGGTGTAACAGAAAAGATGTCTCTGTCAGAGGCTACCGAGAAGGGGACGGCACCCAGTAAGATGACACAATGGTACAATTCAGTGCAAGACCATCTTTTCATAAAGTCTGGCTGTCAATGAATGGTACAGCACACACACAAGGATCTGGATTCATACAAGGAGCCATACTGGACCAGAGCAAAGATCTATCTAGTCCACTAGTGTTTCAAACAGTGGCCAATCAGTTGTCTATGGGAAGCTGGCCAAAAAAAACATAAAATGAAAAAACATCCTCTGTCTATGCTGCATTTTCCTGCAAATGATACAAGCATATGGTCTCCAACACCGGAGATAACATATACAGTAAGCCCTCCACGTTTGTGGATCTGACTTTTACAGATTTGATTATTTCTGAGTTTTTCCAACCCCTGACCCCCCTACCTCACAAAGGAAATCTGACTACTTGCCAATGGCAGCCCTAATCTCCTTGAACTTACTTATTCCCCTTTAAAGCTATACAGCACCTCATCTTGAGGGTGTCAGTTCCCCAGTGTAACTACACAGTTTCCAGTTACAGATCTGTGACAGCAGGACACCCACAAAGATGACAGAGAGTGGCAGCTGATCAGAAAAGACAATTAGCTAGATAGAGTAATCGTCTAAGGTTCATTCATAGATTCATCAGAAGGATCCACAGCTCACTAGAAGCACAGCTGTGTTGTTTGCACAACAAGCAAAATCCCTGACATCTCCACCGAAAGGATCACAGTAGACAAAGGATAGGCCTCCTTTTGTCAGAGAACTTGGAGAGCTGTCAGCAGACCGAGAAGACAAAACTGGACTCGAGGGACCAATGGTCAGACCCACAATCAGCCCAAACATTCTGACACAGGAGAACTAGAGACTACTGAACATTACTGGGTAACAGCACACTTGGAGAAGACCCCAAACTTAACCCGCAAGTGTGCACAGCCTGCAGATCACAGGTAGCTGGGCATCTACTCCAGGCAGCCCTGCACAGCCACTCGGGTCGCAGGAGAGAACGGTGGGCTGCGCAAACCCCGGAGGAGGCAGCCCATTCTGCGAGCCCAGAAAGGGCAGCCTTTGCCAAGAGGTCCCAGATCTGACCCTCAGTCCAGAAGGATTCAAGTTAACGAGCTACCTTGGAAGGGCGGAAGGGCGGAAGGCAGGTAGGCTTCAGCGACAACACGCAGTCCTGGGATAAGCGGGGCAAGGCTCCCTTCGAAAGGGACCCTCGCCCCTTCGCGGGAACTTACCTTATAACGCCCCCCGTTAACCACGCAGGGCCCCGCTCTTATCCTTGCCAGAGAGGGGCGCCAAAGGCCGCGCACGGGGTGATCCCGCCCTTCCTCCGCCCGCCCGCCCGCCCGCCCACCTGCGGGGCCCCTCGAGGTCATCCCGCCTGCCGAAGTACCAGCATCGGGGGGAGAGCGGGGGTCCCCGATGACGCCAGCTGCCCCCTCCCCGGCGGGGCTGAGGGGGAGGCCAGGCCCCCGTCCTCTGAGGGAACCGGCGGCGGCGCGCTCCGCCGCCCCCCCTCCGCCCCAGCAGGGCCTCGCAGGCCTCCGCCCGCCCCCGGGCCTCCGCGCTCCTCACCTGGCCGGGCGGGAAGGGGTCGGGGAGAGGGAGCCGAGGGAAGGGGGAGGGAGAGCGGTTCCAGGAAACGGCGAGGCGCGCGCGGGCGGGCGGCAGGGCCTCTACTAGCGGCGGCGGCGAAGCAGGGCGGCCATGGCGTGACGTCATCCGGACGCGACGGCGGCGGCGGCAGCGACGACCGCGAGATTGCTCCTGAGGAGCGGGCGCCGGAGCGCGCATGCGCAGCAGCCGGCTACCTTCCCCAGGTCGAGGCCGTAAAAAGGAGGCGGGACCAGGCTGTGGGGAGAAAGTGACAGAACGAGGGAGAACGGACTGCCTAGGAGGTCGGGTAGCCAATGAGGGAGCCGAATTGCGGGCCGCGCAGGCGCCTCGCCCGCTGATTGGAATGGGGAAGGAGCGGAGGAGCGTGCCGGGCGCGCATGCGCGTTACGTGCGTCGTTCTCCGCCTTGATGTTTGCTCAACGGATGGAGGCGCCCGATTCCCATCATCCTGAGGGAGACGAGGCAGGGATGGATAATGGGAAGTGTAGTTCAACACTGGAAAGCACCGCAGGTTAGGGGAAGGCAAAGGGATTTCTGAGCATGTGCAGAGTGCCAGGGTTGCTAGGGTCTGGGTATGCAGGGAATGGGGGCGGTGGGTGCACAAGAGAAGACAAGCTGTTGGGGAAAATAAGCGGGAGAAATTTGGGCGGGAGAACTCAAAGGAAAGACGCTTGGCATGGGCTCCATTCTCTGACTCTCATTCTGAGGCCATTTCCGCACTGCAGTCTAATAGCGCTATGATTCCACTTTCAACCTCCTGTGGAATCCTGGGGTTTGCAGTTGAGGGAGGGAGGGAGGGAGGGGCAAACCCCAGGATTGCATAGGAGGTTGAAGGTGGAATCATAGCTCTATAGGAGTGTAGTGCGGACATGGGCTGCCATCAGTCTGACTGTGTAGTACCAGCTGTGACCCTGTGACACCGGCCCTGGTGCAGCCCCGACTCTGTTCTGCTCATGGCTGTCCGGCCAGGGTTATCCCAGGCACTGAGATTTCACAGCCAAAACCTACGGGTGCCGGTGGTGCTGCAAGGGTGACATCCCAGGAGGCAGCCCCTGGTGATGCCATTAGATACGATGCCTTAACCATTAACCATATTCGCACAGAGTGCATTATTAGAAAAAGTGACACCTGGCCTAACAAATGAGGAAACACAAACATACACGCTCCCTCTCTCTCAGATACAGACAGGCTTCCTTTCCAAGGCAGTGCCCTTGCCCTGAGATTCCTCCCCTCCCCTAGAGAACTGGAGAAAAGGGGCAGGGCCCTAAGACCCAGGGACAAGCCAAGAGATCTGGCAACCCTAGACATCTGATACAGGTCCAATTCCATGGCTCTGCTTCTGAAGCAGACTTTACTCTGTGGCACCAACTCCGGCATGTACCAGCTATGACACAGGCCTCACTCTGCAGCGCTGACAATTTCTGCGTGGCCATATTGACTTAACGAAGCCTTTCATAGCCTGCTGGGACCATGGTACCTGCAGAAGAGCCTTCTCTCATCCAAAAGTGCCCACTTGACCACGCTGATCGGCTCAGGTCTTTCTCTAGGTGGCCGTTTTAATAGGATGATATCCCAATTAGGCAATGAATTCCCCATACACCCTCACCTAGTGCCAATTCTATTACCTTTTAAACCTGTAATACAGCATGTCCTGTATTTTCTCATCATTTCGATGAAGCCTAGTTTGGGACTGGGTTATCATTCTTAGTTGCTTATCATGCTGTTGCACTGTCTAGTTTTTTCTTCTTCTTATCCTTCTTTTGATTTGACTATTCTAATGTCTATATATCATTATGTACAGTCTTGTTAGGGAGCCAGCATGGTGTAGTGCTTGGACTATGACCTTGAGGTTTGACTCCCTGCTCTCTCACATCACATACTCTCAGCCTCAGAAAACCTCATGATAGGTTTGCCTTAGGGTAGCCATAAGTCAGAAGTGACTTGAAGGTACATAACCACAATAACAGTCCTATTCATCCATTCCCCCTGATGCTTTTCCAGTTGCATGAGGGGGACAGAGCCAAGTTGGATTGGCTAGGTTGCTCTCTCACAGTCTTGTGGCCTTCCATCTAGAGTTCTATGGGGCCAACTATAACTGAATCTTACAAACACAACTGCACTTTAAATCTCAATATATTTATTTTAAGCAGCAATACAAATTAGACATAAATCTGACACATAGGCACTGTCACCAAAGTTTCACACATCCACTGCCCTTGCTGGACTTGATGGCAGGAGTCTTCTCCCTGTGGTGCTCAGTGGTGGGAATCAAAGGAAGGAAGGAAGACTGTAAGATTTTTTTTTTTAAAAAAAGAACTACTTTATATTAACTAACACAAGGGGGAGCTCAAATCCAGTTATAATGCAGCGTTGAGCAGTTTGCTGTAGGCGCTTGTGTTATGTGCCTTTGAGTCATCTCTGGCTTCTGGTGACCCCCTCCCAGCATTTTCTTGGCAAGATTTCTTCAAAGGAGGTCTACTATTGCCTTCTTTAAAGACCTCAAGGGCTGTCCCAGAGAAGAGGGGGCAGGCCTGTTATCTGCTGCCCCAGAGAGGAGGACCAGGTCTGATGACTCGAAGTTGCAGGAGGGTAGATTTCGATTAAACATTAGAAGGCTCTTCTTGACAGTGGGCAATGGAACCAACCACCTAGAGAGGAGGTGGAGTCTCCTTCTCAGGAAGTCTCCAAAAAGAGGCTGAACAGCTACGTGCTGGGGATGCTTTAGCTGGAGATCCTGCATGGAGCAGGGGGTTGGGCTCTATGGCCCATGAGGCCCCTTCCAAATCTGTGACTCTAAGAGTGACTTGCTTAAGGTTAACTGGTGGGTTTCCATAGTTGAGAGGCCATTTGAACCCTCTCTAACGCTCAAACCATTTTACCACAGTGGCTCACTGGTGCCTTCAAGTCAATTCCAACTTGTGGTGACCATATCAAGGGTTTTCTCTGAAGAATTTATTCAGAGATGGTTTGCCTTTCTGAAAGAGTTTGCATTTGTGTTCTCCCATCCAAGTACCAACCACAGCTGACCTGGCTTAGCCTTCAAGATCAGATAGGACCTGGTGCCTTTAGGGTATTTAGACCACATCTCCTTACAGTCTATATACATATGTTTGTCTGCTCTGGTTTAACTACTAAGCTTCTCACAGTATTAAATGCTATGTACTTGTCAATAAAGCATTTCTGTTCTTCATTGACGAATATGAGGTCCTTACTTTGGTTGGTTGAAATTTTATGCTGCAATGGTGTCCAACAAAGATCCCAGCCTGTGTTTTTTCACTGGTAAATATTTGCATAGCTTTTAGATGGTATGAAGAGTCCAAAGAAAGTGGTTTTCTCATTCTCCCAAACAACAGAGTGCCTGCAACCAGTAGAGTAACTTTGCTACAGAATAAATTAATTCAGAGTAAATCTGTGCTGTTCACCTTAAGTCCCAGCTTCTCCTCTGTGAGTTGAAGGCATCATACAACTTGAAGGAGCCAAAGCATCAAATGGAATGAACCCACCACAAATCAAAGATGGCTCGCTGAGAATTATCAACAGCAAGTCGCCTCTCCTCAGTCCCTCAAGAAGAGCCAAAAGGAACATTTTAATAAACCCTTTATTATACATTAGAAGAAAAGGCCAAATGCTGAGGGATTTGAAATGGCGTTCCCATTTTGACTGTTTGATTAGCATGAAATGAGCCAGAAGGGGTGGAAAACATGATTAAGCATTTGTTAGTGAAATATATACCAATTAAGTCAAATACTTTACCGAAGTACACTATCTGATTTGGCAGAGTGGAAATTTTCTTCCCAGTGTGCTGCGGACTGGCACCATATTTGTGCCTGTTGACTGCAACTGTTTCTTGCAAAAACAAAAAATCAAACACCACAGACCAGTAATTGAAGGCTCATTGATTGGGACCGTTCTACTAGGGATGGAAAGAACATTCAAAAATTCTTGAATGAGTGATGGGTTCCCGTTGAGAAAGACCTGATGGGGAAGATATTGGAGGGATGAGAATCTTCACAGGTCAGGACTTATTCTTCGTGAAAGACACACATGTAAATTTTGTGCAAAAAATGTTGACATTTTTCCATACAGAAAACAAGTTACATGTGCAGGAAGTATATTTGCTGATTTTATTTGCTGCATGAAAAACATAATTGTGTGTGTGTGTACAGAAAACAACATCTCTGTGCCTGAATATAACCTATCCTAATTTATCTGCTATTTGTCAAACCTACCATTAATTTAATTAGCTATTTGTTTGAGCAGACACAGTCTTTAGTCCAAAGACCCAAAGAGCACAATAAGACTATTAGTTGGCTTGTTTCTTTCAATAGTGAGAAGAGTTGTTTGGATACGTTGGCCAATTGCAATGAATGGAGCCACCCCTTGCTTGTGAAAACCAAGGGTCAACAAAGCTTTGCCAATGGCCCAGGAAGCCACTGCTTCTGCCTACTCTTTGGCCAGCGTCTTATCAGTGGCCAGCCAGGAGCAATGCTTTATGTATTGGCCAACACACTGCGTACCCAGTCTCATGCTGGGCAGCAGACCTGAAATTCCTTTGTCCAGCTAGTTCTTTTTTCCAGAACTTGCAAGAGTTACACCTCCTTGAATATTTCAATCAACATGATCACTGGTGAATCAGTTACTATCCAAATAGCTAACCAACTGTTGACATTAACAACCAGAGATACTCATTGTGGTTGCTGTTGACTTTTGAAAACTTAAGCTTATAAAATCGTCTCCAGAGTCATCAGTAGAAACACCTTCTAGAGACTCCCAGCTCTCTGCCTATGGAGGAGTCAGTGATATTTACACTGGATAGAGAGAGTGCTGAATTTTCCGTCTCCGTGTGTTTGTACTGTCAAAATGGAGAGTCGGTGTTTATTACTGTTCATGGGTTTTCCTGTACCCAGCAAAGCTACGGTCTATTCAGTCAGGCCAGTTTCAGAGTGTGCAGACTCATCTTTGCCATTTCAGGCAGACGCAACTTTAAGAGCACATGCTGATGCCTTGTCCACTTTTGGTAACCTCTCCCCTGATGAAGTAGACATGAAGGTCTCAAAATCTTGCAGATGATGCTGTGTATTTTCTGGTTGATCTGTAATAAAGATACAATCAAAATGTGGAGCTTGGGGTTCAACACAGCCATCCTTGCTTTTTGTAGCTCCCCCAAAAGTAACTTTCCAATCTCTTCTTGTTTCAAGTAAAGGAGGAGATCCTTACCAAACATAGCCAGGGATTTGTAAAACTGAATGCCCCCTCTGAGAAACTTGAATGAAAATTTGGAGAAAGCAATACAACTGAGGTGAATCACTGGAAACCATAGCTTGAATCTTATTGTTCGACCCGCTGTTGGAGTAGACATGTTGAATCAATGGAATCTTCTTTCTTGTAATTTGATTCCATGGGTTCATGACCTGGTCTCTGGAGCAGCAGAAAACAAGCTTGCTCCATCTTCTCTGTGACATTCCTTCAGATATTTAAAGATGACAGTTACCACATCGGGCGCACCCAGACTGATTGAAATGTCCTGGATTTTGTTCCTGTTCTTCCTAATTTTATACTTCTCATCCCTAGTTTCTACACTGCCAGATGGAAATGTTAGTTCACAGATCAGCAGCGATTGCACCTGCATTCTTGTTAATGTATTTGCATTTTGCTCTCCAGGACGTAGAAAGGCTGAACAGAGGAAACAGCAAAGCATAACGAAACAAAAAGAATACCCTCATTATAAAGGCTCTGAAAGCGCCTTTTCACTTCCAGAAGTGTAAACAATGAAACTGATATTCCAAACAGCATGAGAAATGCAGAAAACAGAATAGACTTTAACAGATGAAAAGGTCTGAGCTATCATCCACCAGTATTAACAGAAATGAAAACATTAATGATAGACCAAGAATAGGGGGTGGGATCCATGCTATTTCACAAATTAGCACAAATGTTTCTGTTGGGAAATGGTGAACTCTATGCCTGAAACCTGTGAGGCGACATGGTAACCATGTTTAAATATTTGAAAGGATGTCATATGGAAGGTGGAGCAAGCTTGTTTTCTGCTGTTCCAGAGACTAGGACACGGAGCGATGGCTTCAAACTTCAGGAAAAGAGATTCCATCTAAATATTAGGAAGAAATTCCTGATGGGAAGGGCAGTTGGACAGTAGCATACACTCCTGCCTGGAGGGTGCAGAGTCTCCTTCTCCGGAAGTTTTTAAACAGAGCCTGGGCGCCCATCTGTCAAAGGGAGTGCTTTGATTCTGTCTTCCTATACAGCAGGGGGTTGGGCTGGATGACCCTTGGGGTCTCTTCCAACTCTGTGATTCTCTGATTCTGCTCACCGGAGATTAGGGGCAAGGTCCAGGCATAACGTTTGCAACATAACAAGAACCATGGCAGATCAGCCCGACAATCTTTCTAGTCTAGACAGACGTTCCAGTGGGAATTGTCCTATTCAGTGTTGGCAAGTGCCCAGGTAAGTGCAGCTACAGTCGACAGGAACAGACGGTGGGAAAACTAGGCCAGTGCCATGTCACACGCAGGGCGTCTGTGGAAGCAGAAGTACGGTCCACACAGTCCGAGGTCCAAAGGTGGAAAGCAGCTCTGAGCAGAGTCCAAAACCAATAAGGGAGGCAGCAGAAAGTATAATCAAAGATATGTACCAGAGTTCGGAGATTCACAAAGCCAGACAAGGCCAAAAAGACTTGCCCAGGTTACAAAACTGATGTGGATTTTAAAAGATAGATCAACTGAAGATTTGCTGAAAGACTGGAAACCCTTTATGGCTTTTTTGAGCAATAGGGAATCTAATGATACAATGATTTCCTAAAACAGAGTTGCACCAGGGCTTTGTTTAGTCCAAAGGTAGAGAGACAATATATTTGGATAATACTAGATAAGTTAGAGTTTCCAGAAGGGGAAGAAAAACTGAACTCACACCTTATGGCTGATAGTTGAGTTCCTAAGCCACTGAGCAACTATTATCTGGCATGGAGCTTGGAAAAGTTACTCTTATAGAGTACAGCTCTGAGAATTGCCCAGCCAAGCTAGCCCTGTTAGATCCAGGATTCTGGGTATTGCATCCCTCAACAGTTACTTTTCCAAACTCTGAATACAGAAAGATAATAGAGGACTGATTCCCAATATTGCTCGCAGAACTGGGAACTGTTTGGGGACCATTTTCTGCCTTAGAAAAGAGCATGTCTCAGGAACCTCCGCTACAAACTACTGCCCTTGGTGGTGGATTGGAAATCGATATGAACTGCCATCACTTTCAAAGGAAGATCTAATCACCTTCCTAGGTATGAGAGGACATGGAAGAAGGCCTTCTTGGTGGCTGCTCCCAGATTGGTAACTCCCTTCCACGGGAGGCTAGGTTGGTCCCCTGTCAGCTCATTTTCTGCACCTTTCTATTTAGATAGGCTTCAAGCTGTGAGCTGGTTGCTGTGCAAATATCTTTGGATGAGGGACACTTTCCTTCCCTCCATTTATTATATTTAAAATTCTTTAAAACTGGTTTTTTCAAAATGGCTATGCTTTAATCCTTCTGATTTTTTCTTTGATATTATAATTTTTAGCTGTTTTAATCCACACTGTATGCTACTTTGAGTCCTGCATCAAAGAAAGGGAGGATGATAATCAATCAATCAATCAATCAATCAATCAATCAATCAATTTTCCAGTTAATTAATTTTGGAAGTGGCATTTTTTCCTATTATCGGCCCTTGATTACAGCTGTCAAAATATCCCCAGGTTAAGCAACAGTGCATGTGTGTTAGAACCCAGAATCAGAGCAAAAGCATTTATTTGATTCGGTCCCCTCCCCACCCCTGATTAAGTTTCCCTACACAATAAACAACCTCGATTATAGTTTGTTTCCTTCTCCCCCACCCTGGCAGGCAGCAAAGAAGGGTCTCTCCTCTCATAGGTTAGCCTGCCAGAGTGGAGCTGCATCAACTGATGAGAAGTCCCCTTATATTGGTGAGCAAAAGAGCGGCACCAGCCACACAACAAGGAGACAGATGCTGTAAGAGAGGCAGCAGAAGGCAACAAAACCATTCCACCGAAGCAGAACTGGAAAGCAAATTGGCTGCAGTGCATTGCTATAAGTCTCTCTGCTCTGGAGGTTTTGCCTGTAGACCCCAGGATCTGAGAATGATACGGAACAGAGCCAGAAAAGGTAAGTTCTGCAAGAAAAGTTAGCAGGCTGCCTGAAAAGCGTACTGGGGTATGTGTGTGTGATAGATTTCGGGAGAAGGACCCTACAGAGAATGAAGGGGAAGGCGATGCTCTCCTTGACGAGATGGTTACTTTTCTGCTTCAGAGGTTAAATCTAGTGGATTTGGACCTGAGGGAGTAAGGGAGAGGGAATGCATTGATTCAGCCATGGAGATGCTTTACCTGTCCTATGGCAAGAAACACAGACCTTTCTGATCCATGTGGAAGAGGCAAGGGAAAAGCTCAGGAGATTTTGGAATTTGAAGGGCAGGATAGGACAAAGAGAGGATCCAAACTGCTCTCCCATCCTCTTCTGCGGTGAGCTTTTGATAAAGCCCTGTCAAAAAGGAAACCTGTAAGACTTTGAATTGCATTATCTATCTGCAGAGTCAATTGTTTATGGGAGTCCCCCCTTTCGAAACTTTGCCTTTAAGGGCCAGGTGGAATGCGTTCTTGGGCACATTGCCTCCCAATCCAAGCTTAAGGCTTAAAGTTTTGTTTGTTTGTTTGCTGTTTAACTGGCAGTTGGCCATATGCACTGACCTTTCTTTGCGAGACTGTTCTTCACCTGCAAAACGGGAAAGGGGAAGAGAAAAATTTAGCTCCACATCTGGCCATAGCCCAGAGTTTGCTAGACCGGAGCAGGGACTCTTTGCGGTCTCTCATTCACAGGGTTAAAGCCAACTGGGAGGTCATTAGCAACAACTTATCTGGCAAGTCATTGGGGCAAGTCAGGCCAAACTAGGGCTTAATGTGGTTAAAATATTTGGCATTTTTCTGCCCATTTCCACTTCTCCTCTGCTCCTCTGTTCAGCTACTGTTCTTACTACTGGAAGAAAGTCAGAGGTTTGCCCCTATTGGAAAGCAATGGGCACCCATCTCCTTTCTAGCTGTGGTGCATTATCTCCAGTGGTGCAAATAAAAAAAGGAACAACCCCTTCCTTCAAGGTTGGGTCAAGAATGTTTACCATTGTCTGCATAGCAGAGAAGGGTTTTTAAAAAATGACACAGAAATGGGATGGGGATGTTCAGATAGGAAAGCAGATTGGCCAGATGCTGGTAGAAAGGAAGATGAATGCCCCGGGGAGAAAACAGTAATCAAGACATGGTTATGCCTCTGGAAACCAGATAGAGCTGTCTGACTTGGTGGCCATGTAGATAAGTGGAGTTGCACTTGATCCTTCCTGTACTGGAAAAATTGTCTTGCAGTCATTGTGTGTCTCTCCTCCTCTCCCACATTGTGCTCAGAGTTCTGCAAGGCAGCATAAAAGGAGAGAGCAGCACCTCCATTCAAATCTTCTCCCCCCCATCCCTTTACAGAGTAGCTTCTTTTCTGATAAGGCAGCACGGCAGGGAAGGAAAGGCTCGGAAGAAAGTGGGGGGAGGCAGCAACATGCCACAAAGCAGGGCTGTCTCGACTGACTCCAGGCTTTTGAATTCATTAATTATCTGGCTTTTAAAGCTGATTCATAGATTCATTATTCAATTAGATTTGAAAGGCACAGCGGCACTGCAAAATTGTGCCCAAGGAGCACCAGGTATGGACTGTTGGGCTGCAAAATCTTGTTTTTTTCCTTATGCAGAAACTTCTCCATAGATGCAGATTGGGGAATCTCTCTCCTCTAGCCACTAGGAAGCACTCACAATTTGGCTTCAATGGGCTTTAGATAAAAATCTTGGTGTACCATCTAAATTTAGTCTCCAGATTTGTTGGCTAAGAGATTGTCAACTTTGTGTTTCTGCTTTTTTGCCAGCTCTGGAGCTTGGATGTTTAGTTTAAAGGCAGGCACGGGGAAAAGAAAGCCTGAAGAGGCCTCATTTTGGGGCTCCTGGATCCCCCAAAGCTGCCAGGCCCTCCCCAGTTTAAGAACAAAATTTTGGTCCCCAAAATGGCTCAAAACCACCACAAAGTGACAGTTGAGCTCCCACACAATCCTCCATGGCTCTGCTGGTGTTCAGTTCCCTCTGCAGTCTCCCCCAATTAGTTGAAAAATCAGCCAAAATTGAAACCAGAAGTGATGTGATGTCACTTCTGGTTACATTGAGAGACCCAATGAAGTGCCCATTGGAGGAATGGGGGAAGAGAAAGCTCTCCCACCCCCTCTGCAATTGCCTACGCCTAGCCTAAGGCAATGTCAGATTTCCAGATTCCAGCTGTTATCAAACAGGGAAAGCAATAATCATTGTTGCCTTTTCATTTTAAGAGGCAAGGGAGGGTACAAACTGAAGCCAACCCACTTGCTATGGATTCATTTAGCCTAGCATTTCTCATCTTGAGAGTGAGATTAACTGTAGCGCACAACAAGTACTTGGCAGGGGGGTATCTGTTTCTTCCCCTACTCCTAATTTTTTCTTCTTTATAACATCCAGCCCTACAGATTTCTAAAGAACTCAAAAATTCCCAATTTCGTTGCATTCTGGCTGGCCTTAACAAAGGATTACCCAAATGCGGATTGTGTTTTTTTCATTTTCTTTTTTTTATTAACACACACGGACCATGAGTTTTGTTTTTCGGGTGGACAGTAGTATCCCAGCTGGTACCATTTCCATGTACTGCCTTTATATCACTTGGAATTACAGTACCTCTGGTGAAAATTATCCCCAAGTAAGAACTTACATAGGATTACAGCTTCAGTCATGGCACTCTATAGCTATCAGAGTTTGGATGGGGAAGGAAGGCAAGATATCCATGCAAAGCTGACTGCTGCTTTAAACATAAGCAGAGTAACAGAAACAGAGAAAGAAGAACACTCAGTAGCCATGCTGACGGAGGAAAACTGAGCATTTTCTTCTCCAAATGTAACTAACTTCCCAAAGCTTTGGAAATGTCCAGGGAGATAATTTAGGTACTAGAAGCTGGTGGGTTCCATATCAGTGGAAGGGTGAATTCCACTCCAAGTTTTAGTCAGTGGAACAGTGAATACTCCCTGAAGTCGCTTTAAAGTAACTCTCCAAGGTGCTGAACTTAAATTAGGGCTAGGGTTCAGTACCTTGGATAGCTCTGGGTTCACTGGAAGCTATGGAAGCCACTGGCCACACTGGATTTGAGCATGTTTCCATTTCTCACCATCTGATCTGCATACATTCCAGATGTCCAGGCTGATGGCCACCCCCAGTGTGCTTGAACAGGAGAGGAAAGACCTTGTTCTGCGAAAAGAGATCCTTTATCTCCCTCAGCTGGGCATAACTGCGCACCTTCCTTGATCTGGTCCTAGCCATGGAGAACAGTAGCAGCAGCAAGTTTGACAACCCCACCAACGTGTCCCTGGTGCATGCGGATGCTGCCTTGGGTCTGCTAGAATACAAGGCCATCTCTGTCTTCCTGGTTCTGGGCATTTGTGGGGCCGGCATCATTGGCAACGTCATGGTGGTGTTGGTGGTCCTTACGACTCGTGACATGAGGACTCCCACCAACTGCTACTTGGTCAGCCTGGCCGTGGCAGATCTGATGGTGCTGGTGGCTGCTGGGCTGCCCAATGTTTCTGACAGCCTGGCAGGAACCTGGATTTATGGGTTTGCAGGTTGCCTTGGCATCACCTACTTCCAGTATCTGGGTATCAATGCGTCTTCCTGCTCCATTACGGCCTTCACCGTGGAAAGGTAAGGACAGATGCAGTAACTCCATTCAGTTACTCAGTAGGTACCCACTGCTCACACATGTTGGCTGCAATCCAACAACCTCAGCGCAGTGCAAACAGTCACATGTGCAGATATGTGGCACCAGCGCTACACAAACCCCATGCAGAATGACAGCTTGACAATGATGGGGTGTTGTTGTACAAGGCTCAACGCACAGTTCTCACAACTGCAGTGTACAACTGCAATGCATAATGTGCAGTGCATAACTACAATGCACAGTGTTGCTGTATGTGCAACTCTGCTTCCACTGCTTTCAATAGAATATGTCTATTTTGCTATGGCAAATAGTTTGCCCCATGTGCACAGTATGACTTATGCGTGCATACCTAACTAACAGAATGCCAGCCAATGGCTGGAGCTGGGTGCCAAAGCTCTGTTTTCTCATGTAGGTTGACACTGGGATAAATTTGGGGGCTCTCATTCCTAATTCCTAACCAGTTTTATCTCTTATCACCTCTTCTCTCCCCTTCCATTGTGTCCAAGATACATTGCTATCTGTCACCCCATAAAAGCCCAGACAATGTGCACCGTGTCACGAGCCAAGCGCATCATTGCCTTCGTCTGGGTCGTCACCTCGGTGTATTGCCTGCTCTGGTTCTTCCTGGTGGACATTGCCGTCAACAAAAGCCAGCAGTTGGAGTGTGGCTACAAGGTCTCCCGCAACCTCTACCTGCCCATCTACCTCCTGGACTTTGCCCTCTTCTTTGTCACCCCTTTGTTTCTGGCCACCATTCTCTATGGGCTCATTGGGAGGGTCCTCTTCCACAGCCCAATTTTGCAGCATCCCACTGTCCTTATGCCAGCAAGGAATGGCATGGATGCCGATCAGAACAGGTCCAGCACATCAAGAAGCAGAGTGCCCATCTCCTCCAGGAAACAGGTAAGAGGTCTCCTGGAGGACTCTCCTCTCTTTCCCATGCTGAGATACCGATCCCTACCTGGCACAAAATCCAGAATTACAGGAAATTGGGTACAAATGGTATATAGCCTAGTGGTTTTTAGCTAGTGCTACATGCGCCACTGGTGGGACATCTGCATTAAAAGGTGTGTCCACACTGCACAACTAGGGTGATTTGATACCACTGCCATGGTATAGCCAGTAGTTCTGCAAGATTGTGACTCCACCATCCATTTTAATGGAAGCCTCCTTTGTAGTTCCTCTAGGTCAGAGCTTTCTAAACTTTTCATGTTGGTGACACACTTTGTAGACATGCATCATTTCATGACACAGTAATTCAGTTCTACTAGCAAACTGGAGGTTAAACTAACCCCTTATAAGAGATACAGACACATACGTAAATTGTAATAACAAAATGTATGGAAACACAATATATCTCATGAAAACCTCTCATATGTTTTTAAAAATGTATGATTTATAAATAATAACATATATTTCCAAGGCTGCAGGCGACACGCTAATGTATGGCGGCACACCATTTGGAGAGCTCTGGTCTAGGCGTTATGGGAGCTGTCCAGGTGCTGAAGGGTTTTTCCAACATGGGTTCAACAACTGGATAGCTCCCACAACAGCTGAAGGAGCAGCAGAGAAGACTGTCATTAAAACCAATAATGGAGTTGGTTCCTGCAATAATGTAGCTCCGGCTCATGGAATTCTGGGATCAGAAGTTTGGAGAGGTGCTTCAAACTCTTTGCTCCAGTCCACTTCCTTGAGCTACTGCATTAGAGTTTTCTGCCACAAAATCCTAAATCCCTCACCAACCAAACTACAGACCTCAGGATTCCACAGCACAGAGCTATGGTAACTAAAGTGGGATCAAAGTGGTATAACTGTGTAGTGTGGATACAGTCTTTAGTCATAGTGATTAAAAGAAATCCCTATGTGTTTTACTTCTTTTACTTCTGGGAGTGTTGGACCAATTAAGTATATTTAACTAAGTGGCTGATCTAGAATCGTGGCCAATATCACCACCACCAACACATGTTGAGTATCTCTCATCCGGAAACCAAAAATCAAAAATCCGAAACTTCTAGGCAGCAGCTGTGGTACTCCTTGTTTGTTCACAGGCTCCCTGGAGATCTCCTGTACAGTACTGTATTAATGTATATTCAAATAGAGGTGTTCCAAAATCCAAAAGATAAAAATCCAAATCCAAAATATGAAACACTTTTAGTCCCAAGCATTTTGGATAAAGGATATTCAACCTGTAACAAAGAAAGAAAGCTGCCTTTTGTGGATGTTGACCTACAAGGCAAGAGAGAAATCGCTTAAATAAAAATAAGGGGTCAGTAAGAATGTCCCCTTGAGCAGGTACAGAATTCTTTCAATTTTTAGTTCTTACACTGGGGGGACAAAAATAGTACTGACCTTTCCTACTTGATCTGGGATTGGAGGGATGCCGAGCTTTGGAATAATAATGTATGATTCTCCAGCAAAGCCGATTCTTTAAAAAAAAAAATTACCCATTGGATGTGTCACCTGCCCTTTTCACTTGCCAATTTTTGTCTGCTTCAGCATGCCAATAAATTGGCTTTGCATTGCGTTGTGTTGAATTATCTCCAGGGACAGCTGCCAGCTGAGAAGCCAGAAGGATCTTGGAGGTTTCTTCAGTATTATGGCATGGTTTGTTCTAGACTGTTTTCCTTTAATACTTTGGAAAGATTCCTGGATGGGGGAAAAAAGGAGAACTGAAACAAAAGCCTAAAATTTTAAAAGAAGGTGGGGGTTTGGGTTTTTTTTGGACTACAGCTCCCATAATCCTCAACCAACATGACCTGTAGTTGACTGATTGGTTGAGATTTGGGAATTGTAGTCCTAAAAAGGAATCTCTGCAGAGATCTCTAAGAGTAGCTGCCAGATAGAGAGGGAAATTTCTCTGCCTTCTCTTGTTCTTCCTCTTCCTCTTCCTCTTCTTTTTCATCTTCCTCTTCCTTTCTTCAACAAATTCCTGTCCTTGTCCTTCTCTCCAGGTCACCAAGATGCTGGCTGTGGTGGTGGTCCTCTTTGCCCTGCTCTGGATGCCCTACCGGACCCTGGTGCTGGTGAACTCCTTCATGGAGCGCCCCTACCTGGACCGCTGGTTCATCCTCTTCTGCCGGATCTGCATCTATGCCAATAGTGCCATCAACCCCATCATCTACAATGCCATGTCCCAGAAGTTCCGCCTGGCCTTCAAGAAGCTCTGCAAGTGTGGGAAGGATGAGCAACAGAGGCAGCGGCGGCCGCCCAGCTTCTATGTCTCCACCAGCAGGTTCAGCATGCGGAAGGAAACCAGCATCCACCACCAGCAAGACCACATCAAGACTAGGGAACCAGAGGCACCAACAGGACCAGACGAGGACTCGGCTGCTTGGGGCCAGCAGCATTCAGCATCCAGCAAGAATGAGAAAGAGAAAGAACCCTACTTCAGTGTGCTCTGAATGTTTTGAAGATCCCATTGCCTTCTTCCTTGGATTCTTCACTCTGTTGAGAACTTATTTCATCTCTTCTAGAACAAGGAGATGAGAGCCAGCATGGCATATTGATTTGAGCACTGCACTATGACTCTATGCCCCTACAGCACTCCCCCTGCTATATTGTGGCTGGTGGAGAGTGAGTAGGGGGAATTAGAGAAGCACATGGCTATGTGCCAGATGCAAAAGGATGACCTCATCCACTGAGATCTGCCAGGGTCTCCTGAAGGTCTCAGTGGATGATGTCATCATTTTGTCATCATTCTGTGTTGGACTACGGCTATGGAAAGCAGCATTCCAATTCCCACTTGGCATGCAAACTCACTGGGGGACCTTGGGCAAGCCTCACGCTTTCAGTCTCAGAGGAAGTGAAAGGCAACCCCCCTCTGAACAAATCTGGTCAGGAAAACCCCATGATAGGTTTGCCTTAAGGTCACTATCAATTGGAAATGACCTGAAGGCATGCAACAACAATGCCGGGCATGGACATCTTATGAAAAGCTTCCTGGACAAGACTGCTCATTGGTCTGAACAACTGGGTGTTTATTTAAATAAGCTACAAGAGGCAGAGTTTTCTCCCCTTGTTCCTCATTTGCACCTCAACCTGGCCCTCACCTTGAAAACAGCAACAGCCTCAGAATGTTGGCCAACATCAGTTCCTGCTTCCTCCATAGTAGTAGACCTCAGAAATGGAAGGCTTTATACTACTCTATGTGCATGCCATGCCTTCCGAGTTGCGAATCTTTAGTTTAGGCTTGCCACAGTCTCTGCTTCAGGAGCTCTGGGATGATGGGCAGAAGGTGTGGAGTGAGAACGTATGTCCAGTTGGACAGCGTGAAGTCCTCTGATCATGCAGACTGATCATTTGGGTGGAGGTGTCCGTTGGTCCATCATACTTGTTCCTCTCTGCTGGGAAGAGGGTGCATCTCTTTTGAGGTCCAAGGTTGGGCCGGTCCTGACGCCCCCTTATAGTGGCTCCTCCTGAGAAAGGAGAGGTACTTGGAGCTCACTTCCTCATCCCTCCTTGGAAAAGCCATTTTGGATCTCAGCATCTCGTTTTACCCTACTGTCATGGCTAACAAAGGAGGTGCAGAAAAGGTCCTATGGAATCCTGGGATTTGTTGTTCAAGGAGGAACATTTGGAATTTTCATCCAGACAGCAATACTGGCTCAGCAAACCGCAGATCCCAGGATTCCACTGGATCCAGCCACAGGCAGTTGTAGTGCTATAATTAAGTAGTGTGAAAGGGCCCCTGGGATCCTTTCTGTGATGACACCAAGGTGCCAAATCACAGATTAAGCCAAGCGGTGGTCAGAAAGAGCTGTGGGGAGGACCAAAGAGAGGCAGTCACAAGATGACTATCCCACAGAGAGATCACAGTAGAAGAGACAGAAAGCAGGAGAGCAAAGGTGGCAGAGAAGGTAGAAGAGCCGAGAGCACCATGACGGAACAATGCAGATCCGAAACCAAGAGCCACTGCAGGGGTCGGCCTGGGCAAGACATCAAAGCATGCCTTAGAGAAGATCTTTGGGGGGTAGGCGGGTGTGGGAGACAGTTTGCCAACGCACATTTGTACTCATCATTCTTGATGGAGATCTTCCCTCTCCTTTCACAACTGGCTGCCCATTCTACTTCATCTCTTTCCTTTCCTTTTGTAAGGACAGAAAATGGAAAAAGCTTTGGGTATGTTTTTTTTTTTTAAAAAAAACAGATTTGCTTTGATCTGTTTTTGATGACATCTTGGGATGTTTTCTATCTTCTTCTCTCCTCAATCTCTCCTTTTTTCCCCTTTTCTGTGAATGTGTGCAGCTCTCTTGTTCTGTGTTAGGGATCACTAAGCCCAGAAATGGCTTTTTAGTGGCAGGCATTTACACCCTGTAAAGAACATCTGTTTTGTTTCGTTTGTTTGCTTAATGTACTTCTGAACTGTCTCTCCACTCAGTTCCAAACAAAACAAAACAAAACAAAACAAAACAAAACAAAACAAAACAAAACAAAACAAAGAAACAATTAGATAAATCCAAGGAGGAGAGATCTAGCTGTGAAAAATAAAAATGAACCCTCCATATTCAGGGGCGGTCTACCTCTGACTATAAGTCGATGGGGACAGCTATGAATCTTCTGCCTGATTTGTAAGCTTTATTTGACTGGTATAAATGTGCAATAGTGTGACCCACCATAGTTTTATGGATACCTCTACACATGGATACTCTCCAACTGTCCCAGTTTAGGAGAGACAGTCCCAATTGAACTTCTGCTGTCCTGCTTTTTCATCTACTTTTAAAATGTCCCAGTTTCTCTCTACTCTCCTAATTTCCCCCATTGTCCTCAGCTTACCTCGGTTGCTGCAAAATGAATGAAAGGTCTTTCTTAAGGCAGCAAGAACTTTTAAACTCAGCTATGGCTGATATTTTTGGTGACATCCCATTTGCTTTGACTCTGCCCATCACTAATATGTGGTCCCCAAGAGGTACTCTAAAATGAATTCTGGCCCTCAGTCTGAAGGAGGTTGCCTGTCCTTGTTACAAAAACTCTTTGTGATGTCTTGGACAAAGGTGTGCAGGAGGCAGGGGGAGGGCTTATCAAATTTGCAGATCTCATAAATCCTAAAAGGACAACTAACACTCCTGAAGAATCAAGTTAAATTGCAAACCAGTCTTGACAGGCTGGGACACTGGAATGCAATTCTTAAGATGAAATTCAAGAACGAGGAATGTGAAGATGAATGTAAATCTGTGCACTGCTGGATTGCTGATGTGTTTTGACTGCAAAGTTGTTTTTTAAATTTTAGCATATTTAGGGTGGGTGGGTAAGATGTCTGTTTTATTGTCCCAGGGGTTTGATTCTCATATCTACTGTGGTATTGTTGATATCTTGTGAGTCAATGTTAGAGGGTTTGGTGTCCCTCAAGTCATGCTAAACATATTTTAAATAAACAGATAAAAAAATAATTGTAGTGTTTGAGCATAAAATATCAAAGGCGCAAGAATAAGATGGTGGAAGGAAATGGTTTAGCTCACAAGAAGGATTTTGGGGTCTTGGTGGATCACATGTTGAACATGAGCCAGCTGTGTGATGCAGCTACTAAAAAACCAAATGTGGTCGTAATTTCATTAACAGAAACACAGGGCCATGAGAACTCAGAGCAGAATCCTGATGGTGGTTTAAACTGGCATGAAGGAATACGTACCACCAGTTGCACTGGTTTTTTAGGACCCTGCACATGGTTGAACAAGCAATGTCAGTGCCAGTGTAACCATTTCGCAAGTGGTTTCCCTCCCTCCCTTTGAGATTTAATAATTACTAATTTTAGTACAAAGAAACAGACTGGGCCATGGAGCAATGGCTTCAAACTGCAGGAAAAGATATTCCACGTAAACATTAGGAAGAACTTCCTGACGGTAAGAGCAGCTCAGCAGTGGAAACTGCTGCCGCCTCAGTGGACTGTGGTGGAGTCTCCTTCTTTGGAGGTTTTGAAACAGAGGCTGGATGGCCATCTGCTAGGAATGCTTTGATGGTGTCTTCCTGCATGGTAGAAAGGGGTTGGACTGGATGGCCCGTGGGGTCTCCTCCAGCTCTAGGATTCTATACAAGTGGCTGGACCCCATTTCCAAAAGTGATTCAGCACCTTGGATAGCTCTTATAAAGATGATACTGAACCACGGAATGGATTCAACACCCCAACGGCACAGGAGCCAGCTGCCACTAAACAGAGTGTTATGTTGTTAGTTCCAGTAAGGGCTAACATCACAGTCTTCAGAGAATGCCTTGATTAATCATGTCTGATTAAATTTCTACGTACCCCTTCTTCCAAGGAGCTGAAGTCGTCATGCGGAAACTTCTCCATACACGTAGGCGGTTCCATCACCGATCCCATTTCCAGAGACAATCTGGGAGAGCAAAATATGAGAATGAATTCATGCAATGATGCCAAAAGCAAAGTAAAGAACAGACTTATACCTGCAGATGTTTCCTTCCTAATTTTTTTTTTTAAATCCACTCCCTCTCAAGGGGTGCAAAGGTTACAAGATTAACACATTCCCTAAGAAATGCATCAAAAAAGAACACTAAAACATGCCCAGCCTTTTCAAAAATATGAATGCCTAAATCCACAAAAGTCAAAATAGCATTAAGTATGCTGGCTCAAACGCAAATTCCATCAGAAGCAACTGGTGATGAGCAATTTATTCCTCCCAGGCATAATTCGGTAGGAAAGTTCAAAGACAATTCACTCATTTATATTTCCCTTCCACAAGACTGGAGAGAAAATCTGGCTTCTCCAGTGGAACACTGCTTTCCTTCCTGAGCTCATACAAATGTGCTTTTAATTGAAAATTTATAACACTCTTTAATCTTGCTTATTGTAGCTCAAAAGATGTATGCACACCAAATATGCAAAGCTGGTCCCATTTCTCAGTTGATTACAGACATGAATATTGCCTCCCAGAAAAAAATAACAGTTTGATAGACTTTCTATCACTCCAGGGGGGTGGGATGGGGAGTTTGGACTGAAGGAATCACACGTCAGGTTTCCATGTTGATTAAATGTTAGAACTGATCGCAATCCAGAGAGTTTTAGCAACGTCTGAGCTACAGTTATAGTTGATTTCAATGGACGCAG
This sequence comes from Iguana delicatissima, assembly GCA_948472985.1. Lineage (NCBI taxonomy): Eukaryota > Metazoa > Chordata > Lepidosauria > Squamata > Iguanidae > Iguana > Iguana delicatissima. The sequence continues at coordinate 176,502 of CAOKZL010000747.1, read as the reverse complement.
TGCACACATTTCTGCCATGTAAACAGCACTTGTTGCAAAGAGGTTCAGAGATCCCAAGCATCCTAAAGAAATGGGAGTGAAGAAATGGATTTTAACTCTTTCCTGCTCTGCTATGGACCTGAGGGGGAAAACGCTTCTCCAAATTGCATTATGTGTTGCAACTGAGAGGTGCAGTGCAACTGAGGCCTCTCTAATATGCAGATATAAAGTTACACACCATCTCTTTGATACAGGATCCTGCCCATTCTTCAGATGCCCTGTGTTGGCTGCAGAGCTTCATAGGGAATCCATGAAGACGTGCGTCCATGTGTATGTCTTCTGAGCAACTCTGTTCCTCTCAAAGAGAAACACATTTCCAGATCTTTCTGTACTGAGGGCATATGGCTCCCCCCCCCAAGGACTGCAAAATATATTCCTTTCTCTCTGAGATTTAACACCTTTCAAGAACGAACTGGCACAGAGATGAGCTACAGTTGCATGAAGCATGACTGTATTAGATTCTAACCTTTAAAAATAAAATCATTTAGATGAGATACTGAAAACAGTTGCAACAGAGCAGCAATAATGAGCAGCCAGGGGTCCCAGGATAAAAGCAGAAAAAAAGAACTAAACAAAGTCATAAAATGAAACAGAAGCACCGGGCGAGTACAAGGGAAGGGGTAGTAGCTCAGTGTTAGAGTATATCTTGTATATGCAGAAGGCCTCAACTTCTAGCATCTCCAGTTAATAGGACCAGATTGTAGGGAATGGGGAAGATCCCTTGAGCTGAGAGTACAGACAGCTGCCACCAGTAAAAGGGGGACAGTGTTGGAATGGAGGCTGTGGCCACCGGTATGTTCTGTGCTGTACCTAATCCCCTCTCATTCTGCTGTTTCCTTTTCCTTTTGTGTCTTGTCTTAATTCAATTGTAAGCCTGAAGTCCGAGAACTGATCTGTTGTTCTTTTTTTTACTATGCAATGACGGTCCTATACAAATAAATGATAACCATAATCCTCCTCCACAACATCCATATTTGACCCAGGGTCTACTGTGAAGTTACTATGTGTGGGAATTATCATTCAATGAACAATGGGGACTAACGTGCATTGGATCATTCCCCAAGGCACATCTGGACAGAAGCCAGAAAGTGCTGGAGCACAACAGGAGCACTGATGCGCCATTAGAATTGCACAGTGAGCATCGGAAGAGCCCAATGCACACCAAAAACGCCCAATGCACATCAGAAGGGACCAATTTGCATCCCAAGTGCCCAGTGCACATTGGAACATGCTTGCCAGTGCCCTGATATGCAACCTTGTTGTGACTGGTCGAGTTCCAGAACCTGGACCAGGATAGAGACTCTCCTCCCTTAATATCAAAATGCAATCAAATGGAAGAAAAATTTAAAAGCTTGTCAGCAAAAAATGTACCACACTCGCCCGCCTATCCAAAGGCCCTTGCGACGTCAATGAGCGGTGAATGAGCGTGACTGTCACATAACTCTGGATGTCCCCGTTCATTCCTGTTCCTTTCTCGATGCCTTCATTTCATTCCAGATGACAGTCAAAGTGAATGGGACCAATTGTTCCAAAATTAATGCACACCCCAGGCAAGATGGTTATATTCCATTTCCTGATTCAGAACCCCTGATGTTCATCCCTAACGATAATATCATCAAGTGGCATCACAACCTCTCCAGGTCCAAGTTCTGCCCTGTACATAGTGTACTGGTTAAGTTGGAGTCACCTAAACCGGCCCAAGAGGTGTCTGCACTATTGCCCAAAGGCGGTGCCGCTGTCAGAAGGCTCCAAACAACAAGAGCGTTGGGGCTTTTCATCTGCAGCCAGGAACACGCAAAGGAGAACAAGTTGTCACACTGGTTCACAACCCCAATTAAGTAGAGTGGCTGGCTGGCTCAGATGAAAACTATAATTAGCTGTCGCTAGCATTGGGGAGAGAGGCAAACCCGGTTGGATGAGGATGAGGCATCGGGGGTGGCGGGAGGAGATGGCTTGTTTTGCTGCAAAATGCATTTCCACCCAGAAAAGCTGTCATAAGCCAAAGAAAGAGGCCCTTCATTACCTGGTGAGGATCAACTGGCTCTTTATGCCACTAGACGTACGTGCTGCTGGGGTGGCAACCATCTCCAAAATGCCATTAAATGCCCAATAGAAAGGTGCAATTATTTGTTTATTTTCACTGCTGCAGCAGTGTGAGTACTGGCCTGACACTGGAGTACATTCATAGAAGAGTTTCCTGGGCTATCTGCCAGGAGAAGTTACTTTTTTGGGTTACCACTCAGAATCATAGGAGTGAGACTACAGGGAAGGACCTCCCTAATTTTACCACCCAGCTGACAACCCTCTGTAGCCCACTCTGGGGTCCCTGGTTAAGGATCCCTGCCTTAAAAGCAGCTACAAGCTTGTGCTAAGCCCTTCTGTGTGGGAACTGGAGAGGGGACTTTGCATTGCTGGTCAGCATTGCCATTTAGACCTTTTTAGTTGAATTTAGAATCCTCTTAATTCCCCCTTTGCAGAAGGAATGAGAAAAGATCCCTGGGGACCCAGATGCCAGCTGTGTGACTGTTGCCTTCCCATCAACCAGCTCATCTGTTATGCCTCAGAGCATTTCCAGTGGAATCAGGAAATGAAACCCACCCAATTTACAACGGGGATATCTTATTCCTCAGAGCTATCCAGGGGCAGAATAAAAAAATTGGCTCCAATACCTGTTTGGTCTCACTCTTCACTCACCATAGACCTGATGGAAGAACAACTCTGGCTTGAAATTGGAGGTCAGCAGCATGTCTGTAAGATTCATGTGAATTTCCAAGGTGCAAACATGGAGGGTTCTGGGAGCTGTAGTTTCCTCAAAGCCTAACTTTTTTGACCTCATGTGAGTAAAACCACACAACGAAGCCCAGGCAGACATGAAGCCTAAATATAAGGTCTCTTATGATTCCTGTACTCCACTGTCTTTGATTGACTTAGCCCTGCAATAACCTCATGAATTAGATTTCTCCTGTTCCCATTCTATAGATGGGGAGCTGAGGTGAAGGAATTTCTGAAGGCCATCCCATGGAGTCCCAGATGGAGATGTGAAGGCCCAGAACACTGCGCGTCTGGGGGAACCACTTTTGTTTTGCTTTTCCCTCTTGAATTTTCTGGGCCTTCACATCTCTATCCATAAAAAAAAAAAATGGATTAGAGATTTAAAGAATGATGAATAAAATGTTTAAGACAAAGCGTTCAGATATTTGCTGATCCAAAATCATTTCTAAAAAGGATGTGTGAGAGGAAAGCTTTTGCAGAAGACTGTCTACAGTATCTCACATCCTGGCAGTTCCTGTTCTTGTCTTCCTTTTTTGTCTCAGTAGTCATTAAAAATGGGTCCAGCTCCTTTTCTTGAAGGTGGACCCACTGCAAGAATGTCATCTGCAGGGACCCCTCAAGGTACCCCAAAAGTTCCACACCACACCCAGTGACAGGAGAATAGCTGGATGCTTCCTGGCTGATCTCACAACATGGGGATGGATAGGTTGGGAGGGCAACTGTGCCGCTTACAAAGTGAGTTGGGGGAGTAAGTGTGGGGAAATGTTATCTACAGAGATGTAACTATGTGATAAACACATGTCTCTCATGTAGGATTCCAGCCAGCATTTCCCAGTTCTGGTGTTTATGAGGTCCCATTAGCACAATCTGTTAATCATTTGTGCATCATTTGATTCTCGGTTAGTAATGAAGCGATTGTTTTATCCCGGAGGTGTTGATGGTGGAATGTTGAATGGAACCTTATTAATGCAGATTTTGTTATTGCAGTCTCCTCCGCTCACTTTTCTAGCTTACACAACCGGCTCAAAGCCACTTATAATGAAAAATATTTTTTTAAAAAATAAATTAAACACAGTAATTAGAAATAACCAAGAAGCTACAACAGAACCAACGAAGCATTCCTCTTTAGAAGGCATTTCTTTGTGCTGCTCTCCGTGGTCCTGAAATGTTAATTCTTCCAGACCGCTTTTTATTCCGTACTAAATTTACATCTATGATTCTCTGATTCTGTTTCATTTCCCCTGTGCCTATTGTTGGTCTTGAATAAAACATTTGTTGAATCATGTTGATCAACTCTTCCTTTTTGGAGGGCGTAGAGACCTATTCTTTCCCTGTTATTTCTACTCCAGTAACAAATTTTCTTTCAAACAAGTAATGAGCAGGCACACATCAACTTCATTAACTGAGGTCTACCTGTAATATGGTGACCAGTTCCATCAATCCTTACCCCCCATAAAACATGAAACGTTTGCTTGTTAATTTTTCTTGCTCCTAAAAAATAGCAAAAAATGTTTCAGGGGGTCATTTTCAGAGGGCTTTTCCCCACCAAATTTGAGGTCATTTTCCTGTTTCAAGATTTCCTTTTTCCCATAAATGGAGGAAAAAAACACACCAAAAACACAACACAAAACAACAAAACAACCAACAAACAAAAAAACCAAACTCTTAAGAGTAACAAGCAATGTAACCAACAACACAAAAACTTGCTGTTTATAAGATGTACTGTTAATGGGAAGATCCTGCTGGCTCAGGCTTAGATAACATTTTTTTTCTTTCAACTGACTTTCCAATTTCATTAACTACCCAATACCTGTAATGTTCTCCGCTGGGGGCTTGCTCCTGTCACCTTGACCACAGCGGTTACCCTTTTTAAATTCCATTTATCTGTGGATCTTTCCCAAAAAACCACAAACGCAGACTAGTCTAGTCCAGTCCAGTCTATTTGAAAAACACCAGGATTGCAGAAAGTCCCGATCATGTTATTAAAACAAATCCATTTCATATTACGGGTTGGATTGCTATTGGGCTGGAACCATCGGTTGAATAAAGTAAGCCTTTTGCCCAGCAAGTGGGCTTTTTCTCCCTTCCCTGCCTATTTCCTTCCACCCTTGGACTACTGGACACCCCACCAAGACTCGCACGCAAACGGAGTGATGGCATTTTTAAAAAAGACCCCCAAGTTGAAAATGCATCAAACGCCTCTTGCACTCTCTAGCAACAGGAAAGAAAATATTTCCTCATTCTGCCCATCTCCCTGGAGTTAATGTTCTGGAAAGACACATACTTGGACTGAGGTGTAAAATATGGAGAAAGAGCTCATATATTGTTTGCAGCTTTTGAATGTTGTACCCACGGGGCGTGTATCCTCTTTGAGGAGGGCTGTGCCAAAATTCAAAAAAGAATAGATTATTAAGAGGATGGTGTACTGTTTTAAATTGAATTGTTTTCAATTGCTAGTAATCTTTTTGAGGTGTTTTCATATTGTGAATAGTTTAATTCTATTTTTAAGGTTTGCGACTTGCACATTTTTAGTTGTATTGTACTTGTTTTAAATTGCAAGCCATCTTGAGCTGGGATTCTACCCCCCAGTCTTCCAGTACACCGCACTGGTTCTCAAGGTCAAAGTGCTCTGGAAATGATTGTCCTGCTTTTCCTTTACATCCCTAAGAGATTAATAACTCCGCAGCTTCTAAAAATTTCCCTGGTTGGAGACACTTTTTCCTTTAGCATTGCTCTGCCTTATTGTGGCCTGACATTCACCTTCCGACTTTTCCACATCAGCGAACACACAGGCACGTGCGTGCCCATCCCTTTCCAAAGGATGCAGAAAAGGGAGAAATGTGGGGAAAAGCAGAAGCAGAGGTGAGAGAGGAAGATGACGGTATTACCTCCTTTTTGCTCTTGAACAAACAGAGCAAATGCCAGTGGTGGAAGAGAAAGATTTAATTCCTTCAGACATCTCTGCACTTAGAAGCTCAGAATCAAGCCAGAACCACTGGTTATTGGAAGAAGGTTTACTGCCCCAAAGGCAGGATTATACATTCTCCAGGTGGATCAGCTCCAGCAAACCAGCCCATTGTGCCACAAGCAGAGATAGCGACTTCTTGGTTTGCAGAGCAACAGCAGAGGCTGGCGGTGCAGAATTGATCTGGCTTTTAGCGTGAACTTTAAGAGTAGCTCAGCAAAGTGTTGACCCTTATCCCAAAAATAGCTCCTTTTGAAGCTCATACACAAAGCAACCCAAGATTCGTTGTCCTGCTGCTCGTACTGGAAAAGGTAACTGATTCTTGCCCTGCGATAAAAGCAGCAGCATTGGACGGGCTGCCCATCTCTTTTTGATGGATCGGCCTGGCCTTTCACACTCATGGGGTCTTTGTGCATGTTTACCGATTCTCCTACCTTGACTGCTTGGATCCCTGTTCTGATTTACAGCTTCTTGACCAGTTACTGTTTGATATCAGAAACCTCTTATTGCTTTGGCTTCTGAACTCCGGGCACTCTGAATTCTGATTCAGCCCAGAGCACAGGACAAAGATGGTGGCCAGAAGGCACTATGAAGACACATAACAACAAGAGGAACCTTTTTGAAGGCTTGGAATGAACACACCAGCTGGCATTTTGTTGGTGGATTATATGGCTTAAGTCACACTCTCTCAGCCACAGAGGAAGGCAAAGGCAACCCCCAATGAACAAATCTTGCCAGAGAAACTCTGTGATAGCTTCATCTTAGGGTTGCCAGAAGTTGGAAGCAACTTGAAGGCACACAAGAAGAAGAAAAAGAAGTCAGAGTCACATCATTGCTATTTCTTTTCTTTTTTGACCACTGCAGAGGCCAGAATTCTCTGCTGACTGTAGAATGACCAAAATCTCCCATCAGGTTTATGATGTGAAAGCACATGGTGTTGAGACATTGCAGAAGCAAAGCAGGTCAGGATCTGGGTTTGAACTTGGAGGGGAGGCCGCTCGAGAACTCCACTTTAGGAAGGAAAAAACGGTTTGAAAATATTCAAATAATAAAATGGGTTTCTTGAGTGTCAGGAAGGGCTGACTGAGAGAATACTGGAGGGAGAATGACATTTGCAGATTGGGACTTAAAACATAAAAATGAAAATAAATGAAAATAAAAAATGCATGAGGATTTATTTGCACAAAAATTGGTGTCTTTTGCTCTGAAAAGAACACCCTTGCAAAGAAAATAAGCCTCTGTGTGTTGTTTTGCACTGAATAAGTGCTGATCATTGAACAGTCTTTGGAAAGAAAGTATATAGTTTTCAAGGAGCTGTTCACAATGAGGAGAAACATGGTAGAATTATATATTCTTGCCTGTGAGACTGAAATTTACAAAAATTTACATCCCGACTCCATGTGTGTTACATCTATGCTGGAAGAAATGTCAAACAACAGTACAGTGCATTTAATGCCATTAGGTACACGGGTGCAAATCCTCTGCACTGAAAACAGGTTATGGGTCCCACCCACGACACAAGGAGGTCTGGTGGCGCAGTGGTTAAATGCCCGTACTGCAACCACAAGGTTGTGAGTTTGATCCTGCCAGGCTCCCAGGTTGACTCAGCCTTCCATCCTTTCACAGGTCGGTAAAATGAGTACCCAGCTTGTTGGGGGCAATGAGCTAAAATACATTGTAAACCGCTTAGATAACACTAGTTGATAGGCGGTATAGAAATAACTGCTATATTGCTATATACTGTCCCCTTGGGGATTGTCAAAATACCTCTAGGAAGGTTCTTAGAATACACCTGGTTCTGCTTTTCCCTGAACTACAGTAACCTCCTGTTCTACAGCCTTCTGCCTTGGCTGATTGCTCAAGCACCACTTTGCCGGATGAGAGAAGTACCATCCAGGCCTCTTTATCTTGAGCCGGAATGAGTGCGTTTGTGTGTGTGTGTGGGGGCAGCAGAGGAAAAGAGCAGGACATGCAATTTGCTTACTGGTACGGGGAAGGATGGCTGTTTGCTGGAAGTTCGGGCACCCTCTGCGCTCTTTCCCTCAAAGTGTGGCAGTCCCCTCCCTTGGCTGTTGCATCTAATTGCAACCTCCCACCTTGGTTATTATTGCATCTGATGCAAAATTTGTAAGTGGAAGAAATTCACAGAATCCTTTCATATGGATCTTGGCAGTCCCAGCAGGGAGCAGAGGAAAAAACAGCATTAAAGCATCAGTACTGATAAGTGAGCTGGTGTCTCCCATGCCATGTATGTGTGTGTGAATCCAGTTTTGAGTCTGAGCTTCAAATGGACTTGGAAATGACATAAGTCGGAAATGACTTAAGGCACACAATAAACTACACCTCCCCCACTAGCACAGCCACAAATATTCTTGAAGATTCATCTTAAAAAACTGAAAAACTAAGAAGAACCAATTCTCTATCACAATGGAAATGTGAAGAAGAGAAAACAAACAAGCAAGGCACACATACGGGGAGAAATTGGACGAGGACGAGCTCAATTGTTTCTGAGAAGAAGTAGTTTACAGACACAAAAAGCAACAGTGGGTGTGGAAGACGCGCGTTTGTCGGCTGCACAGCAGAAGCTGCCGATAAATGGGGAGGAAAGGAGCAGTTCCCCCATTGTTTGCAGAGACCCCCGCTGGTTCCACAAAGAACCGGCCATTCTGCCACAGAGGGGAGGAAAAGATGAGTAGGCTGAGCTGAGAATCAGTTCTTCAGCATGGACCCTGAAGGGGAAGGCAGGAAGAGAGGGAGGATGTATTGGATACAGAAAACCTTTTTGAAAAGAAACTATCTGACAGTAGAATATTTGAAGAGCTTCTGACATATCGTTCTTTGCATTCTCTGTTTTTTTGGAGTAGGTATTTGTTTCCTTTGCCAAGATTATCCCTGGGGTCAGGTCTGAGCTCACAAAGCTTCCCTTTTGCAATTACTGCAAGGTGAGTTGAGGGATCTTGAGGCTTGAACAAGCAGAGCTTCTGTTGCTTTCCCAGATTACAACTCTCAGAATCCCCTTGCCAGCATGGTCAGTGGGCACGCTTGCTAGGGGATTTGGGGAGTAGGTGCCTGGGGGGAAAAAATCCAAAATCTGCAGAAAAAGTGCAATTTCTATGCTATTGTTATGCTATGCTATTGCTATGCTATGCAATTTCTATGCTATTGTTTACAGTGCTTATTTCTCTTTACTGTGTTCCAGTAAGGGTTGAAGGTAGGGTAGAACAGTTGTGAGTGACTTCTATAATGCCCCCCAGCCCACCCCCAAGTGAGGCTTTTGCAGATCATAAGAGAAGAAGAGAAGACTGAGGGGCGGTATAGTTGCTCTCTTGAAATACCCCATAGATAGACTGTCACAGAAAGGAGGTGGCACATTTGTTCTCTCCTGTCCCTGGCGGTACAACCAGGAAGGTGCATTTCAACTGAGCATTAGAAAGAATTTCTTGATGGTAAGAGAGGCTCAGCAATGGAACCAAAGGGGAACCTAAAGTGTCTTTTCATTCACTAACTTAAAAATGCTTGCATCCCCATAATTTGTATATCCCGCTGCTAGGGAAATTCCTCTAAGGTTCATCTAGGTTTCATGGCTCTTACTGGAACACCAGCATCTTGCACCCTGAGTAGGCAGGGAGCTGTAAAGGAAACTTCAAATCTGATCAGAAAAGGAAAACATGCAACACAGAGCTTTGGATCAAAAGGGTCAGACCCACCTCAAGCAAGAGGGCAGATGGAACAGGTTTATTAAATACTCATTAACCTTACATACCATGTTAGAAACAAGCAGGTAGACTTCTAAGAAATTCGACTGCACATGTTTATCTTCACTCCCAGCTAGCTCATGAGCCAGACAAAACCAGTTCAGGCTAGCTCTGGAGTCATGTAACTCTTTTTTCTATATTCTACAGACAAAGTTCAGGATGGGCACAAAATGGCTATGAGACATACAAAATGCCTCCACCTTGCTTCAGCATTTAAAGCTCGCAATGGCAATAGTGGCCACATTGTAAATGTGAACGCTGAACAGTTACATATGTGTAACTCTAGCTTACTCATTTGTAACTGTCCCACAGGATGCCCCCCTCCTCTTTTCTGCTTAGGTCCTGACACTATGGGAAATCAGTAAAACTCCAATTTGCAGTCTGAATTTGTTGCCTGTCCTTTTTGAGCAGCAAGTACCCCATCTTTAAAGGAAATGAGTCAGCCATGCAACTGCCTCTTACTTCCTGGGCCTCAACTGTTTCATTTGGCCAAGGGGCACTTCAATATTTTTCCGCGGGTTTGCTACAGATCTCCAAAGCAAATTCTTTGTTTTTGTAAATATCAGTCACCTCAGTAGGTTCCAGACTCCCTGAAGCTAATCCAAACAGCGTGAATCAAACAGCATGGAGAAGCCAAGCCCGGTCAGGCTGTGCTTGGATGTTACTTGTTTTGGACGCACACCTGGCATAAATGGGAAACTCAGCACTATAAGAAGACGAGCCTTTTAAATTGTATTCAGGTATGGAATTTCTAATTCTCTTTGGCTACAAGCAGAAGCTTGGAGAGATGTGAGCGGTGGGATTTCAGAAGCCAGGAAAAGATGGAAGAGAGCAAGGGTTTACAAAGGATAAGAGACTGCAAAAACACACACACAACCTCCATCATCTATTCAGGTTTTAGAACACAGATGAATTTGGGAGATAGCAGCACCAGGGTCGTGATGTGTAAAAGACACACCTTGGCTGAGGTCCTACGTTGTTTCCACTTGCAGAGTTGTGTTATTCAGCTCTTCTACTGAACACCAATGTAGCACAATCTATGTGGACCAATGGCCAATGCATGTGGCTGGCAACTTATACACAACTGCAATGTATGAAATCAATTCACACAGCCAAGCTTTGGAAGCCATTCCAGGCTTTAAAGAAACTATGTAATGTGTTGAACCCTACCCCTAAATTGGTTGTTGTTATTGTGTGCCGTCAGGTCATTTCTGGCTTATGGTGACCGACCCTTAGGTGAACCTATCATGGGGTTTTCTTGCCACCAAGATTTGTTCATGGGAGTTTGCTCTTGCCTTCCTCTGAGGCTGAGAGACTGTAACTTTGCCCAAGGTCAGCCAGTGGGTTTCGATGGCCAAGAGCAGGGACTTGGACTCTGGTTTCCCAGAGTTCTAGTCCAATGTTCAAACTATTCTGGCTGTGCAAATTGTTCCAATATGGTTGCCTTTTTGGCTCCACAGCTTTTGCCTTTGGAACCACAGAATGTGGCCCTTACATATTTCTCAGAAACCAAATTTGGCTATTGTACTAAAAGAGGTTTCCTACCCTTGTACAAAACAGAAGTGTGTAGGGAGAACTCTTCTTCCACATCCAAATTGACAAGAGAACAGAGCAGCTGAACGGTGTTATCCACCTGCCCAAAGGCTCCTTTTGCTCTGAGATGGAATAACGACATCAGAGAATTGCTCTTCTATCTCCTGGGCAAGGGCACGGATGATTCTGCAAAGCATCTAGCAATGAAACTTCAGAGCCGAGAGACCCAAAACGAAGCTCACTGATTCCAGGCAGAGCTGAGCCAGTTCAAAGCTGTCTCGTGCCAACCGCCGCCTTGCTCTGTGACAGACGCTGTCATGCTCTTCTTCCCTGGCACTGCCTGTTCACCCACCTTAAGTTGCTCTGCCGCTCTGACAGCTGGAAAAGAACGAGGAGGAAACCAACTGCTGGTGGGAGAGATAGCGTGAGAACATGTGCAGGGGTACCAGAGCTCATGTCAAAACACTTCAGCTTTCTGGAATGGCTGATTAATAATAATTAGCCCAGATACAATGTTTTGCAAGCAGTGCCACCCCTTTGCCTGCTGACTGGCCAGCTTGCCCACCCTGCCTGTCCGCCTGCCTTCCTTCACCTGCTGCTAGTCCTGGGCAAAGGGGAAGAGCGATCACTCCACTTGGATCCTGAGTTATCATGAGATTGTGGCTCTCAGGAGCTGCATAAAAAAGGAAGCATCAGAGGCAATCCAGGCTTCCCAACCTGCCTCCAAAGTTCTGTCTTTGTTCCCTCATTTTTCACCAGCTGGCTCCCTCTTGTCAGTCACACCTGTCCATGGAATCAGCCGGCAGAGACAGCAGGCCCAACAGACCGCGCAGCAGCTATTTTAAAATCTGCGCATTGCAGACGCCATTCAGCCACCAGCCAGCTGTGCCACCCCGCTAACAGACATCCTCCTTCTGTTCTGCCAGCATTTTGTAGCATGAGACACTTGAAAAGTGCCTTTTTGGGACTCTCCTAATCTCTCCCACTGGGTCACATTTCCCCCGCTTCTGAACTAATATCGAGCAACGGCTCTGATGACTGGTGGTAGAAGAAAGCCAAGTCTCCACTATGAGCTGAGACATTGCATCTCTTAGCTCTTACCTCATTCTTTGCGAAAATACTGTTGCCCACATCAGTTGCATTTTAAAATAGATTTTAAATTCCTTTTAATTCTATTGACAGTTTAATTATATTCTATCTGGTGCATGTTTTTAGTGATGTGAGTTTTAACTCTGTATCCTTTTTGATTTTTTAGGCTGCCTCGAGTCCCAGAGTTGGGGATGGGTGGGAAGCAGGATATAAACGAAATAAAAATTTGGACAAAGTTCTGATGGTCTATGTATGTATGTAAAAGTTCTCCTATGGAAGCAGTTGGACATTTTGTCCAATGCAGAACTTCTGTTAATAGTTTCAACTGGAACTGGAGTTGCACACTGCATATTGATGGATATTTTGTGTGTGTTCATCCTGCCTACACTTTTCACCGACAGGTTTCCAGGGCTTAAGCAAAAGCCATGAACAACCAGAAGAAAATGTAAGGAAGGAGCATTACCCTGATTAAAAAATACTATTGTAGGATGAAAGAGAAGTTGGACAGCTTTCTTCAAGCAGTGGAAGTGTTGGAGGAGGTAGATTTGTGAGCGGACAGTGTCTAAATACCCTGAAGACATCAGATTTTGTCTCAGAAGCCAAGAAGGATCAGGCTTGGTTAGTGCTTGGAAGGAAGACTACTACGGCTGCAGGCTATATTCAGAAAGAAAGCGATTGGAAACGGTGTCTGAATCGATCTTGCAGAGAAAATGCTAGGACTGGACTTGCATATATAAATACAACAATGCTACCTGGAACAACTAAACTATGCACTAGGCTACTTTCATGGGAACTTCTCGGGCTTCTTACTTGGCTAAGAGATCACAGAAAGAATTAAACAGTAAGAAATTGGAAGAAGACTATGACTTGGAAGGGCAGCTATGGAGGAACTGAACAAGATCTTGAAGATGCACCATTGCATACTAAAATCAGGAGTGTCTGTTCCATTGTATTCCTGATTTCTATGTATGGTTGTGAAAGCCGGACAGTGAAAAAATCAGATAGGAAGAAAATAAACTCATTTGAAATGTGGTGCTGGAGGAGAGTCCTGCTGATCACCGTGGGCTGCTAAAAAGATAAAAGGGTCCAAGGGCAAATCAAGCCTGAACTCCCTCTAGAAGCCAAGGTGACTAAATGTGCTTGGTGAGGTGGAAGGCAGTGGAAGAAGACGACTGCACTGCAGGTAGATTGACTCAATCAAGGGAAACTAGGGCTGCTTTGAGTTTGCAAGACCTGAGCAGGGCTGTTGACAACAGGGTGACTGCAATCCCATTCATAAGATCACCTTAAGGGTAAGTTGACTCAACAGCAATTATTCTCATTCAGAGGATCTCTAAAGTCTAAACTGACTCAACAGCAATTAACAAAACTGTGTGTGTGTCACCAAGAGTACTGTCAGGGTGGCAAGAAAGCAAAGAAAGAGAGAAAGAAAACAGTTCCCATGTAAACACTTCCCCTTTCTCTGGCCTCTCTTCTACCAGTGTTTATATTGGATGGCCCCTAGGTCAGAGACCTGTCCACTCACTCTTTACGAACACACAGATGATCTAAAAACAACTGCCTAAGACTAAAGTTGGGTCCTAGGTCTCAAAAGGTTAACAACCTCCCTGGAAGAACACTGACGGGTGGGGGGAGGACACAGTTCTCCTGCTTTCTTCTGGTGACCTTTTAATTTGAAATAATATAAGCTGGCAGGCCTGTCCGTGTGCCGACACTGAGCTGGATTTCAAGGTCAGAACCAGGGCTCAGTTAGAGCTCAGTCCCAAAGCATAAGGCCCGGTGCCACTGTGTCACATCTAATGTCTTTCAGCATTGTTCATACTGTCTGGGGATGATGGGAGTTGTAGTTTGACACACCTTGGTTGGGGGAAGCTGCTCTAGCATGGCTGGAAACTCTGACCTCCATCAGAAAACCCTTTCTCCACACCCTAGTTTTACGAGCGCTGAGACAGGAATTCATAGAAACACAGTATGGAGTAACGGTTGGTGCCCTAGGAGATATGGGAGATCAATGTTCAAGGCCCCGGTGAGTGGAGAAACTCACTGATGAGACCCCAACTCAGTCACTTTCTTATCCTGACCCACCTTACAGGACTGTTGTGAGGATAAAGTATGGAAGAATAAAGCTTTGTATGCTGTCATGAGCTTCCCATGCAGGGTATCAGTAGTTATATTTCCATCCTTTTGCTGTGTTCTAACGTCCTTTTAAATTGGTTTCATTTAATGCTTTTAATAGAGTTATTTATTGCATGATTATTAAACTTCTGCATCAAATAGGATTTGGCTATACTTTGCTTTAATTTTGGTATCAGCCACCTTTGGGTCTCATACTAGGAGGAAGACAAGGTATTAATTAAATCATGCTATATCTCTATCTGGAAATCATAAATTAGTGTGTCCTGCACATACCTGGAAGCATTCTGTACCTTCCTTCTTGTTCCACAGTCCTGGCACAGCAAGGTTGGGTTCGTGAGTGGAAGAAAGAAATTGAGGCTTGCTGGGACTCAGCTTTGCAACGTGCAGACAACTGATAACGAAGAGCTTATCTTACGAGCCCATGTATCAAAATTGTGTGAAAAGCACAGTCCAGAACAAGCCCGGTTTGTGCCTAATGAGAGTGCTTTGGTGACATCGTGTGGCGAGATCTACAAAATGCAAGAGAAGCTGATAGGAGCCTTTCCTCCATTCCCTTACTGTGGAATACACTAACATCCAAAATCCACAAAACAACCAGTTGTGGCCCACTGGAATGGTGGCGGGGCAATTTCTGGCCCCAATCCCAATTGCCCACCCTGGATAGAGAGGGCGACTCCATACAACTCTACTCTCTTCCATATAGTCTTCCTTTTCCCACCATTCATGCAACCCAAGAGCTTGCTCTTCTCTTCCCTGCTCTGCAAAAGATTGCAATAATGGTTGCTACAGCATTTTAGACAAGTTCTGCACCTCCATGGCATTGAGTTTTGTGGTGCCCTTTTCCAGTGGTGGCTGGGGATTATGATAACTGTACTCCAAAACATCTGGAGGGCCTTCAGATGGAGAAAGCTGCTGAAAGACACCAGAAACATCTGGTTATGCTGAATATCTCCCTGCCAGCACCACCAGCTGGAACTGTTGGTGCCAATGCTGACATGTTAATGTTAACTTGTCAAAGAATCGCAATCTATTAACCTGAAATTGTTCAGAAAGCTTTCTGCAATTAGCTCATTAATCAACATATCAGATCCTTAAAAATAATTTAGAATTACCCCAAGCGGCCAGCAAAAATTAAATGAGAAACATTTGTCATTACACCCAAACAACGCTCTTGGTGTTTAACAACTGGGAATACATATGGGTGAAAAGTTTCATGACTTGGGTGTTAATTTTTAACAAACTGTTTCCAAGCTCTGCTAAGGCCAAATTCATCAGGGTATTAGTAAAACAGACAAGTGCAATTCATTCTGCCCAAGACATCCAAGTGGGTAGCAGTAGTTAACTGGTAAAATACACCCTTACCACACTCCTGAAACACTGACAGTATTCACACCTCTCCTGGGTTGCAGAACATGTCTCAATCCAGTCTTGAAAACAAACCATCAACTCCCTTCGGCAAAGGGCCCTCTTGCCCCAAATTTCTGCTGGAACCCGTGTGCATCCACACAAAGACTGGTCAAAAGCAACAGGTTCTTTAGACATTTATTTATGTACACACTTATACACAGAATTCCCAGACGGAGAGTTGCCTCTCCTCTTCAGTGCTGTCTTGTTTGCATTTCAGTTCCAGTCCACATCAATTCTACATAAACCCACCGGACGACAACTTGGGAATGGGGAGGGAAAGGGGAGAAACACACACCCAAAGGCAGACGGACAACCCCTTTACTCCTGTCCAACTAGTGTTGCAGAAAGGGACAACTGGACAACACAACCCCATCTGCTATCACTCCCCTCTAAGGGGATATGCCGCCATCTTAAGAATGACAATGAGTAAGTCTCAAGGGGAAAAGAAACACCACTATAAAGTGGTAAGGGGGAAGAGTTCTAGGTGTGTGTGTGTGTGTATCACCAGTTTTTGCCTGGATGGTAAGCCTCAGCAGCCAAACTCTACTCCCTGCAAAATGTCTACAGTTCTGGAAATCTGTACAGCTTGGCTACACTGTTTGGACCGTGAGCTTTGGCCATGATAGTAGGAGACTGACCTGTGCATCCCTGCTTCTTGATTGCTTCCCAAGAACAATCTAGTGCTTTAATGACATTACCCACTTGTGATATCACCCCTGTTGTCTCCATCAGCAGGTACCTGCAGAGGTTTCTTGTCACTTGTAAACTCTAGAAGTGCAGCTTCTGTCCAATGTGGACTCCTCTGAAAAAGGTGGGGACCCATCCACTGAAGATCAAGACATTCAACAGCTACAATGTACTGGTGGCTGCAATGTTTCATTTATACTGTGCTTTCAACCCAGAATCCTTTTTCAAATGAGAAAACTGTGGTAAGAAGTACAACTCTCTCTGAGCATACACACAGTACCAGAGCTCCCTTCACGCTACATACTTATAGCACTAAGATTGCACTTTAACTGTCCTGGCTGCATCCCATGGAATCCTGGGAACTGTAGTTTAGTGAGGGAACAGAGTCCTCTGGCTGAGAATTCCCAATGCCCCAGTTGCCAATCCCAGGATTCCAAAGGATGGAACCAGGACAGTTAAAATGGAATCATAACACTGTAACTCGGCAGTGTGAATGGGTCTCAGTCATCCTTTCTCACACAAACACCCCTTAGAAGAGTCAAAAGTCTATTTTCTGTCAAGGCTGTGGTTGTGTGTCTGTGTTTGTGGTATTTGGGGAGGTGATTAGCTATCCGTTGTCCAAAGGCATCAGCTCAAATGGATTTTGGGCTTCCAGAAAGGCAAGGCTTTGAGACTTTTTACATAAAATAAGTGATGGTTTTACTCTAGTAGAATTTCCAAAATCTTGTGAGTGACATGCCTGTGGCCAAAGATGACTGGAAAAACCCAGAAAGTGTCTGAATGTGAGCCATGGCTTACAATAAAGCCCTGAGAAAGGGACCTGGGGGAGTGCTAAACGTGTCCTACACTTCTTTGAGGTTTCTTCTTGGAAATGGGGAATCTCTTCACCTTAGAGCAGTGACACTTGGGGAAAAAACTCACAGGATCCTGGGAGACAGGCATTGAGGAAATTGCTAAAAATGAAAAAGGATCAGGAGACGTGGTACCTCTCTCCAAAAGAAAGAGACCCTTCTATGTTTGGAGGGACGACAGAGTCAAAAACCAGACCTTTTGGAGGTGGAGCGTTCCATCCCATCCCGTAGCTTCCTACTTGTCTCTGTTCCCACCAAAGCAGTGCCACCCACTTTGCAATCGCCCATGCCGCTACAGTTCTGGATCAGCTAACCTGAGGCAAACCAGGCCAAAGAAGGATAGAAGGGGGCATCTCACCCAAACCACCCACCCATTCTTCCCCACAGACAGTGTAGAGCAATCCCTGAAATTCTTTTAGGACTTGGATTGGGAAGAATGGGTGGGGACCGGGATAGCCGTCATGCCTGTGCACTTGGGCTCTTGCTTTTTACAGTGTGTGTTTGTGTGCGTGTGTTATTTCCATGGCTCCCTCTAATTCTTCTAAACTCCACAAAGTTCCCTCAATCCCTGCCGGCAGCGCAGCTCTCCCTCCCGGGGCCCAGCTAGCCTTGAAGGGACAAGCAGTCTCCCCTTGCACAGCTTCCGGTCGTCACTCCCTGCGCAGCTTTAGTGCAAAACCGATCCTTCTTCCCCAGTCCGGGAGCTGACAAGGGCAGCCGCTGAGATTGGCTTCAAGGCAGAAGAGTTTGTCTTGACTGAAGGCTCCCACATGCCATCTCCTTCTCTGCCAGCAGCCACGACTAGCCAGAGGCGGTGCTTCTCAGCCAGCAAATGCCACCCAGGCATGGAATGGGCATGTCAAATATTACTTGACGTGCTCAGCTGCATGTGAGGAACAGTAGTACTTCTTGTGGGCAATGAAAGTTGAGAGGCTGCTGAACTTGATGTTGCAGAGGCGGCAGTACCTGTGGTTGCCGTTGGCCACGGGGGCCGGGGGCCCTTTGCCCGGTGGGGTCTGCACACCTTTGTCCGTATAACCAGGAAGGGTGTTGGGGGGTGCCTCGGGCAGGGGGGAGATGGGCAAAGGGACAGAGGGGGATACAGGCAGGAGGGGCTGTGGGGAGATGGTGGGACGGGGGCTCCCATTTGACACCGGGGGGACAGGGGGCTCTTTGCCGTTTAAGCTGTCCTTACGCAACCGGGGGAGGGGCTGGGGTGGAGAGGCAGCGGGGAGTGGTGGGAGCAGGTGGCCCTCGGCCAGCGTCCGGGTGGCCTCTATCAAGGTGGTGCCAGCCACCGTTTTGGCAACAAAGAGGCCATGGGCATTGCGGAAGTGCTCCACCAGGTCCCCCTTGATGGCCCCATTGAGAGGGCAGTAGGGGCACACTGCCAGGGGCACCTTAGCCCCTTGGAGGTGGAGGGCTTTGGCGTCCAGGTAGCGCTGCTGAAGGGGGTCCATGCCAGGAAAGGCGGGTTGGGGAGCTGCAGGGCTCAAGGCAGGTGTGGCCTTCTCCACTTTGACTGGTGGCCCCTCATGCTCCTCCCCCAGCCCCTCCGGGCTGCTCCGAGCTTTCAGAAGAGCTGGGACAGCTCCCTTGATCTTCTGCAGCTGCTCCAGGGTGCTGGGTTGCAACGGTGTGGCTGGGCAGTAGTACTTCTTGTGGGCCAAATAGCTGTCCAGGCTGTGGAAGCTGATGCGGCAAGCAGTGCATTCGTGATAGTCAGCCAGGGGCAAGAGGGAAGCCGGGAGCACTTCCCCGCCGCTGCTACCGTGGAGCCGGGGCTTCTTGCTCAGATCAATGGGTCCATCGACATCGGGGCTTGAGCTGGGAGAGGGGGCAGCTTTGACCATGGAAATTAGAGCAGGGATGACTGGGGGGCCCTCAGGGCGGGGGATGTCTGGCGTGCTGCTGCCGCCGCCGCCGCCGCTGTTAAGCTGGTTGGTGGCATTGTGGATCTCATACAGCTTGCGCCGCTTGCGTGTGCGGATGGGCTGGGGCAGGAAGGGCACTTTGCCAGCAGCCCCACTCCGGCGCAGTGGCGGGTCATGGCGGGAGGCACAGTAATAGCGTTTGTGCACTATGTACGTCTCGTGGCGGCTGAAGCGGATATTGCATGCTTCACACACCGTCCGGCTGGGGTCATCGTCTGGTTCCTCCACAGAGCTGGCCCCGGGGCTCTGGCTGTCCTCACTTGTGCGCCCCGTTCCATCTGCCTCTGGCGAGGGGCTGGATTTGGTTCCACCCTCCTCCACCTTGATCTCTTGCTTGATTTCTGGTGCTGGTGGGGGCGTGCCTCTCCCAGCTTCCCCCTCTTGAGTGGCCTTGCCCTCCCCAGGCTGCTGGGGTGAGATAAGAGCTGTGGGGGGCCTTTGGGGGCAGCCGAGGGGGCCGCTTTTAACTTGCGAGCCCCGGGGGAATTCTCCTCTGTCACCCGGCGGCTGGAGCAATACAGCCGCTTGTGCACATAGTAGTTGTTGATGTTGTTGAAAGTGATCTCGCACTCAAAGCAGGTCGCCCCCTTGGGCACTGGAGTGCCTGGGAAGAGGGTCGGGGGAACCCCGCCATGACCCTGTTTCAGGCGGCTGTGCACCAGCTCTGACATCTTGGCCAAGATCTCTGAAGCCTGTGGCACCACGGTGGCCTCATGACCAAATACATACTGGGGTAGAAATATGGTGCCACCGGGAGTGCTGGATCCAGGCTCGCTGGGCACTGGACTGGACCCTGGAGTGGGGCTTGCAATCTCAGATTTGACCTTCACAGAGTGCATGCTGTGTGGAGAGGATGCTCTGGAAGAGGTGTCGGGCTCTGACTCAGGACCGGCGGCCGTCCTTGCCTGAGGGGGTGCTGTGGATGCTTCCCCCTCATCTACAGGCTCCTCCTTGATCCGCACCTGCAGGACCTCATCAGGTAAGGCTGCAGAAGAGCTTGCTTCTTGGGGAGGGGAACCATTTGCCACTTCCTCTGCAGGGGGCACCCTCACTCCCTGCCCCACCGGTTTGGCTGGAACATCTGGCTGGCTTTGCACAGCTTTGGAATCCGAGCCTGGAAGACCGGCAGCGGCAGCAGCAGCAGCACTGTGCAAGACTACGTGCTGTTGGAGGCTAGGCAAACAGTCAGCAATGTAGCCGCAAAAGCTGCACTTGAGGCTAGGGGCTGGGCCGGGTGTGCTCACACCTGCAGGGGGGAAAACCAGACACAAATAAGGAGTTTGAACCTTCCCAAGCTGGAGTCATTTGGACCACACCTGTCCTATGCTAGCTCTATAGGATTTGAGCAGTGCATTATTATTTCTTCCACTGTTCTCTGTCTCTATTTTATTCTCAGGACAACACTATGCCCCTTGCCACACTATGCTGCAATCCCACGATGTCCCAGAGTCATCCCAGCAGACCCATTGCTGGGATGGGAATGTCATAATAACACAAATCATTCCCTTGCTTCTCAACAGGTAATGCAATAAATGACTTGTAAAATGTAATGTTCCAAGCTTGAGGTACGGCAGAGAGAGAAGCAGAGAGAAGTGTAACGTGAGTAATTTTTAGCTACTTTCTTCTTGTCGGGAGAAATCTTAGAAAACTATACAGTTTGTCAAGACTATCTGCAGTTCAGGATTTATTCTGTGAAAAATTCACATTTGGGACTTTTATGCAGAAAGCAACATTTTCTTGCACAGGAAACGATACTTTCTGCACATCAAATAATACACACAACTGTTTTGTAAGCAGAAAATTCTGTTTTGTGTGCACATACACACATACACACAAAACTGGGTGTGAATTTTCTGCAGAATAGGTCCCAATCTGCAAAGATTGTCACCAGTTCAAGATTCTCCTTATCAGAGTTTCTTCACACCCAGAAACACATTTTTTTTCAATCCGTTTTGGAATATTATTGAAAATTCTTTTGACAATTATGCTCAAATGGGGTGATTTGAATCTGGGTCCCTCCAGCCTTAGTTTGACACTCTGGCCACCAGTCCAGACTGGCGCCACTACATCCCAGGCTTTGGAGATTTACTTGTTTATTGCATTTATAGCACACCCTTCTCTTGGTATGGGATGCAAGGTATCATGAGCCCTCGAGACCATGACTTACCTGGGGTGAGTGGTTTGTTGGCAGGAGCAGGAATGGTGGTGCCGGCGGAATAAACCTCCCCCTTGGAGCCTGGTTGGCAGATCATATGGTTTGTGACGAGGTGACTGTAGAGGATGTCCCTGGTGGTGGAGATGAAGCCGCAACTGTGGCAGACTCCTGCAGGGTAAGAGGAATGAAACTGGGATGGAGGAAGCCGCCTTTCCCTATAAATCTTAGCCTACTTAGATTGCCAGTGGTCCTCCATGTTCTGCCCTAGCCCAGATACTGGGCTGTTTCCATCCTCCCTCCAGCTGGAGGTTCTTGAGATCAAATGTGGGACCTTCTGTGTGCAAAGCCAATGCTCTACCAGCACATGATGGCCCAGGCTTCAAGTGATGACTAGTGGAGAGTGAGCGTAAGGTCAACGTTCCTGAGCAGCACACGTGATTAAAGAATGAGATCCACATCTGGTGGAGAACACCTTTCACAGCAAAGAGGAACAGGGTGTCCACATAGCTGTATTAAAGCGGAGGCATGAAAACACCATCTAACAGCAACCCAGCTCTTTTCCCTGTCCCAGTGAGAATTTAAACCCACTTGGTTTTTTTTACAACCATGCTGCAGTCTCCTATCTGATAAGGTGGCAACTACCCATTCCAACAGTCCTTGCCACAGAACCAATTGGGAGAAATACTGGGAGTTCTAGTTTAGCACATCTGGAGGGCTGCATGATTCCTAATCCTACATTAGGCTGAGGTTAAGTTACAGACTTAGACTAGATTTGGGCTAGGGATGTGGGGCCTTTCCTCCCTACACTGTTACAGTGCTATTACCCCACTTTCGACCGCCTGTGAAATTCTGGGGTTTGTAGTTTCCTGAGACCAAAGAGCTCTCTGGCTGAGAATTCTAAAGGGCCCTCCTTAAACTGCAAACCCCAGGATTCCGTAGGAAGTTGAAAGTTGAATAATAGCACTATAACAGTGTACTGCAGAAAGGTTCTTTAATTAGACTTAGGCTAGGAAATAGTTTATGCAGACATATTTGGTGCAAATGCCTCTAACGCACACACAATTGTTGGAACACCACCTGGTTAGTTCATGCTGAGTGCAGGAAAAGAGACAAGTCATGCCAACAGGTCAAAGTGGTAAATGCTTGGTGGTGCAAGAGGAGACAGGTAAGAGAAAGGAATAATGAGTTGGCGCTGTCTATCCCCCTAGTGAGCAGCGGATGGAAGATCTACCAAGGGGTACCCAGGTGGTACAGGCTCAATTTCAGAGGAACTCTTGGTTTTCCTTGCTGAGGAAAGTTCTGTGAAATTCAAGGGGCCACCATAATTCGAAAGGTGACCTGAAGACACGCACACATGCATGGACACACCAACACCCACACAGAGTGATCAGTCACTTTAGCAGTTTACGCTCTTCTGAGTATTAATTCCACGACGCCTCTCCTCTTTAGTGCTCGTTGGCTCAGGAGGGACTTACCATTCAGTGTGTCAGTGTGGACTTTCAGGTGTCGCTCACAGTTTGCTTTTGTGGTGAAAGCCGAAAGGCAGATGAGGCAAACAAATGGCCTCTCTCCTGAAATAGAACAAATGGCAATATAAGAATAACTTCCCACCTATCCATCCATCCACCTAATTTTTTAAAAATGGTATTGTCCCATTGCCTAAACAACAGAGATGGTCCAAGAGATTCCAGTCCTCTCAAGCCAAAGTGTTTCCTTGTTCCTGAGGTGGGTCTTTGGTAACATAGGCAGAGGCTGTTGGGACAACTGCCGAAACACACCCCGAAAAACATGGCATTCCCGAAACATCACTTGGGAAGATTGTTGACTGTGCAATGGCTGAATACCACTATCATCTACTGACCCCCAAAGCCTCTGGTGCTTCAGTAGCTCTCCGTTGGAACTGGTACCCGGCTCTTTGACAAAGTGGAGAGTGCGCTTATGCAGGGTTACCACTGCATAATGGGCCTACCAGTTATCCAGTGCTTCCTTTGGGGAATATATTGTTTCTGGAATGTTTAGAACTGGAGTGGGCAAAATGTAGCTCTGGATTGGCCTGTTCCTGGCCAAAAAAGGGTGACTGCCCCTTCCTGGTAGCCTCCAAAAGCAACAATTTTCTTCCTAAATAGGTTTTAGGTTCTTTCTCTGCACGGTTTAACATAAAAAAATGCCAATTTTTCAAAACCAAAAGTGGACTTCCGATTTTATTTTTCATTTTTGGATGTCTGGGATGCGCCCAAATTTCTAGCACTGCAATGATTTCAAGCATCCACTGAACCTTTAGAAACACAGTCTGGGCTGCTGAGGAGCAAGCAAAGTGAGCAAGTGAGGTATGCACAGCAAACAGAAAAGTTTCAAGTTTGAACTGTTTTCAGTGTCTCACTCTTTGCAGTGTACTAGAAATTTGGAGAATGAGGGAACGTTGCAGGGGGGTCAGAATTCTCATCTGGGAGTGGGCAGTGCCCTCCTTTTGTGCCCAATGGCTAGACCCCCGCTCCTGCCCCCCAAACCAGCCCAGGCCATGCCGGGAGAGCCTCTGCCCTCACCGCTGTGGCTGCGCATGTGGATCTCCAGGGAACTGGCGCTGGGGCAGCTCTTCTTGCACTGTGGGAAGGGGCAGATGCGCTCGTTGGGGTAGGCCTCCTTGGGCTTCTCGTCCACAGTGGGCGAGGCAGCGTTTTGGCGGCTGGCGCAGTAATACATCAGGTGGGCTTGCAGGTTGCGTTCGCTGCGGTACCAAATGCCACAGTCTTTGCAGGGAAAGACATCCTCTGGAAGGAAGGGAAGAAGAAAGGGAACCAGTGAAGGAGGAAGCAACGGAAGGAGCCAACTTCATCCCCAAAGCCCCAAAACAATGGCCTGAAAGACACGACGAACAGCGCGCTGTTTCTTTGCAGTGTGTGAATTTGGTGCAGGGTAGCAGCAGCTGTTATTTGCATCATCATATTAGTAACTTCAGGTTTCTCATTGGTTTAAACATCTGAGGGGTCATACGGGGATCATAGCTTCAGAAGCAGTAGGGCGCCCAAAAATTGTATATTGGCAATAAGGCTAGATGATTTTAATATAAATGTATATATTTGATATATTTAAACCAGTGTCTTGTAACAACTTTTAAACTTATTTTATTAAGTGGTCTCTAAAATGCAGGTATATGCAATTTATTATATCCAGCTGTTCCATTTAACACAGACTATATTTTTAAATATGGTGTGGTTACACCTTGGTTTACTTGTGTACAGAATGTATATAATTATTTTATTGCCTCATGGTTTGTTGTCTGCAATAAAGGCCTGATTTGACTGACGGAAAGGCACTTACTGTTCACGACAGCCGTGGCCAGGATGGCCGCCATGCCCGCTTGCTGAGGCAGAAGCTGGATTTCGGGAGGAAGTGTTGCTGGGTAGGTCGACTCCCCGGTCTCCATTTTCACAGTGTGGTTGGGGATCCCCATCGGCTCAGCCATGACGAACGCCTTCAATGCATCCCCTTCGGTGATGGCCTTTGTGGTTTTGCACCAGATTGCATCATCTGTGGACAGATGGGAGACCATCAGAAAAGGTGAGTCATTAGGAGAAGAACCAAACCTCATTTGGCTGGAAATTCAGAACCTGGAAAACATCAGTTTAGAAGGGAGACTCTACACTCAGGAGAGCCATTTCCAAAGCCACTCAGTTAAGAACCTGTCTTATATTGTGAACCAGCTTTGGAAAACAACAGTTGAGATACACATGAAATGGGATGGAATAAAATTAAAGGAAAATTATCCTAAGTGGTCCTGAAAAGGCCACCCTCACAGCCCCAGTTCCCCATCTGTAAAATGGGAGCAACTTTGGCTTGCCTCTGAGGACTGTTGGAAAGCTAAATGCAGGGAAGATTAATCCCAGAGCCCCTCCAGATGAGAAAAAAATCTCTGGAAGTCCCAAGTTTTGATTTTGGATACCCATATTATTTTTTTCCCCATCCCAAAGTATTTCCTAGCTGGCATTAACTCTTGGCATTACCAAGGTCTTTTTGTCCCTACTTCCTAGATCAGCTTAAATTAACCCAATATTTTCTGAAATGTGTTTCTACTTGGTTGTTTGCTAGCGAAGATGGAAAAAGCCTGTAAACAAAGCTATTATTTTCAAGACACAGATTCAATAAAGATCAAGATGTTTCATCTGCAATGATTCTAAGCATTAAACTAATGTAATTTTGCTAAAGCACTTTAGCACTTTGACAATACCTCCTGAATAATAACAAAAATGGCTCAGTGGAAATTGGTGAAAATCAGTTTCTGAAACGTTGCATGACTCTAGAACGGACGATCAGTGTGATGGAGAGGAGGAAGACCACGAAGTCAGAAGGTGATATTTAAGGAAAGAGTTTGGATGCAGAGCTGAAAACAGGCAGGTAACATCAAAACAATGAGAACTGAGAACTCTCAATACTTCCAGAGACTTTTTTCCTTTTCTGGATGAGGCCAAAGTGGAACACAAGTGGAACAAACTTTCCAACAGCTGGCACTTGTAATACACATGGACACCCAAAGGTGGCAGCATCAGTTCATATATTCACGAAAAACTTGCACTGGCTGCTCTTTACTGTACAAATGCTCCTGCTTTTACTGCCCATCACTTTGTCCTCTCCAGGTGAGCTGCCTGACTCTTTCTCCTCTGTTGCCCCTTAAGCCTGGCATCCTCTATCTTTCACTGGCCGTGACGCTGCAGGAGCGGGTGACAGTGTAACTTTTGCAAACTCTAGGAGATACCATCCCCATCCACTGTTCCCAAACAAGAAAGAGGGGCATACAGAGGTTCCAAATTGATTAAAGGAAAATGTGTGAGATAACTCAGTTTGAGGAGTACTGGAACTCGATAAAGCAACAATTCTGGACCAAAGAGGTTATACCATAAAGAACACAAGGCTAACACACATACTAGTCCGTAGCGAGGGTACCTGAAAGCCCAGGATACAAATCCAAGGAAAGATTTTACAGGGGACCGTAGGGCAAGGGGAGAGCGACAGGTTTCCAAGGCTGGGAACTGTGGGGATGACTTGGAAAGAGGATCCATCACAAAAGGATTCTCCAAATACCAACCCTTCTTGTAGATCACCAAATTGGCATCTCCTTCAGTAGAAACCAAAGGCAGCTTCGACAGCCAGCAATCGTCGTCTTCTAGCATCAGGGTTACTGGGTGATTTGGCTAGAAAAGAAAGAATTCATTTAATGTGCATCTGTTTCTTGGAAGAGAGTTGTTACTAGGAAAGGCTGCAAGCCAACGCCTACCATCACCACCACCACCACCTAAGATGGAAGAATGTCTAAATCTCTGCATAAATCCTAAACATTTTCATGCTCAACGTTTTTAACACTCACAACTTTGGTCTGTTTAGGAGCAGAAGTCACAGTTGTTCCAGGCAGGAATTAAAAAAGCCCCAACCCTTTATTAGATCCCTAAAATGGATCTGAGGTCCACAGTCCCAAGGTACTGAAACACAGGAGTGAGAAGTCAGCCTGTGCTGGATGGAAGTGATGGGATATGGAGTCCAGCATCACCATAAGGGCACAGCTCCCAGCAGCATGGGAAAAGATATATACAACTAGATTCCAACTACAGCAGATGAGACTTCTCCATTTCAGTTCTTGTCTGGTTCTTTGCCATATGTTGGATGAGATCTTCCACTAGGAGACATTCTTTGGAGGTTTTCAAACAGGGGTCAGGCGGTCATCTGCCTGGAGTGCTTTGACTGTGTCTTCCTGCACAGCAGAAAGGGGTTAGATTGGATGACCCTTGAGGTCTTTTCCAAATCTAGGATTCTATGAGTCTACGATTCTATATGTGGCAGGAATCGCATGTTTACCTGGGAACCCAGTTATCCAGAAATCTCTCTGTCTCTGCTTCCTCTCCTCTCCTCTTCTCTCCTCTTCATGCGCACACTTGCACAATGGCAAACAAAAGGTGACATCAGGCTCAATTCCTGCCAGGCCAGCTCTTCTACAAAGGGAAACCTAGTGCCCCATAGCCCAGCCTCCTCCGTTGTGAGGATTACCCACCTCCTTTGCAGAAGCTGACCCCCCCCCGCCTGCCGTCCGGCCAACCCCATGGCATGGCCGCCAGCCAACGGAGCATGACTATGATCACAACAAGCTTGTTATTTCCTCTTCTCCTTAACCTGGGGGCTGACCCACTGCCGGCTGTGGAGGAAACAGCCACTTCACCCTCTAACCTCAGCAGTGCATGGGAGGAAAAGAGGTTGGGGAGGGGAGGGAGGGTAGAGAGAGATGGGACGGGGCTGCTGGAGCTTTGCACCACTTGAACCAGACAAAAGGAAGCAGCTTGGACTCTGGGCGAGGCACATAATCCTCACGCTGCTGACACAGCCACAGATGTTCCCCAGAGATGGGAAGAGTGCACTCAGACAGGGTAGGCCAAGTTGGAAGCCATGATGCTCAATGCCTCAAGGAGTGGCCTGCCAGCCTGCCTACTAAGTCAGGTTTTCTTCCTTTCCCCTAAAGAGGCAGCAAAAGTTTGAAGCAATGTGTTATGATGGCACCAGTTACCTGTAACAAATTATGGCTAATAACCCATCAGTGACATAGTCCTTATGCAACAATTCCCAACCCCCTTGAAACTCATCAGGTTCCTAGGGGTAACAGAGGTGGTGGACATTTACAGGATCAACATTTATGGGATTGACTGGATCGACATTTACTAGACTACGGAGAGTTGAGGACAGTGGAGATGTCAGCAGTGTGATGCAGCAGCTAAAAAGGCCAATATGATTCTAGGCTGCATCAATGAGTATAGTGTCTAGGTCAAGGGAGGTAATAATCCCACTCTATTTTGGTCAGACCTCATCTGGAGTATTGTGTCCAGTTCTGGCCACCACAGTTCAGGAAGGATATGGACAAGTTGGAACTGTCCAGAGGAGGATGACCAAAATGGTGAAGGGTCTGGAAACCATGAAGTCTCAGGAGGAGTGGCTTAGGTAGGTGGGAAGGTTTAGCATGGAGAAAAGAAGGCTAAGAGGTAACACAATGGCCATGTTCAAATGTTTGAAAGAATGTCATATGGAAGATGGGACAAGCTTGTTTTCTGCTGCTCCAGTGACTAAGATGTGGAGCCATGGATTTAAACTACAGGAAAAGAGTTTCCACCTAAGCATTAGAAAAAACTTCCTAATGGTAAGAGCAGAATTTCCTGCTGCCTGGGAGTGTGATGGAGTCTCTTTCTTTTTGAACAGAGATTGGATGGTTTTAGTGTTGGGACTGCCACTCTGCAGACCAAGTGCTCTTCAGGGTTTCTGGCAGAAGTCTGTCTAAGCTTGCCTGTAGATCTGTGGCCTTTCATCCCGGTGGTCTTCCAGCCGAGCATTGACTAGGCCTGACCCTCCTTAGCTTCTGAAATCAGACGATATCAGTGAGCTCAGAGCAATATTTCTGGCTGGTATAGTGGTGGATTATTTTTTCGGGCTGTTTCTGACTTACAGCTTGCCTAAGGCAAACCTATCATGGGGTTTTCTGGGCAAGATAGAGGGAGTTTGCCTTTGCCAGTTCCTCTGAGGCTGAGAGATCGTGGCTCACCCAGTGGGATTTCATGGCTGAGTGGGGATTTGAACACTGGTCTCCAGAGTCCCAAAATTCAAGCCACTATGCACCACAGCAGTGCTCAAGATATGATGACTGATGCTGGGAGAAGACCCCTACCTTCTTGTCGGAGGGTGGGAGACAAAAGTGGGTGGGCAAAGGAGTCTATTGGCACCCAAAGCCTCCTTTGGCCACACACAGATTGACTCTCCAGAGGAGCTCCGTTGGCCTCCGGCATGCTGCCCCTCCTTCCTCCACCCTCCCCAAGTATGCTAGTGCTCGGACTCCCCTGTACCTTCATGTGCCGCTAATGAATATTAATGAGAAGAAGGGAGTAAAAGAGAGAGAGAGAGAAGAAGAGAGGGGAGAGAGAGAGAGAGAGAGAGAGAGAGAGAGAGAGAGAGGAGGGAAAAAAATTAATCTGCCTGATCCTTCGATGGCTGCAGCAGTAACGATATGAAATCTAATTATTCGTCCCAATATTTCTAAACCCTCCAACTCAGACTGACAGTCTTGGTTGGTTTAGGGCTTATCACTCCAAGGAGCAGAGTGCTCACGGCTTGATAGAAACACACACGCACGAACACACACACGCGCGCACGCCCCTCTCTCTCTCTCTTTCTCTCACACACACACGCACGCACGCATATGCTTTTGCTGATGGTGTTAGAAAAGCAGTATCCCTAATTTCAGCATGCGAGGGCCTGACGGGTGACTCTGTGTGTGTGTATTTGTCTCTGCGCAGAAGGAAGGGTGTCACCGAGAGCGTGTCCACGTGGGTGGCTTTTTGGAGGGAGGAGGGATGCTTTGATCAGCTGATTCAGCAATTCTATTTGTGGCTACCCACCCCACACTAGGGCTGGCCTGGTTGCCAATCCTTGCCAGAACCCAGACTTTGGGGATGCAGAGCAGGGCTGGAACCCGGCCATTTTTGCAGGCTGACAAGATGCACAGAACACCCTGTCCAGTTGGGGGTAGCTCCTTTAACTCACACAACCTCTCCCCCTCCACCAGTTGGCTAAGCAGAGAGGTCCATCCTCTCCCTCAGCTGAGAGCCCCCCTTCTCCTTTGCTCTTCCTCAGCCTCTGATAATAAGCTCTTCTGTTCTGCACCTCTCCTCTAGAATTTCAATGCTACATGCTTTCAAAATAAATAAATAAAATCATCTCGTATCATCCTGTATCATCAACATTTGGTGCAATTAAAGCTGAAACAAAGACGCCCTGGGATCAGTTATGCAAAAACATCAGGTGTTTTAATTTATTCTGCTCTCTGTGCTCACAGAGAGAGGTTGGGGGAGGGATGCAAGAGGTCTTGAAGATGTGGGCAAGAATCTTGTGGGTGTTTTACGTGGGCTTAAGTTTCCCTATGGAAGAGGCTGGGCATTTCTGCCTGTTGCACAATGGCCATACGCAGCTCAAGGTTGCTGAAGGTTGCACACTTTCCGCACCGAGGTACTAAAATGGTGCAGAGTGACCTCCGACAGAGGTCTTCTGCACTGTGGAGTGGATTGGGGCGGACTATTTTCGTAGTTCCGCACCTCAATCTGCTCCGAAGCGACCGGAACTGGTAGCGCGGTGTGTTTTTTAAAAACCTCTCTTCAGAGGTTTTTAAAAAGCACGGAGCACGCAGCCCTGTGCAGCTCTGTCGCCGCGCTCCGGTGCAGATTTGCAGGTGTGCACTAGTGTGTGCCTGCAGATCTGCCGGGGGTGGGCTTTAGGCTGGTGAGCTTCTCTGGTTGGTGGAGAGCCTCCGCCAGCCAGAAGCCGCCATTTGGGACGCCGAGGCCGCCATTTTGGATGCCGGAGGACTGCGGAACAGCGAGATCGTGCTGCTCCGCATGGCGACGGACTTACCTGGCTGCCAGTAAGCTCTGTTTTACGCTTTCCGTTTCCCCCTCCACGTGCAGAAAGGGCCTCAGTTGTATGCATGCTTGTGCGTTCTGTTGCACGAGATTGCCATTCAACCCAAGGACTCTACAGCACAACCAATGTGTAACTCCGCAGGGAGAGATCTATGCTACGCAACACCCATGTAAGGCGTCAGCCTTATTACTGTGGGATGACAGGACACCAGTGCCAGTTCCTGGACTTTGTCTCCCTTTGGTGTATCAAGAGTTCACCAAGTAGAGTCCAGGGACATCCACAGACAGTCCACAGCCACCTTGAATCCCATCTTGGGAGAAAGGCCGGATATAAGTTCAATAAAGGAAAATAAATAAATACATTAGGGCCTAGTAGAATCAGCTCATTTAAAATGTGGTTCTGGAGAAGAGCTCAACAGATACTGTGGACTGTTAAAAAGACAAATTAATGGGTCCGAGAGCAAATCAAGCCTAAATTCTCCTTAGAAGCGAAGAAGACTAAACTCAACTTGTCGTACTTTGGCCATATCTTGAGAAGACCTGACTTCACTAGAAAAGACAACAATCCTTGGGGAGGTGGAAGGCAGCAGGAAAAAGAGAAACCGCATTACAGCTGGATAGGCTCAGTCTAGGAAGCCATGGCCCTGAATCTGCAAGAGCTAGGCAGGACTGCTGACGATAGGGTGACTTGAAAGTTTCTCATCCGTAGGGTTACCATAAATCAAAATCAATGC
This sequence comes from Iguana delicatissima, assembly GCA_948472985.1. Lineage (NCBI taxonomy): Eukaryota > Metazoa > Chordata > Lepidosauria > Squamata > Iguanidae > Iguana > Iguana delicatissima. Next base: position 145,011 of record CAOKZL010000747.1, on the reverse strand, counting down.
GATGGCAGTTAACAACAAGCTTACTTTTACTTTTTTTAAAAGCAAAACCATGACTTTTAGATCTGTGAACTGGCATGGCAGATTCCGTCTGCAGGAACACTACAACCGTATCTTTTTCTGGCTCAGCCTAAACACTGTACCATTGCATTGTTCACTTTACCCATTGTACAATTTGTATAGTCTTTTCAGGAATTTTTGTCTTCAAATGATCTTTTACATAACCTTTACATTCATATTTTTATTGAACTTTGTGTATATTTTTTTAAAAAAAATCCATACTGTCTTAAAAGGCACTGTAAGCAGCCTCAGAAGACAGCCAAGGCAAACCCATTCTGAACAAACCTTGCAAAGAATACCCTATAATAGGGTCACCTTAAGTCAGAAAGGACCTGAAGACACACAATAACAAAGCCACCTTGAGTCCTATTATTGAGAGAAAGGCAGGATACAGATGTTGGTGATAAAGATATCACCCCTAAGTCAGCACTACCAAATCCCTGAAATTACCTTCTGAACAAAAGGAAAAGTTGTTTTTCTTTTTTCGTCCTCCTGACATCTCATAAAAATTGACTTCAGGAGACCACCTTGCAGATCCCCACATCCTTTCCAGCCTAGTTTCCAAATGGGCCCCCCCAGAAAACATTTTCCCCTCCCCACTGTGCTGGCTGGGTGTACAAAAGGGCTGTGACAGACACATACAGGTCCAAGGTGTGGCTCCTTTTAGGTGTGGCTTTTTTCACGGCCATTCCCATGCCAGCCACCCCTCCCACATCACAAAACTGGACCGGGCCTGAGAATGGAGGCAGAGAAACTCTCCTTGTTCTCCCCTTAAACAAAGAGGTCAGTGTCTCGGATCTGCCGAGGCCCTGATAACCATCGGAAACTGGATCTGAGCAGCATCCGCTTGGGACGCTAGATCTGGGGCAGTCGAGACCCCTTGCCAAACAAGGGAAAGGAAAACCTTCGTGCTGTTAATCGTTTAAACTTCAGGAGGAGCTCTGCAGTCCTGAAAGGAAGTCAGCCTGGAATGGGGAGAAGAGGTTTTGTTGTGGCAAAGATTGGGGTGAGACCACAACTAGGTTTGCCCAGACCAGAGCCTGGAAAATGGCACCTTTTTTGGATGACATTTCCCACAGCAGAAGGAATCCTGTTGGTGTCACATGCAGGTTTGGACATTTTAGTGTGGGCTATTCATTTCAAAAGGTTATGAAGTGGAGTTGGGTATGTGAGGCAGACTGATGTTCCATCCCCTCCAACATTTCATGGGTGGACACTGGGACTTGTGTGGCCAAGCCACATCAGAGTGTGGTCATGATGGCAAAACTTATTGGTTTTTAAATAGAGTCCGGATAGCCATCTGTCAAAGTGAGTGCATTGATTGTGTCTTCCTGCCTGGCAGAAGGGGGTTGGACTGGATGGCTTTTGGGGTCTCTTCCATCATTCTATAACTGACATTAAAAAAAAAAGATAGACTTGGTATAAGAGAACTTCCTGTGCTCCCCTGCGCAGCACAGACAAGAGTGTTTGTACACCCCAAGCAAGGAATACAAGATGGAGCCAGAGGTAGGCATCTTTTTCCATGGCTCTATCTTTCCCCCTTCTATCTTGCCCTGCCCTCCGAACAAGAAAATCCGAAGGCTACCTTCTGCATTGGGGCCAGGTGAGCTTCTCTTCTTTTGGGCAAGAAACGGGGTAAGAGAGGCAAGAAGCACTAGAAAGGCACGAGGAAGGAAGGAAGGAAGGAAGGAAGGAAGGAAGGAAGGAAGGAAGGAAGGAAGAAAAGAAAGAAAGAAAGAAAGAAAGAAAGAAAGAAAGAAAGAAAGAAAGAAAGAAAGAAAGAAAGAAAGAAAGGAGGAGGAGGGAAGCAGGGCTGGGAATCATCAACACAGCTTGATAAGGGAAGCTGCTGAAATGGGAGCAAAAATATTTAGACAATAAATGAAGTATCAGAAAAAAGCAGCAGCATATCTTTAAGAAATCAATCATCCTGCACCGGTTGTCTGGACATACGGCGCCACAGGAGAGATAGCCGCCAAGCTGGCAAGATAAGGGTTAATCAAGGATTTAATTCGGCAAAAAGATAAACTGGGAGGCTCGAGTTGAGAGACAGAGAGAGAAAGAAAGGAGAGAGGAAGCCAAGACTGTGCATCCCCAGTATTCATCACAAGCACCAGGGAGAGTTGGACGGGTTCCCAGGAGACCCACCTCCTCCCTTGGCTTCCCCCCGCTTGGGGCGAGACTGGATCTTCCCCAGGCCAAAAGCCCCTGGAGGAGGAGTTTGGGGAGCCTGAGGGTGCTCTCGGGGAACACCTATTTGGGGTTTCAGAGAGTGGGGAGACCAGCCACTGAAAGCTGAAAGAGCCTATAACCCACATATGACCAGAACGGGACCTCACAAACGAGGCTCAGAAGACACTGGACCATCTCATCTTCTGCTTTCTTCTGGGGAGCAATGAAAGGAAGGGTGCTCTGATTGCTTTAAGTGCCTGACCTTTGCGGGAGGAGAGCCAGTTCTTCGGGGGCTTGCCTTTTTTCTCCCCCCTTTAAAAAAAAAATTCCAGTGTGTTTCAGAACTCCTAGCCCTTAGTGATAAATCATGTCCGCGGCACTTTCTTGTACACATTGCTATATTATTCTTATCACTTTGTGGGTTTTTTTTTTTGGGAGAGATTTTGCAATATTTTTATTGGAATCAGACAAGAACGTGGTGTGCAAAAAAGAGATATTCCACACCCTCCCCTTGCAACCCTTGAGTCCTTTTTCTATGGTATAATATCTTGGTTTCAAATTCCTCGGACTCTTCTGCCAAGAAGGGAAGAGCCAGATGAAGAGAGGAATGGAAATGTGACTGGAAGACAGGAGGGAGAATTCTGGTGACTGGGATTTTTTTTTTAAACAGGGCCAGGGGATGTTCAGAAGACTTACATCAACTTTGGCCATTTCCGCACTAGACTGTTACAGTGCTATTATTCCACTTTCAACATCCTATGGAATCCTGGGGTTTGCAGTTTAGGGAGCGGATGTTGAAAATGCAATAATAGCACTGTAACAGTCTAGTGCGGAAATGGCTTTCCTTCAGTGCTCCTCCACCTACGGTGTCATTGAGGGGAAGAGGAGAAGAACTACAGGGAGACAAGAAGAAGTTGAAGCTGAGCTATTATCTATGAAGGACCTCTGGAGTTGTCTTCTACTTCAAGGGTGGGGATCCTGTTACCACCCGAGGGGCACATTTCATTCTAAAGAAGTTCCTGGAGGCTTTATTCCAGGGTGGGTGGAGCCATGGGCAAAAGGGGTAGAGCCAAAAATGCCCATATATTTTAGCTTCAAGCTCCCTCCTTCCAGTAACTAAGCTTTAGAAGAAGCATTTCAGCACTTTAGAATGGGGGTAAAAATAATCCCAAGGAAGCTTTCTCCCAACCTGGAACCCAAGCTGACTCACAACATGGATTAAAACAAAGCACAGTTCAAATGTCACAATTATAGTATTTCCAAAAAGTTTTTAAAATGTAAACGGCAATTCATCACCACTATGTGACTCATCAGGCTCCTTTGACTGGTAGAACATTTAAATATATTTACTTGGTTAACTATAAAATGTCAGTAGGAAATGATCATATTTATTACATACTGTTGTAATGTTGTAAATTGTAACTTTTTAATCTGAAGTTGGAGTCAGAGTCGGTACTTTTCTACTGACTCTAACTCTGATTCCACCCAAAATTGCTTCAACTCCACACAACTGACAATTGGTACCAAACAGGTCATGTACATAAAATATCCAACTGAAATCATCATTAATTTAAAACAGTATTGAAGCATTTGAAATACAGCTATGAAGACCTATAGCAACCCTAAGGCGAACCTATCACCTGATTTTCTGGGGGCTGAGAGAGAGTGATGCACCCAAAGTTACGCACTCTCAGTGGATTTCCATGGCTGAGTGGGGAATTGTGTATGCAAATCATACATATATATATGCAAATACAGGCATTCCAAAATATGAAAAAAATCCAAAATACAAACCATTCCTAGTCCTAAGCATTTTAGACAAAGGATATTCAATCTGTACATCCAAACTTAGGAAGTATGGTCTGAATGTACGTCCGTTTATTTTGCAAACTTCACCTAAATCCCATTTAGTGCTTGGATGCTCAGCCACACAGAGAGGCTCCCCTTTCTCCCTCCGCTTGGGTCTGGAACATCCCGTATCATTTGGCTTCACCTACTTCTTGGTCAACCCCACACCCTGCATGGACTTACAACTGGTAGCTGAGGATTAAATGGCACGGGTCTTACGGAGCGACAGTGTCGGAGCTAGAAATGAAGCCCAGCAGGTAAGACGTTCCAGCCGGGATTTCAAAATTAGGCATCACAGGTCTGTATGGAAGTGAGCTTTCAAGAAATCAGAGCTGACAGGATACAGCCCTAATCTCTAATGAGATTAGCTGCAGAGGAGATGCTGTTACCTGCAGATGGTCACTTTGTATGGTGTTGTTAGCAACAGAGCTTGGAAAGGTTATCCTTTTTGTGGGTTGCAATTCCTAGAATCACCTAGCCAACCATCCTGGGAGCTGTGGTCCACAAAAAAGGATAACTTTTCCATGTTTTCCTGCTCAGGGAAGATGCTCTCTTCCACTCTGACCATCTTAACTGGTTGCTACCCTGAAAGGATCTTTACCGGTTCATTGTGTCCTGGAGATGTAGGCTCGCTTTGGATATTCCCCTGATATGGACCCCAAGACAATCCTTCAGGCACGTTCTGCCTAGCGTGTAGCTTGCTCTCCCCTTCAGAGGTCATCAGCTCCAGCTCAGCTAAAAAAAAGAGGAGGAAATTTTAATTAATTAATTACCTTTCTCCCAGCATTGGACTCAAGGTGGCATGCATCATATGAAAACTAAATATAGCTAAAGTATTTTTTTACCGCTCTATTCTGCTTTGGTCAGACCTCAGCTAGTATACTGTGTCCAGTTCTGGGCACCACAGTTCAGGAAGGATATTGACAAGCTGAAACATGTTTAGAGGAGGGGCTGGTAGAAGGCCCTGGAAACCATGAAGCCCTTTCAGGAGTGGCTTAGGGAGCTGGGGATGGTTAGCCTGGAGAAGAGAAGGTTAAGAGGGGACATGATAGCCATATGTAAATATCTGAAAGGATGTCACATGGAAGATGGGGCAAACTTGTTTTCTGCTGTTCCAAGTGTAGGACACAGAGCAATGGCTTCAAACTTCAAGGAAAGAGATTTCACCCAAGCATTAGGAAGAACTTCCTGACGGTGAGAGCAGTTTTGACAGTGGAATGCACAGCTTTCTCAGTGGAGTGTGGTTGAGTCTCCTTCTTTGGAGGTTTCTAAACAGAGGTTGGATGGCCGTCTGTCAAAGAGAGGGCCTTGGTTGTGTCTTCCTGCATGGCAGAAGGGGCTTGGACTGGAGGGCCCTGGGGGTCTCTTCTAACTCTTGAATTCTATGGTTCTATGACTGGTTTGTCCAAGTGGTTTGAAGAAGAGGGGATTTCAGCAGGTGTTGCTTGTCTCCTACTTGCAAAGCAGGCAACGTTTGCTGAAATTCCCTCTTCTGCACAGCCATCAAAGATGCAGAAGCCCTTTCCAGGGTCTAGTTTGGCAACTCTAGTCCCAGCCCTGATGTAAGGGATGGCTTAACAAGCACACTTTCAATGGGACCACTCCAGTTGGGATTAAAATTATAACTGGTCCCCTGAAGGGCCACGAGTGAATACTCAGGGAAAGAAAACTCCCAAGGCTTGAGGGCCATGTTGGTCCCCCCATGGACCCTGAAGACCCAAAGCCCTGCACACTCAGTTTATACCCCTGAAAATTGTGTGGCAGAGTGTGTGTTGAAAAAACAATGAGGGTTGGGCCAAGGTTTGGGTCTCCACTTGGTGTCACACACCCTTGACCCCCATGATAGATTTGCCTTAAGGTTGCCGTAAGTTGGAAATGACTTGAAGGCACACTACCACCACAGCCTAATTCTCATCACCACCAGGATGGACATTATTTCATCCCATTGTGGCTCCTCTTTGGTTACCCTGCTGGCAACCATGAGGAGGAGAAAGGAGAAGCGCACGGGGTGGTGGGGAAGGGGGAGAGATCCTTGCCTCTTGGCTTTCCTCCCTTAAAAAAGGAGTCTCCATTTGGCTTCATTAGGACCCTCAGCTTCGAGAACTGTAATGGCCTTGATGGTCTGATAAGTTTCTTGGTTTAATGGGCAAGATAATATGTAAATCGGCTAAGGAGCTGCCGGTCTAAAATGCTTTAGCTGCACCTTCATCTTTCAGCGGGCAGATAAGACGGCAGCTAAGCAATACTCCAACAGATAGATATTCAAGGGAGACTTGCAGGGCCCCCTCGTTTGTACATCTGGAAGCAGAGAAAGGGGGTCGGATCCCCCGGTGCTGGTAAAGCCCTCCAGCCAGGGTGTATTCCTGGGGAGAGGTGGAGGGAGACTCAAGAGGGCAGGCTGGCTGGGCTCCAGGGCAAGACTTCCTGCGTGGGAAATGAGGCCTTGGAATCAGATTGCTACGTTCCACCAACGCACATCAAAGGTGCCCCGGTGGACAGGGAAGCAAAAGGTTCGAGGACGCTAATCCTTATCAGCATGGCGAGGTAGAGAGAGAGAAGACCACTGACATGCTCTTTGCTTGCTGCCCGAGCCAAAAATGGGGGGGAGGTTCCAGTTCCCAAGCTGGGCCTTGTTAGTGAAAAAGTTACTGGTTTTGGACTATAGCTCCCAGAACTCCAAGCTTGGGAGCAGCAATTAGCTTTTGTAAGAAAGGGTGCTGCTGGATCAGACAAAAAGGATTAATTTTGCTTGGGAGCTGCTGAAGGGGCTGAGAGTATGCGATGTGCCCAAGGTTCCCCCAGTGGGCTTCCATGGCCGAGCGAGAAATCGAACCCTGGACTTTGGGGCCATAGTCCAAGACTCACACCACTATCCCACTCTGGTTCTCAAGGGAGAACCTAGACCTGAGCCGTAGCTTTCCTATAAGTTCTTTCCTCCTGTTCATAAAACCTGAAATCCTAAGGTTTAGTTAGTGGCAGTAAGAACTTTGACTTAAAATCTGCTGGAGCTTTGGCCACACCCCTTTTGCCTTGGCTCCGCCCACCCCGAGGACTTTTCTGACACTGACTTTGGTCCTTAGGCTAAAACAGGTTCTCCACCCTTGCTGCGAAACAGGAGGAGAGAATCATGCAGACTTCCAGATTTTAGGACCTCCAGCCCCCGAAGCACCCCATGAGGCATGCATGTTTCCCAGCCCTGCTGTAGAAGGAGCTCAACCTCTTTTCTTTTTCCAATCTAGCCATCTAGGCCCTCTTTGGGAACTCCTACTGCTAGCAAAGAGTCCACACCCTGCATATTCTTTGGAAGGGCTCTTGCTTTTATTCCACTCAGTCCTGAAGACAAGAAGGGCTGGCACACGATAAACAACTCCCTGTATGTCCAATCCTTCTCCCCGAGCTTGATGGGCAGGCACAGCAGAGAGAGAGACCGAAAAAGAAAGAGAGGCACAGGGCCCAGCTTCCTGTCTGCTCTTTCCCTAAATGCTCCTTGTCTCTTTCTCAGGAAATTGGAGCAAAATCCAATTTGGGGGTGGGCAGTGGAGAGGAAGAGAAAGGGAAGAGAATCCCTTGGGCTTTGGGCCGATCCAAGCCAAAAAAATTATGAGCTCAACCCAACAGCAGCTAAGGCAGGGCAACCAGGCAAAAGGCAACCTTTCAAAGTGGGGAAGGGACACAATAGGGCTACTGCAGTGTGGAAGAAGAAAGTAGCTCGTTTCTCCATGCAAAAGGCCTTGGGATTGTTGGAAAGCAAATTCTCCTGCTCATAGAAGGCATTTACCTCTTGAGTGATGTCCTTTTCGGACCCATCTCCACTACAGAACTACAGTTAGCCCTCCACATTCACTAGGGTTAGGGACGCAGGGCTCCAGCAAAAGCGGGAAAAAAAAACAAGAAATATCAAAATGTGTCCATGTGGAAAGGGGGCTGAGCCGTGGCAGACAGAGCAGGCACTCAGTGTCCAAACCAGGTCAGAGAAAGGAGAGGGAAGGGGAAATCAGCAAGGTAGCCCTTTACTTTCTCACTCTAGCCGATCTCTTTCCTTGGGTGTATCAGAAGAGGGTTTGTGGTTCTGAGAAATGAGTGTGTGTGAGCTTTCCTTAGGTGACCAGGCAGCAGCTGACGGAGGAGGAGGAGGATCAGAGGTAGGTTTTTAAAGGGATAGATGGCCTGATCAGAGCTGCTGAGAGGAAAAGTTCCTCCAAGAAAAGAAGCACTTGAGGTGGAGAGGGCAGCGGTTGCAAAAACGCACAAATAATCGAATATGTGAAACTGAAAACCCACAAATGTGGAGGGTGGACTGTACGCTCAACATACTTGCCTTTATTTTGTACAGTTGAGGGCTACGTTTTGGAACTGAAAATGAGGTTTTAGAAGACATGAGGACCTATACAGGGAGTTCTCTATGGTGAGACACCTCAAAGGCAGGTAGGCAAGCAGGCAAGAGGACAGATAATGACACCAAAACCAGAGCATGTGAAATATGGCAATCCCAGCTGAACAGCTCAGAGGGCCTTGTAATTCAGCAAAGGACAAAAAGGAATCATTCAGACTGTGATCAGTTTGTTACTTCTAAAATTGTGCTGCAGAAGGAATTCTCAGGCACATAGCAAATTTGTATTTCCTTTTTTCCCCCATAGTGGGGATTTTAAAAAGCTCCGAAAAGATCTGAGGCCTATTTTGCAGCAGAGCTAGTTAGACAGATCTTGAGCCCAGTTGTCAAAGCTCTGATCTGATTTACAGTAGAAACAGACCTCATGCCTCCATCGCAAGCCCACCCACACAATTTATGCCGCCTCACTCCATTTGGAATTAGCAAACATAAAATAGCACTCTGAGGTCTTGGGAGATCCACCCAGAAAGGATGGGGGCTTCTGGAATGTTTTATAAATGATTCTTAAATCACCCTTCTGCATTTTCCCTAACTGTAGTTCATCTGCAAAAAATATGTCCCAGCAATAAGCCACATCCTCTGGGTGCCGTCAAAGGTTTGTAGCAACAATAAAAGCAGGTCTTGAAATCGAGGCCTCCCATCAAAGGCTTCATGGATCCAAGACAGGCATGGACATTTCTCTCACTGGCAACTATGGTCAAATAGGTGCCAAAGGGCTTTTATTTTGAGACAATATGGAAACCTGTTGAACCAACACCACTGAGAGATGAATGTAAGTGCCATAAGCAGGAAACCATTCCCCCATTTCGAACCCCCCCTTTGGTAGTCCGGGATGGGGCCAGGAGAGGCGAAGAATTTCAACTGATCCTTTACTTGGCTTCACTCTCCCTGCCTCTCTATTTCCACAAGGTTTACTCATGCTCAAGCTTTGTTATCTCTTGCCTCCCTTCCTTGGAAAGAGAAGTGTTGCTCAGGAGTCCAACACTTCCTTGTTATGCAGAAGAATCCCACTTTCAATTCTCAGCATTTCTGCCAAAGGCTGGAAAAGCCCTTTGCCTGGGGCGCAAAACTGGGAAAAAACGCAAATGTGTCTGAGTGTGTCTGCGCGCAAGAGGCTGAGGCACGGTGGGACAAGCGGACACTCTGGGTCCAAACCAGGGCAGGAAAGGAGAGGGAAAGGGGTCATGTCAGCAGCGTGGCTTTCAGCTTCCTCTCTCTCACCCATCTCCTTCCTTGGGGGTGTGTGGGGGCACTGAGGGAAGGTTCATGGTATTGAGAAATGAGGCTGTGATCCTTCCTTAGCTGGCCAGGCAGTGGCTGGTGGTGGAAGAAGAGGAGGATCAGAGGCAGGTTTTTAAAGGGTTGAGGGGCCTGCTCGGAGCTGCCAAGAGGGAAGGTTCCCCCTGAAAAGAAGTTCGGTTCATGCCAAACGCAGGAGAAAGGAGAGAATTTCGATACAGGTTTTCTTTTTGCAAGAATTTACCAAGATTTGCCACTTCCTTTACAACCAACCTGGAAAGAACTTGAGTTTTTTCCCCCAAAAATGTCAAGATAGAGAAAGCAAAACTGACTGATTTCTGTATTCCTAGTAATCCTTGCAATTTTCTGACCACTGATCCCCACAAACAAGCTTCCTGCCTCTGGGGAACTTTCGGGGGAAAGCTGCCAACTTTAGTTCTGGTTGGCTTGGCAAACAAACTCATTTTGTGCCCCAATGCCACCCTCTCTCTCTGCCCTTGCCCCCTCCTCTCTGCCCACTGCCCCTCCACCTCCTCCTCTTCCTCCAGCTTCTTGGCTAATCAGTTGCGTTTGGGTCAGGAGACCATGCCTCCGCGATAAGAGCCTTTGCCTGACACTTTCCATGTCAGAGCACTCCATCTTCTGTGTATCTATCCCCACCAGAGAAAACACGCAGCCACTGATAAAGAAGGCAAACCGTTCCAGACACAGGGGGACAAAAATAGGGCAAGCCAAGCAACGCCGTCCCGCCCTCTCCCTCTCTCTGTCCCTGCTGAATTTTGCAAAAAAGAAAGAGAGAGAAACCAGGGCCAGGGGGAAAGGACAGGAACTATTGCCTGTGCTAAAAACAGCCAAGACAGATATCAGAGGGAAACTCCCGGAAAGAAAGGTGGACACCCCACTAGCTCAGACCAGCCCCAGTGGAGTGGGGCTCCATTTGAGCTTCTTTTGTCCCAGCCAAATGACTGGTGGGACGATGAAAACAAGGCAATCCACCTCCGGCGAATCAAGTCCCCTTCCAAGCATGGGATGGCAGAGATGAAAGCATTTGCTCATCAAAACCTTCCATGCAAGGGCAAACAACTGAAAGAGTTTCCTACTTGCTAGGCAAGATGGTGAAATTTTGGGTGCATTTTTTATTATTCACCTCCATCCCCAAAAGGATCATCTATGCAAAAAAAGCTTTGACTTTTGAAGAAATAAGATTGTTTTAGGGTTAAAAGCAACATTTTTGCATGGAAAACAATGTATTGGGTACAAATAAATTGGTATTGGTGGGGAGTGGTTGCAATTTTTGGGGGTGGCAAAAACTAAGTTTTTCTGCATGGATGATTTTTTTTTTTAAAGTCCCCAAGATGTGAAAAATCTCACACAAGAGGATCATTTTCGCAATGGGGCATCTCAAGTATATTGAGATATCCTTTCTTATTTAGGATGAGAAGATCTGGAAGTATTCCCTCCATCCCTAAGTCACAGCAAGTCAGCCAAAGCTGGGGTCCATTTCTTTTCAAAGACAACAGCTCAGGCTTCCAGTAGCTCAAAGCTTGTGTCCCACAATGTAATGTTGCAAGTGGAGATTCAATCTGTGCAAAATTCGCACACATTTGATTTGCAAAGAAAACAAAATTTTTTGCACAGGAAATAGAATTTCTGAACAGGAAATAATTTTATGCACCAAAAATGCTGTTTCTGAGGCAGAAAGAACACTGTATTCTGTGCAAAAGAACCACACGCAAATTTTGCAAAGAATATGTTGTGAATTGCGAATAGCTTCTCTAAGCAGGCAGAAAATTGCAGAAATTACTGATTGCTTCCTGGAGAACAAACTTTGTAAAGATTACATCCCTAATGCAGACAGGCATTTGGCCATTAGCTGGTTGCTGCAGGAGAGTTGTTGTTTTTTTTAAATGAGGGAAGGTGTATGTTTTTTCCCTCTATCTGTGATGTTTTAAATGCTTTTACACTGTAGTTAACTCCATGCTGTTTTTAAAATAACAGTTTATTCAATTTTTTTTTTTTTTTTTTTACTGTTGTGATTGATTTTAGCTATTTTCTGCCTGAATCTGTATTGTAACCTTCCTTGGCTCCAGGGAGAAATGCACAATATAAATTAATTAAATAAAAACAAGAAGGAAGGAAAGAAGGAGTTTTGCATGATGGCATCCGATTGGCTCCCACCAGCCAGCTGGCCTGGAAGTTATCGGAATAATTCTTATCTCTGAGATCATTAACCAAATTGGGCCGGTATCAGCCTGTGCACTTGTGATAATAAAGTTACAAAAGGAATGGAGGAAAAGTACAATGAAGCTTCTAGCTTTTCACGATGTTGAGATGAGCATGTTCAGTTCTGTCCATAAAGCTTTATGTCAGTGGGACTTCTGGGAGAAAGAGAGGGAGAAAATGGGGGGAAAGAGAGAGTTCCATGCACATTTGCACGTGGAATCCTACAATGGGCCAGAAAATGCAGAAGGATGCCAGAAGGTTTTCCAAACACATTACTGGTGCCTACATTCCAAGGTTTCTAAGTAGAGCTCAGAAAAGTGGCTGATTTGGATTACAACTCCCAGAACCCCTTGCCAGGGGAATTCTGGGACTCTGTAAGCCAAACTGCTCCCTTCCCCAAGATCTGCTTTCCAGTGACACCCTTCAAGTTCCTACACATACCTCTCTTGGGGATCTCCATCCTAACAGGATGTGTGCATGTGCCTTTAAGTCACTTGACAATTTAGGTGACTTAATTATGATGGATTTCATAGGATTTCTTTAGGCAAGGAATACTCAAGAGGTGGTTTTGCAAGTTCTTTCCTCTGAAATATCACCCACAGCAGTCCGGTATTCACCGGCAGTCTCCCATCCAAGTACCAACCAGGGCGGATCCTGCTTAGCATATGAGATCATAGAGAAATCTCGTGCCTTCAGGGTATTTTGGGCACTATTCCAGAAAGAATGGAGTAAAACAAAAGAAGCCCTGAATGATGACGCATCTATTAATAAGACTGTGGCCCAGCGTAGCTAATGGCTGGAGCCAATCTCCCAGATTATCACAAGGAACGAAGTCCATTTCCCGCCCCCTCCCTGCCGGTTCTGTGTGTGTGTGCACGCGTGTGCTTGCTCGTCTCACTGCCCCTAATCTTGGGATCGGTGGTGCTGGCGCTCGTTTCACCACCCTGCAGGTTAATACAATTCCGCCCTTATCTTATCTCCCCATCAGTTTCCTGGCAAAGCCGGCATCCAATTGGCTCCCATCAGCCAGCTGGCCTGGAAGTTATCGGAATAATTCTTATCTCCGGGATCATTAACCAAATTGGGCCAGTATCGGCCTGCGCACTTGTGATAATAAAGTTACAAAAGGAATGGAGGAGAGGAAAAGGGAAGATGAAGAAAACAAGGCGAGGGGATGCCATCTGAAGAAAGGCTCTGTGCTCCCCAGGGTGCCTTCTTGGGCACTGTGGAAGGATTTGGACAGAAAGGTGGCACTGGAAGCAACTCAGACTTGCCATGCCAAGTCCAGAGAGCAGTCCTGGTGGTTCCTATGTCAGGCAGTGGGAGGGTGGGGTTGAACCTGCTCTGATTTTTAGTCTGAACTCTCCAAAATGCTTAATCATTTCTCAAAAATATGTTTGTGAAATAGAAACCTCTGGTTTTTAGTCTAAACTGTAATGCTGCTCTCCAAGGTACTGGACTGCATCCCTCTGGTTTTGAGTCTGAACTTTAAAAGAACTCTCCATGGTGCTGAATCCTTTCTCCAAATCCAGTTCTAGAATGGGACTGCTTTAGCTTGTCAAAGGGATGGTGGCCTCCCACCACAGAACTGCTTCCCTGGTTTGCCAGATTGCTATCAGAGAGCTCTGCTGCATGAGATGGAACAAGGGTGAGAATAACATGACCCTTCCAATGTGGCTGAACTGAAATTTCTAGTACTCTTCTCTTATGCTGGCTAGGGCTGATGGGAGCTGCAGTTCAATCACATCTGGAGAGTCACAAGATTGCCATACCCTGGCTGGAACAAGGGAGGCAGTTCAGCAGTAAAGATTCACCATTGGAGTGGAATGAGCAGAGAACCCGTTTTCAAACTGGGTTGCTTCAAACATCAAGAGTATATTTTCAAAATGCAATGGCAAAGCCCTATGAAAGTGGAAAACCCACAAATAACTCTAGCCCCTTGCAACCATATTTAACACACACAAAAAAGTATGATCTACATATGCAGCTCGCTGTTACATGCCTTCAGTGTGTCAGGGTTCCTTCGCAAGGCAAAACCGGGTGGCTAATGGGGCTTGCCACCTCTCCCACTGCTGCCCTATGCCCTTTTTAAGAGGGACTTCTAAGCCTTGTTTGCAGCCTCTTGGTTTTGCAAGGCTTGCATTTCCTATTAAAAATGGTATAAGGTAGCTCTGGAGGCGGCAGCAAATAATCAAATCCACAAAAGTGAAATCCACAAATGAGTGCAGAAATAAGAGCTAAGCTTAAGAAGAAGGTGCTTCAAACTTTCAGAAAGGTGGGAAAACCTACAAAAATACCAAAAACCTACAGAAAACCATACAAAAAGCCTATAAAAGCAACAGAAGTGTTATAGGGAAGCTCGGACAGCCGTCAGAGGAACTGGTGAGGTGGGGGTTGATTTGGCCCCTGGGGCTGGATTTTCTCCACAAAACAAATCTTGTGTTTTAAGCCTGTTTATTAAAAGCTAGTTTCCCTTTGAGAAGCTGCAAACTTGAGGCAAGAAGGAATACTTGAAAAAAAAAGAAAAGAAAAAAGGCAGCCCTGACAACTCAACTAGCAAAATGATGCACGATAGCGCCAGCCTGATAAGATGGAGGGGGCGATTGGGGAAGAGTTTTAAAGCTGCGTACAAGCCCACGTCTTCACTCTTCACCTTCCCGCACAAAAGGAAATCTCTCCAAAGGGGCTAAGGAGATTATCCCGTCTTTGCCAGCGCAAGTGCTCAAGAAAATCAGGGCCAGCGCTGGGAGTAACAAAGGAGCCATCGGGACTGTAAATTCGATTGGGAGAAACAGAGGAGGGTCTCTGTAAAGACCTTCCCCTTCTCTCCCCACACTCAGGGAAGGCACTCCATTTTGTCCCCAGGAAATTGTGGCCTGGGGCCACACGTGGCCTACGGATCTGTTTTTGTGGCCCTTAACCCATCCTAATCCCCTGGATGACTCCTTTTCTGGTAGAAAAAAGAGAGAGAGAGAGAGAATATAACCTAGGAATATTTTCTGCTGCTCCAAAAACTAAGACACAAACCAGTAAATTCAAATTGCAGGAATTTGCAATTTCCATCTAAATCTTTGGAAGAAATTCCTGAATGCAAGAACTGTTTGAGTGTGCAACAGACTTTCTCAAAAGGTTGATGGAGTCTCTTTCATTGGAGGTCTTTGAACAGAAGTTGGATGGCCAGCCTCAGGAGTGCTTTAACTGTCTACTCCCTCATGGCCAAACTACAAACCACAGAATTCCACAGGATTTTGAAAGCAGAATAATAGCACTATAACAGTGTAGTGTGGAAAGGGCCTATGTTTCTGTGCTTCCCTGTGAATTCCTTCTCCCAGAAGCCTGCATGAGTGGCAATTTGCCTTTTAAATGGGTTGTAAGTGGTATACTGCATCGTTTAACATCAACAATACAAATTTTTGAAAACTGGAAGTGCACTTATAGCCTTTGCTGGGATTTTTTTTTTGTAGGGAGCAGGTGCATTTTGGCAATCCATGTGGCCCCAGTATCATAGAACTGGCCCTTGTGCCCACTGTGATCATGAACCCCTTGCCTAGAGTAAAAGTGTACATCTCCTCTCCTCAGAGAAGTTAACAAGGACTCGATGGACGTACAGCTGTATTCTTTAACTCAAAGCAAATTAGCCTAACCAAAATCCCTCCCTCCTCTTGTCTCATCATCCTCACCACACAAGGAACAGCAGCAAGTGGTGGGGGGCAGCGAATTTGCCGAACTCAACTGAAGCAGCCTTTGCACACCTTCCAAAACTGTATCCAAGAGGAAACCCCTTTCGCTTTAACAATTTGCACATTTGTGAGGCTTATTTGGAACAGGGAGATTTCCACACAAATAAAGTGCACACAATACAGTGTTCAAATTTTAAAATGCAAAAAGCTAAACATGTCTGCCATTGGAAAAAAAATATGCATGTGCTCCCTTTAGTCAATGAAGGAAATGCACAAATTCATATTGCAAGAATAAATGCGCACATGCAGGAACAAACTTGAGTTAAATTGTGTAGGAACTAAGGTAAGAGGAGGAAAGAAAACCCCTGAAATCTCACAACCTGACGGGAAGCGACAACAGGATGAAGACACAGGCTGAATCAGGAGAAACCCAACACAAACAGCCTGGAAAGATTTTTTACATCCCTCAATCCAGGTGCTAAACTTTGACTGTGGGCAAATCATGTTTTTCCAGAACCCTGTGAACTGCAAACAGCAAAAGGCTGTTCCCGTGCCAAAGAACTGCCAAACTTTAGCACCTGCGCTTTTCCTGGCAAAGGCTCAAGGGAGACTGGCAGCTACCGTCAGGAGAGAAAGAGGGGTTTCTGGTCTAGCAACATGGTGGCTCAGCTCTCCTTGGTTCCTGGATGCTGAAAAGGAGCACGCTGTGCCGTACCCTGGCACACTCACGGTGCACCAGATCAAACTGCCAGCCAGTCAGGATGGGGCAAGGTAGGGAACCAGGTGACCCCTCCCCTTCTCCCCCGCATCCCGCCGTCTTCTGAGCTCTGCCCCTCACCTTGGCCTCTTGGCAGCCATTTTCCCCAGCCGCCCTCGGTGGGGGTGCCCTGTCGCTCTCCTCCCTTTTCCTTTCAACGTGGCATCCGTGCCACCAAAAGCTCCCTTGCTGGGTGCAGGTCTATGTGTGGGTGGTGACTCGCACACCCCAGGTCCCTTTGGCCTCTCCCCCTTCCCGCAGAAAGTTCTCTTACCAGCCCACGCCCCCTCTCTCCATGTGCCCGGCCTCCCACCGCCACCCCCCACAACCGCTTATAGCCGGCTATTGGGGATTTCTCTTGCCCTATCGCAGCCCAGCATCGCTGGGGAAGTTATTGATTTTTTGACACAGTTAACAACAGCAAATCTTTATCGCCGCAAACCCTGACCCCATTAATGGAGGAGCTTTTACCAAGCCTGTAGAGCGGCGGGAGGCCCTCTCTACCCACCCCTCCTCCACTGTGGCATCAGCCACCTGCCTCTGAAGCCAGAGTGTTCAACCAAGAGTCACTGACAGTGGGAGAAAAGGGCACAGAGCAGTCCTTGTGGAGATAGGGAAGGAGCACACCTGCCTTCAGCACAGCCCTTCCCCATCCTTCATGCTTAAATCACAGAATCATAGAATCGGAAGAGACCCCAAGGGCCATCCAGTCCAACCCCGTTTTGGCATGCAGGAAGACACCATCAAAGCACTCCCTTTGCAGATGGTCATCTGGTCTCTCTTTAAAAACCTCCAAAGAAGGAGACTCCACCATACTCCCAGGCAGCATATTTCACTAATGTTTAGGTGGAATCTTTTTCCTGGAGTTTGAATCCACTGTTCTGTATCCTAGTCTCTGGAGCAGCAGAAAACTAGCTTACTCCATCTTCCATAGGACATCCTTTCAGATATTTAAACATGGCTATTATGTCAGCTCTTCACCTTCTCTACTCTAGGCTAAACACACCCAGCTCCCTAAGCCACAATACATATGCAAGGTATGCAAGCGTGTTTCAACAACCAGACTCTCACAAGGACATGGAAGGGGGAAAAGAGCTTGGG
This sequence comes from Iguana delicatissima, assembly GCA_948472985.1. NCBI lineage: Eukaryota > Metazoa > Chordata > Lepidosauria > Squamata > Iguanidae > Iguana > Iguana delicatissima. Next base: position 127,544 of record CAOKZL010000747.1, on the reverse strand, counting down.
GATATTTGTGTATTTATTAAAAATTGTTGTGGTGATTGCGGTGGTGGTTGCATTTATTAAAATATTTATACTCCAACCTATGTCTGCAGACTGCAGGGCTCATTTGAATGATTTGAAATAATTTAAAAGAGCAAAGATAATTTAAAGGTTAAAAGAATACCAAAGCATTTAACACCCAGAACAGGAAAGCTTAGAAATGGTTAAAATATTTTAAAAGCATTTGAGTACAAACTTGGATGAAATCAGTCATGCCCCCCAATATGTTTTTGCTGGGTGACAGAATGACAGCAGCATGGGCACCAATCGGGTCCAGTCCCATTCCCTCTCCTTTCCCTGACCCAGTTTGGTTCCTGGGGCCCCTTCTCCCTACCATGCCTCAGCCCCCTTTCCACAGTCACACACACACACGCACACACACACACACACACATTTTGACATTTGCAGTTTTTCCACTTTTGCTGGGTTCCTGCACCCCTAACCCCCAACTGTATTTTAGAAAAACAAAATACGGGGTAGACCTTCATATCCATTGATGAGCCTAACAAAAGTAGGGAACCTGTACGGTGCAGTGCCTTGTGTGCTGGATGAAAATCCCATGAAACAAGGGTTCACATCCCTGCTCAGCCATGGAAATGCACTGGGTGACCCTGGCCATGTCACACTCGGAGTAACACAGCGTCAACCCTCTCTGGTTGCACCGTTCTCCAGTGCATTTATTCCATCGCAGAACACAGAGAAGCCTTTGGGCAGGTGAGTAACACCTTTCAGCTGCTCTGTTCTACTGCCAATTTGGATGACTAACATGTGGAAGAAGGGTGTTTCCCTACACAAGTCTGTTTAGTACAAAGGTGGGAAACCTCTTTTAGCATGAGGGTCATATTCAGTTTCTGAAAAGTATTTGAGGGCCGTGTGCTGTGGGTTCCCAAGGCAAAAGACGCACAGCAAAAAAAAGGCAGGGTTATTGGAATGATTTGCACAGCCAGAACGGACTAGCGGTTGGGGTATTGGACAAAGACTCCGGGAGACCCGGGTTCGACACCTTGCTCTCAGCCATGGAAACCCGCCTGGTGATCTTGGGCAACGTTACACTCTCTCATCCTCAGAGGAAGGCAAGGGCAAGTCTCCTTTGAACAAATCTTGTCAAAAAATGGTTTAACTAGAAAAAAGCCATGTGCCTCCCCGGGCATCTGGAACAGAAGGCAAGGAAGGGAAAAGATAATACCAGAGGACTCCATCAACTTCCCTAAGTAGATGCTTGGGAACACCCTTCCCTCTAACTCTGGCTGGTCCGGGGTTAAAAGGGCTTTGGTTTTTCCTGGGGAAGCCCTGCACTTGCAACTGGGGCTGCTTAAACAAGACCACTCAGGGAGGCGAATCGGGACGGGAGGAGGGGAAGCAAGGTGGGTGACGCCGGCACTGATAAGCCTGCCGGCAGCGGTGTAAAAACAGAAGAAAAGGCAGCGCAAAAGAGTCCTGTCCTTTCATTAGACACAATAACCCACACCCCGGCGGGGGAGAGATAGGATCACGGTTCATTCCAGGCCTGAATACACCACCCTCGCTGCCAGGATATGATCAGACCCTCCAAAGCCCCATCTGCCTTTTGTCCCTTCTCCTTGGAGCCGATGGTATCGGGGAGCGGTCCGGCGGGCGCTCCTTTTTATGAGAAATTCTCTCAAAGGGTGTTCTGGGGTGGGGAGGGAATAAATAAGATCTGATGTGGATGCAGAAAAACAAGGAGGGGGCCTGACAGAATGAAGAGGGGTCTTTGGAAATGGGTTGGGCAGTTCAAGAACCAGAGGCACAAATTTCCTTGGAGCAGGCAGAAGGAAAACTTTAGTGCCACCTCCCATACTCTGCGTGTATGTGTCCATCTGTGTGTCTTTTTTTTTTAATAGCCATACCATGCATTACACTAACTGGTGGTCTTCAGTTAAGTCTCACACACTTGACATACAGTCAACCCTCCACAGTCACTAAGATTAAGGGCACAGGACTGCTGCAAAAGTGTAAAAAAATTGCAAATATTAAAGTGTGTGTGTGTGTGTGTGTGTGTGGGAAGGTACCAAGGCGTGGTGGGGAGAACGGGCACCCGGGGTCCAAACCAAGTCAGGGAAAGGAGAGAGAAGGAGAGGTTGGCACGGGGGCTCTACACTTCCTCTTTCTTGCCCATCTCCTTTATTGGGGGTGTGTGAGGGGATGGTTTTTTGGTGCTGAGAAACTGAGCCTACAGCTGTCCTTAGCTGGCCAGTCAGCAGCTGGTGGGGAGGAGGAGGACCAGAGGCTGAATTTCAAAGAGCTGCATGGCCTGATGGGAGCTACCAAGAGGAGAGCTTCTCCCAGAAAAGAAGCACTTGAAGTCGGTGGGGCAAGGGTTGGAGAAACTCACAAATAATCAGATTCATGAAAGTCAAACCCACAAATGAGGAGGACAAACTGTACTGACGCTGCAGCCAGAAGCAAAGTGGAAGGAGGCTGGATGGCCATCTATCAGAGGAAGTGCTTTGACCGTGTTTTTCTGTATGGTAGAAAGGGGATGGTCATGCGGTCTCTTCCAACTGTATGATTCCATGAATTCAGTTCTCTCCAGTGCCCAATCAGTGCATCACCCCATAATATCCCTCTTGAGATACGGGGAACCGGCGTATGAAAGGTTCCCCTCCCTTTTTTGAATCCAGCTTCTAGAACCCCTTGGCCACAATTACGATAGTTAGGGGATTCTGGGAGCTGTAGTGGCAAGAAGAGGTGTTTCCAGGCTCTGCAGGATGTTCCAGCCAAATGTCATGGTGATGGAGGCCACCTGTATCCCAGCATGCAATGGGCTCCCACCACCGCCTGGACTTCTCAACCGCCGCACCCCCACCAGCACCGTAATCTAAAACAAATAGGACTATCTAGCGTAAAAACTCTCCTATGAGTGATAAAGAAAAATAGCTGGAATAATTTTTCCCACCCACACATACCAACGTGAAGGGGAAGAAACTACATGCAGGCAACTCAGCTCTCTCTCTCATTTTCACACACACACATACACATAAAATAATCGGGAAGATCGCGGCCAGCCCTGCCCTGTCCATCAGAACTGGGCTGTCCCTCCTCACGCCGCCCTGCTTGGCCTGATAATAAACCTTGAGGTTTGCACAGAAAATTTCAGGCTGGGAGAGATTACTCAGACAGGAGTCACAGGGCAGATAAAAAAGAAAGAAAAGGAAGGAGGCAGAGAGAAAGAGGGAGGGAGGGGGGAAAATGGAGCAAAAATAGAGGTTGGGGAGAGGAAAAGGGGGAGAACGTGGCTGTTTTAATTAGATAGCAAGAGACTTTGACAATATCCACAGTCATTAGCTGCAACCACAGCTTAGAAACGTTTCCCTTTGGGGGACTACAACTCCCCAAGTCCCCAGGAGAAGGCTGGGAGTTGTAGTCTGAACACAGAGAATGGACAGCCTGCCCCCTGCAACATCCCCTGGTAGGGTATCTTGATCCAGATATCTTACAGACAAGCAACCCACTGGAACAGGATCACTGTCACGCCCTCCTTCCCACTTGGCTACTACATTTGGAAACAGAAGACTGGATACCAGGGACTGTATATAAAGCGACATTTGCCAGGTCACCTAAGGCGAGTCAAGAATAATCTCCAGGCGACCAGCCATAAAAACCTGATAAAAGTTGGGTCGGGGGTTCGCTTGGTCACCCCCAGTGGTGACTAGAGGAAGAGAGTGTTGTGACATGCTCTGAAGGCATGTGAGGTTGCAACCTTGTTGGGGGCTTGGGGGTCATTTTTCTCCCTTTGGGAACCTCCTGGGGTTGCACAGATTGCCAAAAATTACAAAAAACAGGAAAATTCCCCCCTCCTTTTAAAAAAAATGGGTATTATTGGACACTAAACACTGTAAAGGATGAGATGCTACCTATTTAAAAGGAGATTTGGCATCCCTGGACACTTTCAGCGGAGAAAGGTCATAGAAAAGGGGCACTTGGTGGAGTTTGGAAGGGTCAAAAAGAGCGTGGGGGGGACCCAGTTGGTCCCAGGGCCACACTTTCCCCAGCCCTTTATTAATGCCTGGAAGGTAGACCCCCAGGAACTCATATAGATGTCCCCATTAAATTCCACGACAGATGGACAAGGAATTACCTGACAGATGATCTCTTTCCATATGACCCTGCCTGGACCCTGGCATCCTTGGGAGAGGCCTTTCTCTCCCTCCAACCACCTTCATGGGGACAGGTGATGGGCACTCAAGACAGGGCCTTCTCAGTGATGGCCCCAAGACTTTGGAACTCCCCTCCCAGATGGTTGGACACACCCTTCTCCTCCCTGTCTTTCCAACAGCAGGGGAAAACCTTTATTTCAGCAGACTTTTGAGAACAAAAGGAAAGGACATTTAAAAGAGTGCGCGACCATTTTGACTGTACCATTTTTAAAAAATTATTTGTAATTATATTTTTCAATATTTAATATTTATATTTGTTGGCCATCTTGGGTTCCAGGTCAGGAGAATGGTGGCGAATAATTAAACTTGTAGAATATCCTCCCCTTGGAAGTCCAGTTGGTGTGTCAACACTGGTATCCTTTTGGCACCAAGTCAAAAGGTGGCTTTTTTATTAAAGCCTTCAGGCCTAATTGATTCAATCCAGGTTACCCATGCGCTATAGTTGCACTGTTTTAAATTGTTTTCACTGATTTTAAATTGTCTGCTTAAGGCTGATGAATTAATATATTTTTAACCTTTTAAAAATTATTGTTATTACTTATTGTTTTTAAATTGATTTTATTGCCAGCCACCTTGTGGTCTTTGCAAACAGGGCAAGCAAGTGAGGTTCTGTGATTCTATTCTATGGATATCATGAACTGCCAGAAAGACAAATTAATGCATCGTAGAGCAAATAAAGTCCAAACATTCACTAGAACCCAAGATGACTAAGCCGAGGCTGTCGTACTTTGGACATATCAAGAAAAGGTAATAAATGCTTGGGAAGGTGGAAGGCAGCAGGAAAAGAAGAAGACTGTATTAACAGGCCGACTGACTTCATCAAGAAACCCTGAGTTTGCAAGACCTGAATAGGGCTGTTATTAACTGGGTGACTTGGAGTTCCCCCATTCATAAGGTTGCCATAAGCTGAAGTCAACTTGTCAGTAATTAATAACAACATAAGTAAAGACGGTGGCAGGAGGACAACATCTGACACAAAACTAGCTGTGCTGTGGAGGAAATTCTGGGATGTGCAATTCCCATAGATTTTCAAAGCTCTTCTGTGGGCAGGCTGGCCAGACTGTATTTGCCCCATATGAGGTGACCAAGGGAGAAATTCATGGCTTGGTCACCTCAAAAGCAGAAGCAGGTTTCTCTCTTTAACTTCCCGGAGGAAACAGAAGGCGAGAAGGCGGCATTCAGCTCCTTATTCCTGCCTCCCTACAAAGTAATTAATGATAAAAGTGCTTTGCTGAAAGACAAAAAGGAAATAAAAAGTGACAAACGGCCCCACATAAAAAGGCCCAGGGGTCGGCAGATACATTTGAATATTTGATGGGGTGTGAAAATAAAGCAGCCAATAAAAAGGAAATAGGACGATAAAACACCAAGACCCAGTTACAGGTTGGGAAGGCTGCTTCTGCAGACTTTCCAATTATTCCTCTTTCCCCCGCAACCCAATCTTCTCCACATTTTAAAGGAGGTTATTAGGTATTCTGAAAGTCCTTCCAGTGGCGCTGATGAAGCGGCCGGGGAACCAGGAGGGGGGCACGGGTTGGCGGCTTGATCTATCTGTGAGGCTTCAGCATCGCTCACTGTGTGGGAGGTACTGCAGTAGAGTAAGGGTCCTCATTGCTAATTCCCTCTCAGCCATCCCAGTGCAGGCCTTTCACAGGGTTCACTAGAAATGGAGAATCCTAGAGTTGGAAGAGACCCCAAGGGCCCTCCAGTCCAGCCCCCTTCTGCCATGTAGGAAGACATAATCAAAGTGCTCCCTTGGACAAGTGGCCTTCCAGCCTCTCTTTAAAAACCTCCAAAGAAGGAGGAGACTCCACTATACTCCCAGGCAGGCCATCTTTGCTACCACAAATCTTGCCACCTTCAACCTCTCACTCATGACTCTTGGGGTAAAACTGAGAGCAGGCCAACCCAACCTCTCGTGGGCAACTCAGAACTCCCGCTGGGGTGGAACCGGCCTGTTTTGCTGACGAGCCAGAGAGTTGTGAGAAAAGGAAGGAAATGGAATGGGCAGCCACATCTGCAACGCTCCCAAGTTGAGGATTATAGATTATAGCTATCAGCTATTTGCATATCAGAATTTTAAAGCAGCCAAGACCCCTCCAGCGAACAAGGTCACAGGAAAGATTAAAAAGCGGGGAAGAAAAAAAAATCCTCTCTCTCTCTCTCATATTTTCCTCTCCTTCCACTGACTTTCTTGTTTCAGTTGATGCGCCACATGGTGCAGACAGAAATGTGGCAGAGATGCCTTCTTTCCCATCCTAGGTCTTGGTTCTGACACCCACCAGTGACTATGCCAGAAGAACGGTGGCTTGTGCAAGTCTCACAATTCAACAGGAACAAAGAGGGCACACCACAGCCCACCCACATCATGCCCCTTCAGACCATGGTTTTCAGTCTTGGGTTTCCAGATGTTCCTGGGTCACAGTTACCATAATCCTCGTCCACTGGCCATGCTGGCTGGGGCTTCTGGGAACTGAAGTACAAATGCATGTCTAAAACTAGGAATCATTGCTTCTGAAGGTAAGAAGAGACCCACTGGATCAGACTGAAAGGACAGCTAATCTACTCTCCCTTGCTTGGGTGTGATGATCCCAGGCTCTTTTTGGAAAATCAGAGCTTATCAACAACCATGACCTGGTAGATGCACCAATCCCAAGTGGTCTCTTGGCACAGTCGTTTTGATTCTCCAAATGTTTTGGACTTCCACTCCCAGAATTCTTGATTATTGGTAATGATTATTGGTAATGCTGGCTGAGGCTTCTGGGAACGGATGTGAACAACATCTGGAAGACCAAAGGCCAGGTGAACATCTGAAAGACCATGGCCATTTCCACACGAGACTGTTATAGTGCTATTATTCCACTTTCAACATCTTATCCTGAAAGGCTCCTCCCTAAACTGCAAACCCCAGGATTCCATAGGACGTTGAAAGTGGAATAATAGCACTATAACAGTCTAGTGCGGAAATGGTCCATATCTCTATGAGCCTGTTTGAAGTCTAAGATTCTGGCAAGGACCCTTCTCTCCATCTCCCTACCTTCCCAGGCTTGTTTGGTGGGAAAACAGGAGACAGGGCCTTCTTGGTCGCTGCTCCCAAACTTTGAAATGCCCTCCCTAGGGAGGCCAAGATGGCCCCATTCTTGCTCTCTGTCCTTATTTTGTTAAGACTTCCCTGTTACATCAGGCTTTTGGAAACTCACAGCAAGGGGATCTTAATGGTCTGCAGCTCTGTTCATTGTTTTCTAATATTCTGTCTTTTAATGAATTTTCAATGGTTTTAACTATATACTGTTTTATTGTTTTTAAACAGGATGGATAGTTAGCTAGGAATGTTTTGTATGTTTTAATGGTTTTAATAATTAAAACCATTAAAAGATGGGACTCAAAGGGGCTTACAAATTACTGGGCTGGTCAGGTGAGATATAAATGCATAAAACAATGACCACAACCACAGCCACAATGACACAGAGGCCCCAACCCCAGGAATATATCTATTCCAGTTTTTAAAACACTTTGTGGCAAGGAGTTCCACTGATCAGCTGCTGGACAAGGAAGAATCCATCAGCTTAAGTTAGTATTGCACCCTGTCCTACAATGGGGCAGCTTCAGTTCCCTTACATGCATAAAGTCCTAGCTTTGAACTAGCTTGGATCTCCCTAAAACATCACCCTCGGAAGGTCCAGACAAGTGGAAGTCTCGGCGGAGCAGTGAATCCGCTCTCGGTTTTGGTAGCTCCATAGGAACTCTCCAAGGTGCTCAAAGTATTTTAGGGAAGGGTTTCAGCACCTTGGATAACTCCTTGAAAGTCTGCACTAAAATATGGAGTGGATTCGCTGCCCCACTGACCTGGGATCCATTGGTTTCTGTTGGTCTGGAAGGGACAAAACTCAACAGGAACCCAGGAAAAAGAAGGGGGAAGAAAGCACAGCTTTGAACCCCAGCTGCCGCCTGGCCTTGGTGCAACAGCAGCAGCAACAACATCTTCCTAGCCTGCCAATGCTGACACATGGCGGATCCTGCCAGATAAAGAATTTCAGGCTGCTCAAAGTTTCCTTTTTCTTCTTCTTCTTCTGTTTTTTTTTTATTTTTTTTAGCCCATTCCATTCCTGATAAGTGCACTGCCTGCATGGAGACTGATAGAAGGCCCTATCACGGCGGTTAGCAGCGAAAGGAAAAAGCCTATCGCCAAAGCATCACCGGACTCACATCAACTCCCAGCCACACAGAAATTAATATCACTCCAATTACCAGAGTGGAGATGGGCTGCGCGGCGGCGATAATAAAATCTCTTTTACATAAAGAATGCAAATAACCAACTCCAGCAAAAAAAAAAAAAAGGAGGGTGGGGGGGCACAGGGAGGGAGAGGGGAAGAAGGGAAAGAGGATGAAACAGGCTACACCCTTGCTTCCCCCTCTTCACTCTTCAGACTCAAGAATTTGGCCCCAGGACCTCAAAGCACGCTATAAATGCAGTTAGCAAGTTGGTAGCCCTCTGGCGCAAGAGTGTTTCTGAGCATGTTTGGAATATGCATTACTCTTGCGACGCTGGGTCTTTTCTGCATCCCAGAGACTCTTGCACAGACAAGTGAAAAATAAAAATGAGCACCTGACTAGCCAGGTGATAGATCTCCACACTAACAGAATCTAATTAATTAATTAATTAACTTCTCACCTTTCTCCTGGTACGAGACCCAGGTGGGGTTACAACACAGCTCGCTACATCTTGCCATGCAGGATCAGACTTGCATAAGCAGCTGAAGGAATGGGATTTTTCAAACATGGGGGCCACACCACCAAGACTATGCCTGTACATTAGTGGTGGCTTAAATGTGTCCCCCTCCCGAAGGCTGTTTTTATTGCCCTCCGCCCCACCGGACCCCCTAGGCTGTCCTCTTTGGGGGACAAGATAAAGGCACACTGCCTTCCCTGGAAACCTCTAGGAGTGGTGATTCATCTTTTAACACTAAAATTAACATTAAAATCAACACTAAAATCACCTCGTTTCTCAAAACGAGAAGTAGACTTCCATCAATTTTCCACCCACTTCCATTCTGGTATTTCTGGCAGACCTAGTGGCTCTTGGATGCTCTCGGGGGACACAAGGTTGACCCACAGACCTGCTCTATATCAGGGATGGGGAACATGGTGTGCTCCAGATGTTGTTGAACCGTCACTCCCATCATCCCTGAATAATGGCTGTGGGGCTAGGACTGATGGGAGCTGCAGTCCATGGCTGCGCAATGGGAACTGAAGAGGGTGCTCCAGCTGATCTTAAACACTGCAGGGAGACAGATGGGAAAAGGGGAGGTGATATTTAACAGAGATTCAGCAGAAACCTGAGCAGACTTTATGTCCTCATGCTTAATACAGGGAGGAAATGATATAATTATTTCTTTAATTTATACCCTGCCTTTTTCTCAATATGGGACTCATGACAGCTTACAATAGAAGTTAAAAAATAAATATAGATAAAACAATATATAATACGGAAGCTGTAAAAAAATCCATGAAACAAACAATCCAGTTAATATATTTTGGGACTTCTGCTTGGTATAAAGAAGAGTACCAGGAATGAGTGCTTTATGCCAAAGCTTGGAAATATTTAATTAAAAATTAATTCATCCCAATTTGTTAAAAATTTCAACAGCAATGTTCCAATTCATTCTTGCAGTGGCATTCCTTCCAAGCACTGGTACACAAGGTTCTTGTTCTTGAATTCATTATGGTTTATGATTTAGTGAATTAATTCATGAATATATCGACAAACTGCCACTTAGGGCTTTAGATGTTATCATCGCCATCTTGGAATCAGACCAGAAGCAGACTGACAACTAGTGTAACCCCTTTAAAAACTGGAGTTATATGGCTAATGGAGTCAAGTCAGAAGTCTAGCTACTGCATTTTGCATTAGCTGAAGCTTCTGATTTGTCTTCAAGGGCAGCCCCATGGAGAATACACTGCAGTAGTCTAGCCTCCTTAATTCCCTCGTGTTTGCTACAGGAAGAAGGCAAGAGGAAAAGAACTGACAAAAGAGTGGACCATGTGTTGAAAGAACAGTATATAATCTCACGACGGATATGCAAATATTGAAAAAAAAAATCTGAAACAGCTCTGGTCCCAAGCATTTCAGATAAGGGATACTCAAACTGTATGGCACTCGTTAACAAGATTAATGAATAAATAAGGTGCATTGGGTCCCACATTTGGAGAAAAGCAGAAGTTAACTAATGAATTAATTAATACAGAAGATATCCCATTCTCTTGTATGGTAGTCAAAAGCCCCTTTGGCAGCAGCCAAAATCCTACCTGAAAACAAAGTCTTTCCTGCTGAAAACAAAGTCTTTGCTGCTGGCCTAAGGACGAAAGGGAAGGCCCCAACCTAGTCTGCCATAGTAGGAAGCTCCAAAACCTAGGAGCAGCCACCAAAATGGTCCTGTCTTACGTCCCTACCAGAACAAGTTGTGAGGGCAGAAGGATCAAGAGCAGGAACTTGCCAGAGGATCTCAAGCCCTGGGCAGGCTGATATGGAAGCATACAGCTGAGTACCAACACGTACAATTAATTTGCATGGTGAAGCCACCCTCTATGCACTCCGTTGAAGCCCGTGTAAGCCTGTGCCTCACAAACTGTGTCAGCTTTCATGGTGTCACAAGACTCCTTGTTGCTCACACTGGGGTTGAAGTTCTGGTAGAGAGCCAGGCAAGCAAAGAGGTTAAATGTGGTGTCTACTGCTAGTGCTTTAGCAGAAAGAGTTTCCTACACCATCCTTCATTCTCCTACTCCAGGATGGCCGAAGGGCAGCAGGGAGGGGGAAGGAGATGCAAGAGGGAATGGAGAGGGTACCATGGCTAGAATCCAGGCTGAGGGGCTGGCTGCTGCCAGGCGAGAATCAGAGGATGAGCAGACCGGCCTCACATCCGTCCACAGAGGGCAAAGGGCCAGGGCAGGAGAGAGCAGATAACCAAGGAGGAGATGGGGAAGTCCTGCTGATATGTTTCCGGACAACGCATCCAGGAAGGGCTGGGATATCAGCCTGCCTGCGAACACACATTTCCCTTCCTGGACAGGGGAGGGGGTGGAGGGGATGGAGGTGGGAAGAGAAGGGGAAAGCAGCAGCCCAACGCTCTCAGAAGCTTTTCACAGGCAACTTCTGTTGGGGAGGGGAAAAAAGAGGAAGGGAGATTGACTTTGCGCCCGGCGAAACACTCCAGGCTCTTTGCAGCAACTGAAGATTTTGGTAGCAAAGACAATAAAGAGGGAAGCACTCAAGAGGAGGAGAAATAGCAAAGGGTGACGAGGGACGATGGAGGATTTTCAGTGACCTGGCACAACTCCAACGGATAGCATTTTTGGTCCCGGAACAAGGTCCTCCTCTTTGATCAATCTTGTGCAATGGAGAGGGTTATGAAAAATGGGAACCACTCTCCCTAACACCACAGGGGTGTGTGTACCTCTGCACATGAGTAAATGCAACACAATTATGGAGATATAAACCTAAAAGCAGTGGAACTTATCTAAGCTGAAACTGTGCACTGGAGTCCACTTTCTTCACTCTGTTCCACATGTATGTTCCACACTGGACTGACTCAGAACTCTGTAGTACAGTTAAATGCCAACACATGCCAGAAAACTGAGAAGATAGTGACAAGCAATATCTTCACTGGTGTAGTTTTCCTGGTTCCCCTGTTGTGGCATTTGTTCCCATTTGAAGGCCCACTGGAGGCCAATGCTGGCCTCTCTTCATCACAAAGTCAAAACTTGCCTCTCCACTGAAGCTATTGGGGCTGAGAGACTGTGGCTTGAATCAGGTCTGTTGTTTATGAATTTCTGTACATCGTTCTATCCTGCTGAATTGCTCCAAATTGTTTTACAATTGTTTAATGTTGTTTTACCATCTGTACACTCTTACCTTGCAATCTACAAATATTTGAAGAAGGAAAGGGAGAAAAAGGAAAGCACGTATCATTTCAAGAACTTCATTAACGAAATAATCTGGAGCTGACCTCGCATCAACCTTCTGTTGTTGTTATGACTTCAAGTCATGTCTGTCTTATGGCAACCCTATCATAGTTTTCTTGGCAAGATTTGTTCAGGGGAAGTTGCCTTTACTTTTCTCTGAGATTGAGAGAATGTGACTTGCCTAAGGCCACCTAATGGGTTTCCATGAATGAGCATGGATTCAAATCCCCGTTTCCAAAATCATAGTCCAATATACAAACCACTATATCACACTGGCCTCATGGCTGTTGTGATATTACTCATTTCTTTTCAACCAAAGAAGCTCACGGTCTGGACCAGTAGTCCCTGGTTAATCATTCAGACCAACAAGCTTCTGGCAGAAACATATCAAGATGAGTCTCGGGTGAGCTTGGGAAGCCTTCTCCCCAAAATAGAACCAGGACTTGTAAATGCAGAGATCCAGAGAGGCTCTTAAGAGTTTTCTTCGCGGGCAAGGATAAGGGATGAGATCAAAACCACAATCCTACATGCACATATCTGGAAATGCTCCTTCCCCACTGTGTCTGGAGGTGCCAGGATTAAACCTGGGACCTTCTCCCTAGGAACCAGGTGTTCTTCCACTGAGCTACAGTCTTTCCTTCCCTTATCATCCATCTTATCCACTTGCCCCATCTCAGGTATAACTGAGCTGTGGTTTCCCTCACCCATCCCTTTTTCCAGCTCATCACATGTTCCCTGACTCTTCCATTAACAGATGGAGACTGGCACACCCAAGTATTTCCTCAAACACCTTGTTGGCTTACAGATGAAAGTCCAAACACACAAACACAGACACACAGAGGACCATCTTGCTTTTCCCAAACTTTTGATGTCACAAATCTTGACCTTAGCTCATGCTTGGAAGCCATTTCAAATAAACTGTCAATAGTCCCACATCCTAATCCTGAAAGGAAAGGTTAAAAGTGACCTTTCAACCATAAGAATGATCAACACTGGTTTTAAATGGCTATTTTAAAAAAATAATGCAAAATGCCCCCCCACAAACCTTCTGGGGGTGCAGAGGGCATTTCCACTGGAGGCTCCCCAGATACTCAGGGGCTCAAACAATTTTTGACAAGACTTTTCCAAAAAACAAGCAAACAAGGTTTTCTGCCAAATGTCTGCTAGTGTTTTGTGGGAGGGCATTTCTGCCACTTTCTGGGCACATCCATGGCCAAGTGAGGCCCAAGACAGGCATAATTTTTGAAACAGAAAATAAACTATTCTGTTTACTTCTTGTTTAAAAAAAGGTCTCTCCTAGGTTTAAAATGGCCCAGCAAGGCCCCAAAACACGCAAAAATGCCCCTTTGTTTTGGGGCATAAAAGTTTTTTTTTTTTTTGTGTGTGGGAGCAGGTACAGAGAAGAGTAAAGATCTCCACAATCTCCTGGGAGGCTAATGTGGCCCCCTCATCTTCCACAGTTGCTCACTCATGTGCTAAATGATCAATCTTCTCTTCTGCATTTTTTTAAAAAAGATACCTTATTCCACAACTTTTCAAACACTAAACACAAACGTATCTATGAGAGCTTTAACTGATTAATTAGTGGAAACTGGTGGCTCTCCACCCTGACTTTTGGCCAGAACTTTAAAGGATCCGTCCAAGGCATTGAACCTATTTTGTCAGTGCCCCCTTGGAACTTCTCACTAATGCTCAAAGTGGATCAACTACCTCCATTGACAGACAAACCACCTGCCAGCACTGTGATTTTGCACTCTTCATTCAGAAAAGTGTTTTGGGAGCTAGTTCATATGCTGAAGGTTGACTCTTTTAGAACATCTTGTTGGAAGTTGCTTGGGTCACCATCTTGGGAGAAGAGGAAGATGGATGTTAAATAAACAAAGAAACACCGGGATGCTGTAGAGCCAAACTGACTTTGGCACAAGAGGACCTACCCAGCTCCACAGATGTCATGAACTTCCTAGGCAAACATGCCCACCATCCACATGTGCCCTTCTGTCATAACCCAGAATAGTTTGGGTGACTTTCACGGGCAGGAAAGATTAGACAAGAGGGATTTACCTGGCCCGTTCCATGGCTTCAGCTCCTGGGGCTTCTCCAGAACCTCTTGTTTCTCCAGCTCCTTCGGACTCTCCAAGTTTTCCCTGGGTTCCGTCCCTGAAATCATAGAATTGAGATCTCAATAATACATCTCCATGCTTGCAAAGGAGGTACAGTAGGAGGTACGCTGGGGGGTCTATGGGTCAGCTGATCACCTAGCCAGGTCACATGATACTGAGATGGGACTGTACCCCACAGAGACCATCCGTGATGCTGAAAACTGCAGATGGAGATTTGCATGGCTGGTGAGTCCTCCGTCTGGCCCAGCACAGAGAAAATAGGCATGTCTTGGGATAAGAGTACTAGACTAGCTTCCCCATTGACGTGACTATTTTTTTAAGTGCCAGGGTTGATTTATTGGCCAGAAAAGGATTGAACCCGATTGGTCTTCACTTGCCACCCAAAGCAACACAGTCACAGGCCTACCATTTTCATCTGATGTTTGAGAGGAAGTGACTGCAGTGAAACGATCCGGCTGTCACTTGACTTTGAAGAACTGAGAGTCAGAACACCGAGGTTTAATTTTGTTTTAACTGACTCCCAAAGAAAGAAAGACTTACACACTTGGACATGCACAGAAAAAAAGGACCCAGGATCTGTAAGTTTGCCAATGTATAGAGCAGCTTGCTAGATAATAAGGAATTCATTTTGTCTGGCCCTGTTTCTGAAAGATTCTACTTCTTCCCCTGCTCAGACGATTTAAATACATCCCACCAACCCATTGGTATAATACAGATTCAGCATGGAAAAGTAATATACAATGCGCCTTATTCTCTTTAAAGCGCAAGGCAGATTTACACCTTTACAGAGGCTGCGTTCTGCACCAAGTAAAACCAGGTGCTAAAACCCAAAGAGAAATTACTCCAATTAAAAACAGCCAATTATATGGCTGCCCAATGGCATTTGTCTTTGGTTGGGTGTATTGAATAAAACATGGGAAAGCAACAGGCAGACCTCCATCATATCCCCAGAATTCTCTTCTTTAAATTACCTGTTTTTTATTTCTTTTTTTTCTTTTTTTTTGGGTGGAATTTGTGCCCTCAAAAATAGGCTTAGGAGTCTTCCGGGGCCATACCTTGACCAACGCTGGCATAAAGTGATAAAAAATGCAATTTAAAAGAGGGTTATGGGAAATAGTTGGCATAATGTAGGGGACAATGGACTATGACCTTGGAGATCAGGGTTCGATTCCCTGCTTGGCCATGGGTGTCACACATTCTCAGCCCCAGAAGACCTTGTGATAGTTTTGCCTTAGAGTTACTGTAAGATTTTTGGTCTTATTGTGTGTCTTTAAGTTATTTCCCACTTATTGCAACCCTAAGGTGACCCGATAATGGAGTTTTCTGGGGCTGAGAGTGTGTGATGTGCCCAGGGTCACCCAGTAAATTTCCATGGCCGAGCACGGAACTGAACTCTGGTCTGCAAGGTCATAGTTGAGAGCTCAAACCACGACACCACCCTGCCTCTGCCTTGGGATAGAGTCACCTTAAGCTGAAGCTGGACTTGACTTAATGTAACAACAACACGCATGATACACAACTAAACACTTGGCTATGCACGATACACAATGAAAGTACATCTAAAAGACACTCCTCCAATGGCTTTCTAAAGACTTCCAAAACTGCCCTCGGAGGGGGGTCCCTTCCACTGTCAACCAGCTGTTACTATCAAGAGGTTTTTCCTAAAATTTAAGTAGAATCTCTTTTCTTGTACTTTGAATCGTCTTCTTTATGGGCCAGGAAAAGGACAGTTCAAAGAACCTGGAAAGGCTGGGGGCCAAACAAATAGCTTCCAGGGACCATATACAACCTTAGGCCCACCCTGGATGATATGCTGCAGAGACTCAACGCAGTGCCCAGAGCTGACCTGGTTTAAACCCATCCAAAGCAACCAAGCATTGCTTCCTTTCTTCCCAGCATGGACACACCCTGGCACTGCTCTCCAGCTGTCCAGTGCAAAAAAAAAAAAAAGAGAGAGAGAGAGAGAGAGAGAGAACTACTTCCTGGGACCAGTTTCCCAGTGGTGTACTCATAGCAACTTGATGGACAATTATCTTCTCCATTAACTGCTGTTTGAGATGCTGCCGATAAGTCTATCTGCATAAGGCAGCATGAGAGATTAGCGGCCAGAGTGCATGTTTGTCTTTGCATCCAAGACCCGATAACCGAGGCGGTCCAATCGATGGGCGCCATAAAGGGAACCGGGGAGGAGGCTGGTGGTGACGTCACCAGCCGTTGGCCATTATTAATACAGGTGATAACGGGGGGTGCCGGGGGGGGCACATGGAGAGAAGGGGGGAGGTGGTGATTAACATCAAATAAATGAATCGCTGGGTATAAAAGTCCCATTATTTTTGGCTATAAATCAAAGTGGCTGGCATATTGATTGTTATCCAGCCCGCTGAAAGCTTCTCGTTATGGGCCACAAGGAGCAGCGGTTATTGCAGCCAGAGTGTTATCGTGTGCTATCGCCTCTCTTTATCACGGCATGCTAAGGCCAGGTGCACAGCTCAGACGGGCGCTTTTGGTGCTCTTCTCCCCCAACAACATGCACACACACACACACTCACACACACAATGACAGCCCTCTCCCCTCCCAGCCCCCACAACCAGCCTTTGAGGCTTTTGCATAGAGCTCCAGAATCAGATAAAGGAATCTCTTGCTTCCTTCTCTTCAGCAGACCAACCTGGTGGATCAAAGTCTATCAGCCAGTTGGGTTTTCACAAACACCCTGCATGGCCCAGCTTCCAGGTCTCTATATCCACACACCTGGGGCAGAGGGAGGACGTGTGGAGACTGACACACGCACAGGTGCACCGATAGTTGAATAGGTCAACTGAACAGCACTGTTTTTGGGTAAAAGGTGAGCCAATATGCTACACCTTGTATGTCTGGCACGTAGCTACGTCTCCGTAGCTATGTCCCTCCAATGTGATTGACCCAAAATTGTTGTTATTGTGTGCCTTCAAGTCATTTCTGACTTCCAGCAACTCTATCATGGGCTTTTCCCAGCAAGATTTGTCCTGAGGGGGTTTGCCTTTGCCTTCCTCCGGCGCTGAGAACGTGTGACTTGCCCAAGGTCATCCTGATGGGTTTCTATGGCTGAGCAGAAGGGACTCAAACCCTGGCCTCCAGAGTCATAGCCTAGTGGTCAAACCACCACGCCACGCTGGCTCTGTCACTCCAGAACTCACCTTTTAATTAAGCCACCCAAACATGGGCGCTTATGTGTCACCAGAGGGGAGAAGGAGGAGTGGAGATGCATCCAGCCTTTTCCAACTATAGGGAAATAACTGGATGTGTTTCTGCTGATTCCCCCGCTCTCCAATCTCATGAAAATGGCTACATTGGAGGGGGTGTTGCATCAATTAAAAGGTAGCTCTGAGGGGTAGATTTTGTTCATTGCATACTTGGTAGAAAATTCCAGCCTTTGCAAAGATCAAAAAAGACTGGATAGTGTCCAGTTTTTCACTTAGGGCCTTTCCGCCCTATACTGTTATAGCGCTATTATTCCACTTCCAACCTCCTGTGGAATTCTGCGGTTTGTAGTTTCCTGAGGCCAAAAAGCTCTCTGGCTGAGAATTCTAAATGTCCCTCCCAAAACTGCAGACCCCGGGATTGCATAGGAGGTTGAAAGTGGAATAATAGCACTATAAGGGTGTAGTGCGGAAATGGCTATCAAGCCCACTCTCTTCGCTTTGGACCAGAGCTTGCCCAACTTTTATTTTGAATTTCCTCAGCTAGCTAAGGGATTCTGGGATCTATTGTTCAAAAAGAAAGAGGCAGCAATTTGTGTTCAGACCAACTATTAAAAAAAAAAAGCCATAGAAAGGAAGTGTGCATGTTGCATTTCTAAGCCAGCGTCCACCTAGCTGAATCTTTGCAGTCTTTCAAGGCACAGTGGCAAGAAATTCAGACGCTTAATTAGATTAAAAATTGCTGTTGACAGAGAGAGAGAAAGAGCAGAGTTTATCGACTGAAATTTGACCCAGAGCAGAGGGAGCCTAGCTGCAGCAGATATACAAGGAGGCTGCGCTACACATCACAAAGTCCCCCTGCTATGAATCTTGCCAGAGGTGTAGCTATTTGGAGAGACCAAATTAAGCTGTTACCTTTTCCCCACAAATAACATTTCTCTCCCCATGCCTGTGAAATTTCCCCAATTTTCCCCGTTGCAGCAACTTAAAACTTCAGCTGAGAAATATAGTTTAGAAAAAAGGGGGGCAGGCCAAGCGAGCAAGAAAATGCTAACACAGAACACGTAAGAGTTCTAAGTGTGGCTGATTTTTTTCAGTGGCTCATTCTCTCAAGTGGCAGAAATTTGGGAAGTGAAGGGAAAATTTATTTCGGGAGGATATAGTTCTTTTTTAGGATGTAATCACCTTATTTCCCCCCTTTCCCACGGCTATACCTACGGATCTTGCTTCTCTACCATGGGATTTTATTAATTGTGGTTGTGAGCCAAGGTGGCACCCATGTAGCTTGCTCACGCCACGTGAAACAGCTCTGGTATCACCGGAAATGGCCCTCTTAGCTTTGCAGGGACCGCAGAGAGGCTTCATGCTGTCTGGTGGTGTGAAGCCTTTCTGCGGTCCTTGCAAAGTGAGAGAGTTTGGTATCGTCTGCAATTTCAGGTATCCAGGGAGAGTCTTAGAAGGTACCCCTGCAGATAAGGGGGAATTACTGTACACGTTAAAACAACATATAGTAAAAACGACGGATAATGTCAAAATTAAGAATAATCCAACAAACAAACATATTTAAAAGTTCATTTAAAATAGCTTCCAAAGGGAGTTAAAATATAACAATAATGATTCAAAGAGAAGTATTATCAGAATGTTACAAAAGCTTGTCCTTATCTGCTTTCTCCACACTACGCCGAATTTTTCATATCTCTCACATATCTCTCCTCATTGCCTTTTCTATTACACCAACACAGCCCCAAACGCTGTAACTTTTGCATTATGGTTCTCCCAGCCAAATAAGCAACTGAAGAGTGCCTCTGAGCATGGTCAGACTGTTGTTTTCCCCAAGACAGACGGAATAACCACATTAATCGTTTCCTTTCCATCTAAGATATCAGAGGCCCTTCCGCATTACTGTATTATAGCATTATTATTCCATTTTAATCACCACAGCTACATCCTATGGAATCCTGGGCTTTGTAGTTTGGTGAGAGGCCCCGGAGGAAAATTCCAAGTACCCTTCCTTCAACTGCAACTCCCAGGATGCCACTGGATGGAAACGTTGCAGTTAAAGAGGAATCATGACGCTATAAACGTGTGGTGTGAAAGGGCTCCAGGAAGTAGAGCGCAAGGGACTCACTCTCACTGCAGGGGGAGCTGGACGAATCACCTTCCACGGAACTTTCGCCTTCGCGATCGGAAGCCCCGCCCTCCTTTTCCAATTGGCTGTTGTCCTCCACGGGCGCGTCGTCTCCTTCCTCCATCTCACCAAAGGTGCCTGCAAACAACAAAACACAGAGCCAGAAATTTAGAGATTCCAGAGATTTTTTAAAAAAACAAATGAATAAACAAAAGCGGATGCAGCTAATGATCTGGAAAGGGTTAGAGGTGCACCGGCAAACTGGTGACGCTTCAAAATGACGCAGGGTAGTGAATTTAGAGCAGTGGTTCTCAACCTGTGGGTCCCCAGATGTTTGTGAACTTCAGCTCCCAGAAGCCCTGAGCATTGACCATAGTGGCTGGGCCTTCTGGGAGCTGAAGTCCACGAACATCTGGGGACCCACAGGTTGAGAACCACTGATTTAGAGGAAGGTTAGGCAATACGTGGCCTCTGGGGCAGTTTTGTGGCCCCTGGCCCTTTCTTGTTCTCTAGACTTCAACCCTCCAAGCCATAGCATTGCCAACTTGAAAACAAGGTGGGCATCCTGTCGCTTTAATATTTAGCAGATCCTCAATTGGGGGGACTGAAGAAGCTGCTCAACATGGCTACTTGCTGGACAGTGGAAGTGCGAAGGGGTGTCATAAGGGGTCTCACTTCATTTCTGCGGCTGAATGTGCAGCAACAGGCACCCTTTGCAACCCCACGGAGTCTTCGAGAGGTCCCGGAGGATGATATTTATTCCAGTGCAACCAGCTACAGGAATGGAGGTGGATGTTTTGCCAACACCTCTCCACCAGTATTAAACAGACATGGATGGGGGCTGCCTCGGCTAAAAGGTGGGTGTTTGGAGGGGAAATGAGGGAGGAGAACGACTATAGTTCCTCTGGTTGGAACTTGACAGCAAGTTTTCCTGATTGAGGATTTGCTAAATGGCAACGCTACCTGGGCAAAACAGTGAGGATGGCTTTTTCCCCTCCTTAGAAGCCCCCAGAGCATCAGTTCACCTTGCAGACCATCCCCAGCTGGTTTAGCATTTTTATATTTATTAGTTTTTGTTCAGAGGAATCAACAGGCTAATTCACAATTACAGAGGGGGGAAAAAAGGAGGAACAAAGAAAAGGAAACAAACTATATATAAACAATAGAGATGTATAACCACAACTAAAACTAACCTAAACTAGGTTTAACTAAACAAAAACAAAACCTGTTACACTAAATGCATCCTACCCACAATGAGTAACTCACAAAAGGACTTTGACCTCCATTCCCAAGCAAACTGCTATGAAAAGAAAAATGGATTAATAGCCCATGTCTTATTCTACAATTACAGATCTATACAAATTCAACTTACTAGAATTACTAATAATCATAACCACAGGATATTATCTCATCAGATTTCTTATTGCTGAAAATAATCCATGAACTATTTCCAGTCTTTCAAAAAAAAATATCTTCAATTAGTCTGTCTTTTACAATCCTCATCAGTTTTTCAACTTGGCCAAGATCTGCAACTTTAACCCTGTTTTTAACATTTTTTTAAAGCATTGCTTCCCAAAACCAGAGGCGGATTTCTAACTCCTTCTCATTTGGGCTGTCCCTTCCCATTTTTGTCAGTTCATGCAGCCTCCACAGAGGGAGAAAAATTGTCCCCTGACCTCTATCGTTGCCCACCCATGGTTTTAGAGTCCTCAAAATAAAACTAGCTCCTTCTGTCCTCTGTACCAGAGATGGAAAGTCTTTGCATCAACTTTATTTGGGAAAACGGTAGAGTTGCAAAGAATTTCTCACAACTTTTCTTGCCAGTCTGGACATTCTCTGGACATGATGGGACACCCTTTCAAACAAACAAACAAACAAACAAACAAACAAACAAACAAACAAACAGTAAAACAAAAAAAAACCAAAAACACGTTTTTAAAGGTAACAAAATAGTCCCGCTCTGCTTTCCTTGTATATATGTGTGTGTGTATATATATACACACACACACACAGTTTCTGCCTGCCTGATGAGTTATGGGGATTTTGTTAGGTAGAGATGATCTTGCTAGTTTCTTGCTCTGAAACAGACCCTACAGCACCTGGTATTTGTTGGTGGTCTCCCATCCAAGTACCAACCAGAGCTGACCCTGCTTAGCTTCCGAGATCAGGTGGGATCTAGTGCCTTCAGGGTATTTATGGCTTTAAATTGATTTTATTTGTG
Source organism: Iguana delicatissima (assembly GCA_948472985.1). NCBI lineage: Eukaryota > Metazoa > Chordata > Lepidosauria > Squamata > Iguanidae > Iguana > Iguana delicatissima. The sequence goes on along the minus strand of CAOKZL010000747.1, from coordinate 105,725 downwards.
CCCCACCTTGCAACCTCTGGATAAAGTGTGGTGGAACACAAGTATTTAAAACAAAAAAAATAACAAGAATACCATGTATCACAAAAAGTGGTTGTTTTGTGCAGTGCAGATGCTTTATAGGGATGAAATGGGGGGAGTGGCTGGGGGGGAGAGGGGAGGAATCTAAGAGATGGCAGAGAAGGGAGCGGGTTAACTTTATCAGAACCCGAGAGCCGTGAAGGCGTGAAGGAAAAAATTAGCCTAACGATGTTTCATTTACAGCGAGCGAACCGATTTGTTAACCGCCGATTGTTTCTGAATATTATCAGAGCCTTTTTAATTGTGCTGGAACTGAAATTAGTAGAATTAGAATAAATTGCCTTCCTCTTCCACGGCAGCCTCTTTATTCACGCTCATTGTTGTCTGCTTTGTATAGATTATGGGGCCCTTTGTTCTCCAGCGTAAATATACATGCCTGGAGTCATAGAGAGCAGCTGAGGTCTGGAGAAATGCACGGCGCAAAAGACACCCCTACCACATGGACCCACACATACACTCACACACACACCGACCAGCTTCTTCCCACAACTCCTTGTGGTTGTGTCTTTTGCTATTTTTTTTTCCCCTGGGTCCCAGCAGGTAAAGGGAGCCAGATCCTAGGAAGGAAAAGTTGTGCGGTTAGGTGTGTATCTAGCAAAGACCTCCTTTGTTTGGGAAAAAGAAGATCAACATGGAAAACTGGCATTCCTTGGGCCTATATATATCCCTCCTGTCCCACTCTGGTACCCGGCCCAACCTTCAACATCTATCTGGATAATATGGCTTTCCACATCTATCCATTTCTTTTTCTTAAAAAGCAAGCTTCTAGCCCTTAAGGACAAATAGACATCCTTGAAAACAGGCAGGCACTGCTAGCTGAGAACTCATGATGCAGAAAGGGGGAAGTGAGGAAAATGCCCACATGTTGTTAATTGCACTCCAGTCGGCTTTGACTCTGCGTGTGACAGATCTCCAAGTCTCCCTGTTATCAACGGTTTTCTGCTCAGGTCTTGCAAACCCATGGCAGCCTTGACTGAGTCTTTCCATCTGTAAAGAGATCTTCCTCTTTTCTTACCACCTTCCACCTTACCAAGCTTTATCATCTTTCCCAATAAGTCTTGTCATCACATGATATGCCCAAAATATCATAGTCTAAGTTTAGGCATTTTGGCTTCTGGGGAGAAATGTTGCCTCCCAGATATTACAAAGAAGAAAAACCTGGTGCATTTTATATTTTTTAAAAAATTACAGCTGTCTAGCAAGGCAAATGTACCCATCCCATTCCTAACTCTGCCTGCCCAACCCATATTTTTAATGCTGGATCTGAATGATGGGAAGTGATCCTTATGCTGTGGGCAACCTACATTTCCAATGTGATGTGGTGGAACCTGTGTAGATGCCTAACTCTGGTCTGTGGCCATCTCACTTCAGGGCATTTATGCTTTATAACAGGGGTGTCCTCTAGACTACAGCTCCCAGCATTCTTCACCATTGGCTCTGCTGGCTAGGGCAGCTGGGAAATGCAGTCTGACAAAGTCAGGAAGGTGCTTGATTCCCTACTGTCTTGGAGCAATAGTTCTCTACATTTAGCTCTCCAGATGCTTTGGACTTCATCTCCCAGAAGCCCCAGACAGCTGGATTGATGGGGTAAAGGGATTCTGGGAACTGAAATCCAAACCAGGAGGACAAACAGGTGAGAATGATTTAGCTTCTCAGAGCACATGGCAGGTAACAATTTGTGATGGACCACTCCTTCCTGAGAAGGCACGTTTTTCATAGGCTGCAGTGCGTGGATTCCACTGCAGCCCTCAACTACTTTCTTCTTTGCAAAAGGCAGAAGTAAACTACACACAGCCCAAATTCACTCACAAAGGAAACCTGCAACTACATTTGATCAAGCTTGGAAAAGTTAGTTCTGGACCATTAATGACGGCACACGTTGGTTGGGAGACATTTCTGGCTGCTATAATGCCTCTAAAACAACTTTTCCAAACTCTGGTCTTAAGGAAGTAGCTATAGGTCCATACAAAAAATAAAAAAATTAGGAACAGCAACTGATACTGTCTGCTATGAGGAAGAGCCAGTTATGTTTCCAAGAAGGCCAATTATATGAAAATTCCTAAACCTCCTTCTCCACTTTCTTCCTAAACCCAGATGCTGCCTTCCTCAATCCCATTTTTTTAAAAAAGGATTATAAATCTAGATAAGCATATAACTGGACAACCAAAAAGTACAGAATCTGGGAGGAGTTTCAAACTAACCAAGGAAGTCTTGAAGAGATGGGAATGTTTTTGCTTCAAAATAGAGTACACAGCTTGGTCAGAGAGCCAGTGTGTTGGAACACTTTGATCCTTGGACTACAGTTTGGATGACAGTTTCCAGAATCCCCTAGCCAGACTGATTAGGGGATTCTGAGAGCTGTAGTCCAAAACAAAAGCAACATTCCTGAGCTTTGCTTCTGGATCAGATGGAGTGGGGCCAAAGGACTGCACCCTAAAGAACATTAAGAGATACTCATGTTTAAATATTTGAAAAGATGTCACATGGAAGATGGGGAAACCTTGTTTTTTGCTACTCCAGACTCTGGGACACTATGAAGCAATGGCTTCAAACTCCAGGAAAAGAGATTCTATCTCAACATTAGGAAGGACTTCCTGATGGCAAGAGCAGTTTGACCAGGAATATGCTGCTGCCTCAGTGGAGTGTGGAGGAGTCTCCTCCTTCTTTGGGGATTTTGAAAGAGAGGGTGGATGGCCACCTGTCAAAAGGAATTCTTTGGTTGTGTCCTCCTGCATGGCAGAAGGGGGTTGGACTGGATGGCCCCTGAGGTCTCTTCCAGCTCCATGATTCTGTGATTCAGTGTCCCTTCCATCTCTTTCTAAAATGAAGAGGAGGAGGGGAAAGAGGAAGGAGAAAGAAAAGAAATAGGAGGACGGAGGAGATACAGGAGGAGGAGGAGGAGGAGAGAGAGAAGGAGAGAAGAAGGCAGAGAGGCAGAAGATAAGGGTGGAGGAGGAAGAAGGGAAGATAAAAGGCAGAGGACCAGGAGGAAAAAAAAGGAGGGAAGAGAAGAACAAGGAAGAAAGAGAAGGAAGGGAGGAAGGACAAAACAGTGGGAGAATGTTACGATATGGGTCCACATTGCTCATCCTGGCAGCAGTCCTCTATCCAGAAACATGCCCCTTGCAAAGCTTCCTGGGTTAAATGAGCCAATAATTTTCTTTAAAAGAAAAAAGCAGAGGAGAAGGAAAGCAGTAGGGGGAAAAAATAAAGAAAATGGAGCTGTGGGGGGAGTGGGAATGGAAGGGGAGAGAAGAGAGGGAGCGCGTGCGTGGCCGAGGCAGGGAGTTGGGCGTCATTTTCTGTGGGATTGCTGGAAGCCTAGAAGGAGTTTATCACCTCACGCAGGCTCCCTCAGCCGGCCTGATCTGTCTATTCTTCATTAAGCAAATACGCCGAAATGGAAATGAAAACATAATAGCTATTTGATTTTCGGCGAGATATTTTGCATATTGGTTCAGTGCTGATAGTGGAATTTCATCAACTCCCTTTTTTCATGCTTTAAAAACTGAATTACTGAAGGCTGGCTTTACAGAGAGGGGATGAGTCCAGAAACTCACTCACTTCCAAGATACTCTGCTTAGACGATTAACGGGGGCTCCCTCGTTCCTCCCTCCTCCCTCCCTACCCCCCGCACCCCCTCCCCGCTTTTTTTGATAACAAGGATGGATTTCTTTTTTAAAAAATTACAGTGATTGTAAGGAAGAACTTGCGTTAATCTGAGATGATGAGACAAAGTTAACTGTGTGCAGATGCTAACTGGCTTTCTCTCCCCCTTTTCTGTTAAACTGGGGGCGGGCGAATACAGAGGGGATAGACGTGTGTGTGTGTGTGTGTTGCAGGAGAAGGATCCGATAATTTGTGTAAGCAAAAATGATGAAACATTTCCTGAAAAATCCTCAGGAAAATGCACCCCTAAAGCCACTGGGTCCCATGTCAGTGGGGTAGTGAATCCACTCCAGGTTCTACAGGAGGCTTGAAAGGTGCTTTCCAAGGTGCTGTCCCCATTTTAGAGAGATGGTTCAACACCTTAACTATGTTTGTACAGGCTGAGCTTTCTTTATCTGAAATCCAAAAATGTTTGTCCAGCCACTCACTTCTGCCTTCGAGGCAGCAGCTGCAACGCTCCTGCTTGTTCTTCCGTCTCTCAGGAGCACCACAGTCACCACCGTGAAGGCAGAAGCGGGCAGCTGGTGGCAGAAAGAGAGAATGTGTGAAATGCGGGGAGGAGTGGATTCGTTCTGAGTCCTATGCTTGGATTCATTTCACAAATCCCCAGTCCCTCTCCGTCTTCATGTCTCATCCACACAAGTAAGTGAATGAGTGAGATGTGCGGCTATTCCTAAAAGGCACTGCACAGTCAGCCCTCCATATCCACGGATTCTGCATCCACAGATTCAACCAACCACGTATAAAAAAAAATCCAAAATGCTGATTTTGCCATTTTATATAAAAGGGATGCCAGTTTGCTATATCACTGTTCAATAATGAGACTTGAGCATCCACAGATTTTGGTATCTGTGGGTGTCCTGGAACCCAACCCTAGCAGATACTGAGCACCCACTTTATGCCAAAATCCAAAAAACTGTGAAATACAAAACGCTTCTGGTTCCAAGCATTTTAGATAAGGGATGCCCAACGTGTGTTTATTTATGGCATTGGTCTACCGCCGTTCAACCCACCAGGCCCCTGAGACGATGTACAAAGGTGAAAGATATTTAAAACAGAAACATATGACCAAAGAAAAACGCAATGACAAACACACAATCTGTGTTTCTATAAAATTATGAGCTATTTTAAAAAGCATTATCAGAGAAAACGTACTGCACAGCTCCTCCTTCCTCAGCAGCCCACCTGGATAAAAGGGCCTTTGTCTGTTGGCAGAAGGACAACAGGGATGGAGTGGAAGGGAGTTCCAGAACCAGGGAGTCACCACTGAAAAGGATGCCAGTTTTTTTGCATCCTTGCCAACCATGCCTCTGATGATGGTGTGACCAAGAGAAAGGCCTGCCCTGAAGATCTAAAAACCCAGGCAGGCTCATACCTAGAAACACAACCCACAACATCTTTAATTGCCAACTTCAGATCCTGCCCTTAGATACTGTCAGTTGCCTGTGTCTCCTCTGAGCTGCAACAGCCACTGTGGGAACTTGACCTTTGCTTTTCTTGGATTTGGCTGCTACTTCTGTCCTCACCCCTCCTGCCCTATCGCTTGATAACTAGTCCTTCTGCAAATCCCCAAACCTGATCCCTTTGAGGTTTGACCCCTCACATCTGCCCTCTCCTGGTCCTCCAGTTTCTGGCAGTCTTGGCCTTTTGCACTGGACTCCTAAGAATGATTCTGCTTAATAGATTTGAAGGTGGGTGAAAGACTTCCAAAGCCTAAGTGTTTTTGCCAGCAGGGTACAATGATGCTGTGATAGGATGGCATAATGCAAATTTATCCCAGTTCCATAGGCTTGCTGAGTCTGTGCAGCTGCTTTCCCTAAACAACCAGAGAAATCATATAAAAGTTCCACATCACTGGAAATGGGAAATTAGGGTGCATAGAATAAAGGGATAGTGGGATAGCAGAGGTTAACAGTTGGGCTTTGGAGGGATATGAGAGACAAGAAAGGAACATTTCTTGGAAATCTTGAAAGGGAATGCAATATAAAAACTGCAAGCCCCACCCTTATGTTTCCTCATTTCAAAAATGAGCAGAAATTCTCCAAACGCTTTCATTCGGTGTTTTGCAAAACCACAAAGAAATACATTTTTTTTTACCCCATGAATTCTAGAAACATGTTTATCTTTTTCATCTTCTTTTAAAATGATTCCTTTAGATTTTTGCATGGGAGGGGGCACATTTTGGATCCCCAACCGACACTGTTCCCCACAATGCATGGAATGGACACCTCCAGGTTTTGCAAAAGCCATACAACCCGTTCCAATTTTAGGTTTTGCCACTGTCCCTTTTTAGACTCACCAAAACGAAGTAGAGATCATGAACCCCATTATTTTATTCTTCAAAATTTTTCTTAGGTCCAAACACATACCATATGCAGGAAAGTGTGACCTCTTTAAAAAAAACAAAACACTGGGATTGTCTATCCAGCCTCTTGACAGTTGAGTTAATGCCCTGACAAACTCCTGAAAAAGCCATTTTGAAGGGAACGGGTGGGTCCTCGTACTCTGCTCGCCGCTACTTCACAGGCCAATTACTGCCTCTGAGAGACAGCCGGCTCTGGGCTGGATGCCTTAAAGCAGGGTGTAAAAAAATAAGTTGATTTCTTTACCGGCACAAGGTTTATTGTTCCAACAATAAGGTTGCAGAGGTTGCAGGTGAGGAAAGCCCACTGTAACTGGTTTATGGTTTATATATAGTTATTCATGTTTTTCTTCTCACTTCTTGAGGTTCTGCGCCACTATCTCCTGCTAATGTGGAGGGACGACTGTATTTGGGATCTGGGAAAGAGTTCTGCCTGGCATCTTGGAGAACCATGGTTGCTACTGGTCAGATTAACCACACGGGTTGCTGATTTTCATGCACCTATGCTCCTGTAGAGGCCAACGGGGATGCCACTCAATAGCTCAGCAATAGTCCAGTAGATCTGCGGCTGGGCTCTAAAGCGATGATCTGCAAAGTCTCCTCCAGGGCTTATTTTTAAAAGAGAAGAGGCAGCGCACCAAACCAGCATCTTCTACCTGTGTATGCTCCCTGCACTCCAAGTTAAGCCAAATTACTTAGCTCTAAGCCCCCAAATTATTCAAGAAAACAAAACTCCCTCCTGTGGAGCTAGGCTAGCAGATGGCTGAAATACTGAGAGAGAAAGAGGCAGGCATGAAACATTTGCTATCAAGAAGCAAAGGTTCCCGGGTGAGCCCAAGTCAACCATCTCCTCTGCAATTAATTTGATCATTTTCACTCAAATTGAACTTCTCCCAGCTTCTAAGCAATAAACTTTTTTCTCAGTCTTGCTCGTTTACCCTTGTAATTTTTTTTTTGTTTAACCCCACCATCACCATCTATCTATCTATATATACAGAGGACTTTTTTCCCCTCCTCTCCACTGCCAAGAGAGAGACCCTGGACTATCCAAAAGCAGGCATGTAGACAAGAGCTCAGTGATAATAAGCTCCGATAACAGCCAGAAAATAGCAACAGATTCAAACTTTCCCACCAGCTTGGAGATCAGGGAGGCAGTAATTCAGCAAAGCAACTGACAGTTCCTCTGTCCCCCCTCCCTCCCCTCTCTCGACAGACCCATCAAGCTCCAGAGGGAGAAGAAGGGGGGACAGAGAGAGTAGAGGATAAGATTCCCCATTGGAAGCTAAACCTAGGATTTTAATGCATTTGTGAGAAAAGGAGACGGGGTGTTTATTTGGAAAAGGGGTTCTTGTTTGCTGAGGTATTTTCTCCTCTCTGAAGGTACAAAAGAGCACGTTTACCTGAACCCCCCAAGTTATTTCCATTCTTGCAATGAAATCAGAACACTTCTCCTAAAGGTACATCACAGTTCAGTGGACATATTCAGTACCTACGTGCTCCTGCAATTTATTCCAGTTTTTCCAAGGAAGTCACACAGGTTTCCCTAAAAGTACATCAGCTGGGGTGGGGGGGTGCATGTTTATTCCTGGAATCTATTCCCTATTGTGGAGGGAACTTCTGGGCAGTAAGAGGTGTTAGACAACGGATCCAGTGACCTGGTGGGGGTCTCTTCTCTGTAGACATATTCAAAAGAGGCTGGGCAGCTACCTCCTGGAGATGCTCTGGCTGGAGTTCATGCATGGAGCAGGGGATGGGACCCAATGGCCCATGGGACCTCCTTCCGACTCGATGATTTTGCGTCCTATGATTCAGAGTGCGGACTGTTATATGAGTAAGAATCCACCCTGGCAATGAAGATTGATTCTTAGTCATATATACACTGTTTCTATTAAAGTTGTCAAGTTTTTCCTAAAAGTACATCAGTGTAGATGAACAATCTAGTCGTTCCTGCAGTTCATTCCTGCCTTGCAAGAAAAGCCACTAAGATTTTCCTAAAGGTACATCAGTGAGGGCATGGTTATAGCCTGAAACTTACTCCAGCTTTGTCAAGGAAGCTGCAAGTTTTTCCCCCTAAAAGTACATCAGTGCAAGGACACGTGCAGATGAAGAATCTATTCACTTCTGCAGTTCATTCCTGCTTTTGCAAGAAAGTCAGTAAGATTTTCCTAAAGGTACATCAGAGGTGGACATGTTTAGACAAACAACTTACCCACTCCTGAAACTTATTCCCAATTTTGCAAGAAAAAAAAATTGCCTTCCTTGGAGGGAACCTGCAGCTCCCTGGCTGAGGGGCATGGAGAACACAAACACAGAGCTTTTCTGTGCAGCGGAGATAGCGGGATGGGATAGATACACCCTTCCCAAGAGATAAGATAAAGTCTCCGGGGAGGTTTGCTCCCCTGCAGTCAGCCAAGGTCATTCCCACCAGACAGAAAAGTTTTGTTAAAGAGAAAGAAAGAGGGAAAACAGAGGGATGCTTCAGCACATTTTTTTTCAAAGAGAGGAAGAAAGAAGTAGAGGAAGGGTGAGACATTTTGAAGACATGATGTTGGAGTCTTTAAAAAAATAATCACAAGGGAATCCTTTCTAGGTGATCAGTTTACAACAAAATCACATGCCAGTTGGACAGCTGCTGACTTACAGAACAGATCTGAATTAATCTTTCAGGGAATACAGGCAGCTGCTACACACTGAGTCAGACCCTTGGTCCATCTGGTCAGTGGCCGTGTTGGCTGGGGGATTCTGGGAACTGCAGTAAAAAAAACCCAAAGCTAAAGCAGAACTTTCCCACTCTCTGCACAAGACTTTATTTCCTAGGACAGGTGTAGGAAGGAGGCACATCTAGATCAACAGACAGATCTGTGACAACCTGCAGCACATCACCAAGGATTTCTGACTCAATTAAAAAAAAAAGTCAACAGCAGTTTCAAAATCATCAAAGGTATTGACAAGCTGGGACCCATCCAGGGCAATCAAAATGGTAAAATGATTGGAAACCATGAAGCCCTATGAGGAGTGGCTTAGGGAGCTGGAGGTGTTTAGCCTAGAGAAGGAAACGTGGAGAGGGAACATGACAGCCATGTTTAAATATCTGAAGGGATGTCCTATGAAAGAAGACGGTGCAAGCTTGTTTTCTGCTGCTCCAGAAACCAGGACACAGAGCCAAGAAGAAGAAGAAAAAAAGGACTGACAGGCTCCTATCTGCATTAGGGAAGATGGGTAAGTGAGCAGATAGCAGTGGATACCACCAAAGAGGATGTTGGGCAGATAAAAGGAAAAGAAGAACCCTCGGTCAGACGGAAAGTGGAGATAGAAGGCCCACAAGGATGTCTAAATCGATACCGATCAGACATCTCCTGCCCATAGTGGCTTTCCCTTCCCTTTGGAGACTGCAAAGCTATCGTGTATGGGTGTGGAGAACAAGATAGATCTTTCCCCTCCTCTTCTATACCACTGTTTCTGTTTTCTTTTCTTTTACGCAAGGTACTGGTGATGACATTCAAAGCCCTAAGCATCATGGGAGCTTTGATTCTCGCTCTCCTTAGATATCCCTGCCTGAGGCCTGCTGGAGTAACACTCGCCTTTCTTCCACCAGTGGGAAAAATATACTGTGGGAGGAGATGGGAGCATTCTTCTGAAGTGTGGCACCCAGGCTGTAGAAGACCATCCCCTTAGTGGCTCATTTGGTACCAAATACTGGTGCCCTTTTGGCACCAAATCCAAACACGGCTTTTTCCACCTAAGTCTTCAGAGACTAACTGTGCTAGACTCAAGTCCCTGCCAATAATGATGCTACCACACTGTTCAGAACAGAATCTGAGAAAGTTGTTCTCAGCCTTGGCAAGTGTAGAAAGTTACTTGTTTGGATGACAACTCCCAGAATCACATAACAAGCAGGGCAAGCTTCTCTCCCTCTCCTATACCATATCATAATCAGTCTAGCACAAGACATGGATCTCCAGATGTGGCTGGACTGCAAATAACCAGCACAGCCGACTGTGAGGAATGCTGGGAGATGCACTCCACCAACAAAAGGTGGTCCCCATGATTCCAATACCTGGCCTAGCAACAAGTTTAAGAACCCCAGGAGGGTTTTGCGTCCAGCCTTTTCTTTCTCCATCCCTCCCCAAAACACTTTACATCTTGTCCAGAGATAATTTTCACATCAGTCTAGTGTGAGCAGCTGATAACAGGATGGCAATGCCCAGCTCAGACGTAGAAGAACATATCTCCCCCCATAGATATAGCAAGCGATTTAAAATGAACAAACAGTACCTTGTTGGCAAGTTTGTTCAAGACTCTAGAAACATGCATATTAGAATGATTAACGAAAAAAGAGCTTAATAAAGAAAATAAAATAGCAACATGTTTCAGCTTCTGCTTTGCTCTGTTGCTGGGTGTCGCTCATTTTCCTTTTCAGCAATAGAAGAAGGAAGAAGCCAAAATATTTTGCTCGTTTATTTATTGTTTCTGTTTGTGAATCACCCTAATAAGCACACATATTTTTAGTGATTTAGTGCATCCTTCTGGGAGAGACACAGATACACACACAGAGACATCCTCCTGGCATATATTGATAAATGTTATCCGGGATATATAGATAGACAGATAGATATCCATATATATCTATTTGGGTGGGAGGCCACCAACAAAACCCAGGTGCTGTAGGCTGCATTTCAGAGGAAGGAACTGGCAAAACCATTTCTGGGCACTTCTTGCCTAAGAAAACCCTATGGCATCCATGGGGTTGCCACCTTAGGTCTACAGGTGACTTGAAAGCCATATGCATAGACGCATGTTCATTGCTCTAAGACAAACTTGTTCAACCTTCCACATGGGTTGTCAAGGCAACATGGGTGTCCTCTTCACATTACTCCTTCCATACATCCTCAGTGCTTAAAATCATTACAAGTAAGGGGTGGGAGAGCAACAAACCACAGAAGGCTGAATCAACAGGAGTATAGCACCTACGCCAAGAAATATAGTCTCTGTTCTGCTTTGGTCAGACTTCACCTGGAATACTATGTCTAGTTCTGGGCACTACAATCCAAGCAGGATATTCACAAGCTGGAATGTGTCCAGAGGAGGGTGACCCAAATGGCAAAAGGCCTGGAGAGCGTGAAGCCCACTGGGGAACAGCTTAGGGAGCTGGTTAGCTTGGAGAAGAGAAGGTTAAGAGATGACATGACAGCTATGTTTAAATATTTGAAGGGATGTCATGCTGAAGATGGAGCAAGCTTGGTTTCTGCTGCTCCATTGAAGGCATTGCTTTGTGTCCTAGTCAAACTACAGGAAAAGAGATTCCACCTAAACATTAGGAAGAACTTCCTAAAGGAAAAAACGGACTGGCCCATTGCTCTACATTTCTTCTCCCAGTGCTTCTCCTGAAAGGAACTGTGTATTTTTTTCCTACAGCTTAACAGTCATTTTCGTAAGAAAGTGCATTTGGTATGCGGGATAGACATGAACTACGTAAGAATTCCCAGGACGTAGAGAGTTTCTGATGAAGGGCCTAGAGTCTGAACAATGCCAGAAAACAACAGCCAGAAGAGCTATTTCCTCTTCATTATACAAAGTCAGATTTTTGTTCCCTGCTGTTCCTCTCAATACTGCATGTTCAGAAGTTGAATGTTGGGAGGTTCAGGAGAGACGACAGGAAGTACATTCTTCCTAAACAGCACATATCTCAAGGAATTTGCTCCAGCAAGAAGACAGGGCGATGGACACATCTTAGATGGCTTTAAATTTGTATCCAGCTCTGGATACCCCAGTCCAAAAACTTCCTGGTAAGAGATGTTTGATGGTGGAATACGCTGCTTTCTGGGAGTATGGAGGAGTCTCCATCTTTGGAGGTTTTTCAAAAGAAGCTGAATGGCCATCTCTCAGGAATGCTTTGATTTTGTCTTCCCTCATGGCAGAGGGGGGTTGGACTGGATGGCCCTTGGGGTCTCTTCCAACTCTAGGATTCTATGATACTGTAAAACTGGAACATGGGCAAAAGGAATGACCACAACGGTGGAAAAAAGGCCACAACTCATATTGTTGTCGTTGTGTGCTTTAAAGTTTTTTCCAGCACATGATGACCGTAACTCCTACAGTCCCACATAACAGACAAGATGTCTGTACTTAGACACTTCCACGCAAACAAAAGTTTTAAAACCTGCTCCCTAGACACATCCACAGCACCAAGCCTGTTCAGTTGGACACTAGCGACATAACTCGCAATTGCCTCAATTTGGCAGGGAAAATCCTGATTAACTCTCCGCTCTCCCATTTTTTCAACTGCTTTTAAAATGTTCTGTTTCTCTCCTTCTTCCTCCCCTGTCTTTTCCCTTTGTCCTCAGCTTACTGGGTCCAAAGTGAAAATGTAGCTTACACTCCATTAACTCAGCAGAGGGGAGGGGAGAGGAGGGAACAGAGCCTTGCCCTCCCCTGTAGACTCAGGCAAAAGCAAACTGTTGCAGCCTCTTCTAACTTGTGTGCTCTCCACTCATAACATTTGCTACCTTGACCACGCTCTAATGCTACTTGGCCACACATGCTTCCGTTTTCATCTGTGAAATGTCAGAAGGTACGTGGCAATAGAGCATGGGATAGTGGCTTGAGCACTTGACTACAGCCCTGGAGACCAGGGTTTGATTCTCCACTTGGCCATGGAAACCCATTGGGTGACCTTGGGCGCATCACACACTCTCAGCCCCCAGAAAACCCCACGCTAGGCTCACCTTAGAGTTGCTTTGAGTCGAAAACGAAAGCATACAACAACAATGTGGCAATGGCGTGAATCAGGCAAGAGCCTTCTGTCACGAACTGATTATCATGTTACTCTTGGCTCAGTGTCTGCATGAGAGAAGGAGAAGAACCCTCAGAAAGTCTTTGAAAGGGAGGACAGCTGTGGCAAATGAAATGGCCGTCCGAACGGCCAAGAGAGGACCTGAGCCTTTGGGCGAGGGGGTGCGGGCGGGCGGGCTAGGATGGACTCGCCTGCATCTTTTGCCCTGTTCCCCGAATCTCTTGAGAAAGGAAAGAGAGCAGGGGGAAAGGGTGGGGAGAGAGACGGAGAAGTCACAGCCTGAGAAAAAACAGCCCGCTGCTGCTATCAGGGAGATTGGTTTCAGACAGAGCTCCTCTCTCTGCCAAGTCCATATCCTATCTGAGGCGGGTGCACTTAGTTAACATTCATCACGGACTGAACTCTGTAACTTTATCAGTTCTCGAGTATGGCGCCATCTCAGAGGCCGGCCATTCTCAGCTCTCAGATTAGGCCTGATAAACCACTGATAGATTACAAAAGATTGTTTCACTTCAGGGGACGCGATTACTAATACTAATAGTGCGTGTGTGTGTGTGTGTGTGTGTGTGTGTATGAGAGAGAGAGAAAAGAGCCCTCGTCTGGCATCAAGAAAAAAAAAAAGAAAAGAAGGGAAGGGAGAGGAGAGAAGAGAAATAACCATTAAGAAAATACGAGGGCAATAGCAATGAAGGGACTTTACGTTTCAGATGGGGCCCCCTGATAAAGGCACTGATAGATTTTTTTAAGAGAGGAAAATATTCTAATAGAGCTATTCCGCTCCCCCCACCTCCCAAAGCCTTCAGACACATCAGATGGATAGGAAGAGATTGCTTTGCAAGAGGAGGAGGCGACTCTTTAATGCATTGCTGAGCCCTTCATCTGATAGGGGTGGGAGAAAGGAGAGCCTAGAATAGAGAAAGAAGCAGAAGTGGGTGTCGTTGCGGGCGGAGGGGGGAGGTAGGAGAAAAAGATGCATCGCCCTGTGTTCTCTCCTCTCTCTCTCAGCAAATCTTGCAAAAATTAAAATTCAGAAAGGTCTAAGAGAAACGTCTGAAGTTCAGCAAGACCATCTGTGCCAGAAACTTAACAAGCACTTGCAGATGCCAAATGTAACTGTTTGGCGTTTGTGCTTGCAATTCGGAACGCTTCACATGGATTCCTCATGGAGGTAGAACGGAGTGGGACAACCACTTTGGGGGTCCTGGATCTTCTGGAGGCTGCAAACCCCAAATGCCCCCACCAGAGAGAAAGAGTTAGAGGCCCACTTGATTTGGACTAACAGTTTTTGGGGTTTTTTTTTTATGTTAAACAGTACAGGGGGCCTGGGACATATTTAAAAAGTGAATCACCAACATCACTATCAACCCACCTTTCTTTCCAGTTTGGGACTCAAGGTGGCTCACAATGGCCAAAACAGTCACAGGAGGTCAAAATTGTTGTTAAGTGCCCTCAAGTCAACTTGGACTTATGACAACCCTATGGATGAGAGATTTCCAAGTCATCCTATCCTTAACTGCCCTGCTCAGGTCTTGCAGATTCAGGGACGGGTCTTCTTTGACTGAGTCCATCCTTATATAATGGGGTCTTCGTCTTTTCCTACTGCCTCTTTACCTCCCCAAGAATTATTGGCTTTCCAAGTGAGACATGTTTTTCTCATGATATGGCCAAAGCACCACAGCCTCAGTTTAGCCATCCTGGTTTCTAGGGGCCAGTCCAGCCTTTCTGGGAAGGGAGTTCCTGAGCCTGGGAGCAGCCACTGAGAAGGCCCTGTCTCCCACGTTCCCACCAAAGGTACCGCAAAGGTGGGAAAGAGAGGAGAACCTCCACACAAAATCTCAAACATGGACAGGTTCATACGGGAGAATACAGTCCTTCAAAGAACCTGGGCCCAAACTGTATAGGTTACTATCGGTCTGCCCAGAATTCAAACTGGAAGCCTGTGGAGCTGTTGCAACAAGGGAACTGATCCTCTTGCTTTTCTGGCAATGAAAAAGGGCAGTGCAGTGAAATCTGGAGTGGCCAAGGGGCACAGAAACAGCCCTGAGGGCCACATAACTTCCCAGGACCTCATGTTACCCACTTCGAGATACAATACTGCCAGGAATACTTTTCCTAGAATACAAGCCCTGTACCATTCCCTATGTGGCCTTCCCTAGAAAGAGCCAGCATGGTGTAATGATTTGAGTGTTGGGCTATGACATATGGCCACCCAGCCTCTGTCTGAAAACCTCCAAGGAGGAGACTCCACCACACACCCAGGCAGCAGCAGATTCCACTGTTGAACTTCTCTTACCATCAGAAAGTTCCTTCTAATGGTTAGATGGAATCTCTTTTCCTGTAGTTTGAAGCCATTGCTCCATGTCCTAGTATCTGCAGCAACAGAAAATAGGTTTGCTCCATCCTCCACATGACCTCCCTTCAAATACTTAAGCACAGTTATCAGGTCGCCTCTTAACCTTCTCTTTTCCAGGCTAAACATCCCCAGGTCCCTCAGCCACTCCTCAGAGGGCTTCATGGTTTCCAGGCCTTCGACCATTTTGGTGGCCCTCCTCTGGACATGTTCTAGCTTGTTGATCTCCTTCCTGAACTTGTAGTGCTCAGAACTGGACACAGGATTGCTGCAGGTGGGGTCTGACCAAAGCCCCCAATGCCAAAGCAGTAAAAGTAGCAGAGAGGTCCTTAACTGGTAATTAAGCTCTATGTGTGGACATTCTCATAAACGGCTGCTCCATATATCATGTAGAATTGAAATTGCTCACAGAGGATATGATCATATTAAAAAAAGAAATCCCCAATGCATTCCAGCACCACACAAGATGTACCAAATTAGCATAAAGTTTCCCTATTTTGCAAGAAATTTGATCAGAACAGCAGGGCGTCGGAAGTAATCTTGACATAACTTTTTTTTTCATCCTCGGTTAAAACTTCTGAAGAGAGGTACCAAGTGAAGAGGAACAGACAAGCAGCGTGATGGGGGAGAACAAGGAAAATGTGGATGGATGTCAGGGCAGAGAACATTTGATCTTTGGACTGCTGATAAAAACGGCTTTGCCCACCTCCAATCCCCCCCAGATTTGAGTTTGGACAAGAGGAAGGAGCTCTAAAGCCATGGCGGGGGTGGGGGTGAATTGGTTTTTCTTTTTTTCCCCTTAATTTATGTATTAGTTTTAAAACAAACACACCATAGTCAGTTCACAGATAGAGTCAAGAGTTACAATCAAAGAAGTATGTGTTCAAAGAAAAGAGAAACACAAAGCAAAGCTCGAACACACTACTAATATATTAAACTAAAACTCTGAGCCCTAACTAAACTAACTGAAACACTAAATGCTAACCTACTGAAACACAGAAAGGGCTCTGACCACCTCCCCAAGCCAAACTGCAATGAAAGAAAGAAAAAAAAGTTATTTTACCATTGCAGATGGAATAGATTAGTCTTTCTGACCTTCTATCACGCTCCAATGCTCTCCAAAGAACCAGAGAAGATGAAGAAAATGGCGGTCTGTCCAACCATCACTCCTTACTATGGGGTGGGAAATCAGAGGCCCTGGGAGGGCCCAAATCTGCCTTTCCTGGGGTTCACCTTCCACCTGGCATTTGAGGGTTTCCCATAGTTTTTATACAAGGATCTGCAGAAGGTTGAAATGTCTCTCCTAAGGCTTAAGAGTCAACATGGGGTAGTAGTTTTGGTATTGTCCTATGACTCTGGAGACCGAGATTCAAGTCTCAAGTCAGCCATGGAAATCCACTGGTGATCTTGGGCAAGTCACATTCTCTCAGCCTCAGAGGAAGGCAAAGGCTTCTGAACAAATCCCACCAGGAAAACCTCATGTTAGGCTCACCTTTGTTGCTGCTGCTGTTGTGTGCTTTCAAGCTGCTTCTGACTTGATGAGGCAAAACTTTAGGGCAAGAGCATTACCTTGAAAATTATACACACATATATGCACACCCCCCCCCCACTGTGTGTACTTGGTCCCCTGTTGCTGCAGGCAACTTTGGAGCAGTTACTGTAGGCTGCTGTTCAAAGCAGAGCTTGGAGAAACTTCCTTTGGTGGACTTGTTGTGTGCCTTCAAGTCAATTCTGATTTATGGCAACCCTCTGGTGAATCTATCATAGGGTTTTCTAGGGCTGAGAGTGTGCGGTGTGTCCAAGGTCACCCAATAGGACTAAGTTCCACATAAACTTTCTTTGGTTGGATTACCACTTCCTCATGTTCTTAAAAACAATGCTTGCAGAGGCGTTAAAAGCACAGCTTGGAACACTTTCACTGGCTGGACTACACCTTCCACATATTCTTAAAAGCAGTTCTTTCTAAAGTGTTCAAAGCAGAGCTTGTAAGACTTTCCTTAGTTGGAATACAAATTCCATGTGTTCTAGTTCTTAACAGCATTGCTTTTAAGAGCTGGGAAAACAGAGCTGAGGGAAGATGTGCCCCCCTCCCTGTTCAGTTATAAAGTTTGATTTCCAACCAGAGAAATATTTTCTCACTTGGTATTTATCATAGGAATGCCACGTTCTGAGCAACTGTGGCTGATGTTTAAGGTATCCTGTTTCATAACATCACAACATTCTCGCGCTCACATTTTGGTTCTGAAATCCCAGGGCCTGGAATGCTCTGAGCCCAGCAATGCTACCACCTGGTCAGAGTGCCACAGCCCACCAGAGCTCGAGAGGAACATCTGAAATGTCACAGTGGAGCCCTCTGGCTCCCTACCTTGCTTGAAGCCTCTCAGGCTTTTTTTAAAAAAAGAGCCATTTGGGATGGGGAGAACCTCTTCTGGCCATCACACAAACGTGAGACCCAAAGACCGGTCCTGATTGACTCTTTATACCACACAAGGCTTTAATTCACAGCCTTGAGGAGGCAGCAGGGGAAGGAAGAAGGGGAGGAATTCTTCTGAAAAAGGTGGTTTTTTGGGGCGGAGGATGAGTTCTGAGATATGAAAGAGAAAAGAAACAAGAAACAGCTCTGTTCCTCTGTGGTTTCCACAGGTGGTGGCGGCAGGGATCAGACGCAGCCCACAGAACCAGTGTGTTATGAAAGCCCCCACGAGGAACAAAACCGCACAGGTCTGTACCTTTTTCTCCTTCAAGCAAAGCCACTGGCTATGGCTTCCTCAACGTGGGCAAAACCTCCCCCTGCCCAGAAGTCTCAACTGATGCCATTTTCATCTCCTCCATTGCCTTTTATTAGTCTAATGGTACCAAACCTTTTTTGTTTTCACTCATGTACCCCATGGCAGCCCATTTCCATAAACTGTACCCACCCTTCCCTGTGCTGGGTTTCAACCACTGATCCATATCTGGTAACGCACGAGTTAAAAAGTTAGTTTGAAAATTAAAACGATGACAAAGACAAGAGATGCAGGGAAGACCCGGAAGAACTCGCTCATTGAATGCTGCTCACAGGATTGACTGAGGTGCCCGCTTATTTATTTATTTATTTATTTATATTTATTTTCGCTGGTATTGGCAAAATAGCACCCAAACATTCACAAACCAGAGGAGAGTGGGAGCTGAGCCTGTGAGGAGCACGCTGCCAAGCATGAACACTGTAGTGGTGTGTCTGCAACACACTGTTTAGAGATGGGCTCCCCACCATTCACCAAAATAACAAAGCAAGGGTAGGCGACTTTTCTTGAGGTTAAATAAGGAAGGGAGCCCACCCCACCATTTGTATTTTGGGGTGTGGGCCTTTCCTAAAGACAGAAATGTGCACATCATGTACTTTATAAATGTGGACACTATGCTCATTTTACAAAGAAATATATGTCTAAGTTAACTGAAATCAGCACGTTCACTTGGTATTTAGGTAGAACACAAATTTGGCCCATAGCTACTTCCTCTATTGTCATTCCTGCATGCTGTGAATTTTGACTGTCCCTTGTTGCCGTTTTGAAACTTTGGCAATCTTCGGTCCATCCCAAGCACTCAGGTTCTGGACCAGAAACTTTATGACCAAGGGTAGTCCTTGCCAGCTTTGGAGAAGCATTTCCAACCTTTGGAAGAAGCTGAGGTGATGCATACAAAAGCAGGGAATCATTCCAAGATGGTATTGTGGGGAAGATGGCCCAGCTCTCTGGGAAACTCCAGAGGGCCATCTTGAGAGTCCCAAAGGGCCGGATTCCACCCCAGAGCCTGAAGTTCTTTGCTCTTCCCTTACACCTCTCACCTCCTGTACATAAAATGGAAGGAAGCCTCCTTTGATTCCCAAATTCAGACACTGGTGGAGAGAGAATGGCATACAGAGATAGCCGTACCACCAGGTATATTCTTGCCGCAGGTATAACTCTTGGGCAGCCACAACAAAGCTTCTCAAAGAAAGAGATTCATTCTCAAAAAATTCACATATGGGTAAATACTTTTAAAAAAGAGAAAGAGAGAGAGAGATGCCAATACACTACTTTCTAAACTCCATTTCAAGTTATAATTTCAAGACAGTTTGCTCTGGACAAAGTAGCGCCGGTTTAGGTCTCTTTTAACTAGCCTATTTGGGCATTATCCCACCTTGTCCAAAATAATTATTTCTTTACTACTTCTTCTTTTTTTTTTTTTTACAAAAGAGGGGCTAAAATGGAAAAATATGATCCCTCCCCAACCCCCTCCCCCTCCAGAGTTAAGTCTTCCCGCTCTAGTTGTTATTATCGAACCCCCCAAAATATGGAGTCAGCTATTTCATTCTCCTGACCAGGGGCTTTTTTTTCCTTCTTCTTCTTCCATGTTTTGTTCCCTGGGCAGTGTTTTGACTTCATTTGCAAAAAGGGGGGGGGAAATAACGTGCAATTTTAATTTAATGGTAACATTTTATCACCAGTTCCATGAATTATCAAGGCACTGGGGTTTGTGTGTTTTCTGTTCTTGGCATTTTGGTGGAGCAAGATAAGGCTAAAAAACAACAGAGCTGCTCAGAGAGTGAAAAAGGGAGATAGATAACGCAGATATCAACTCCTACACAAAACAGTCCTGGACCTTATCTCTGCTTTTTATCGCAGTTCCTTTAAAAAAAGAGAGAGAGAGGGAGGGAGAGAGGGAAGGAAGGAAGGAGGGAGAAAGAGAACCAACAGCCCAACTGGAATGGGCCGGCACGTTGAAAATGAACTTTATACTCCTTGGTCTTTACTTAGAGGATTTTAGAGGGAAGACCAGAAAAAAAAAAAAGGTAGATGTAAAGTAGTGATGGCTTCAGTAGGCCTGAAACACAGCAGAACTAAAGATTATTTTGCACTCCTCAAAATAAAAATAATTAAAAAAAAAAGACATCTCCTAAAGGTGCTTATTTCTGGATTTCAGAGAGCAGCCACTCTTTCAATCCTCATTTTCATGGGCAACTTGCAAAGAAATGTTGAAATGTGTAAAGTTGGGTTTCTTCTGATAGAAGCACTGCTGGTTGGTTTGCTTATTGAGATTTCTAACTGGGAATTAAGAAGAGTTGCATCTTTAATCCTGCTATGTGTTTATGGACTGCATGTTCAGCATTCTCACAGTCTGTCTACCTATGTGCGTGAATGCCACAGGGAAGGCTCACTGGCATATACGGTACAGTATTTTTTTCGGAAGTGGAGTGAGTTGAGTACTGGCCCCACTTGAACGGACAACTGACTAACCTAAAGGCTGTTTTTAAGCCATGCTATTGTTCCTACAAATAAGAAAGTTGTACTACTTTGAAGCCTTTGCTGGAGATTTCAGCACCTAGAATCCCTGACCATTGTGTTTTCTGGCCAAGACCTCTGGAGAGTTGAAGTCAAAAATACTGGAAGAAATAGAGGTCAAGAACCACTGTTCCAGGGGACTCCTGTGAATTATAGCACTAGAGCTCCCCAGCAGACAACTCTCTCTAAACTACAAATCCCAGGATTCCATAGGGCCTAGGCAACCAAAATGGAGTTAAACAGTAACAAAGTCACACTACGCTACGTACTTTGCCTTAACCAAAAGCTCTGCTGGGGACATTCACAGATAATAGACTCATTGTCTAGGCTGAGATACTTCCGTGCAACCTGGGGTCCCCTGAATGATTTGGGCCATTTCCGCACTACACTCTTATAGCGTGATTATTCCACATTCAACATCCCATGGAATCCTGGGGTTTGCCGTTTAGGGAGGGGCCTTTAAAGGCCCCCCCACTGCAAACCCCAGGATTCCATGGGATGTTGAAAGTGGAATAATCGCGCTATAAGAGTGTGACGCGGAAATGGCCTTGGACTTCACCTCCCATTACCCCCAGCTTCTCAATGGTCCAGGGGTCTTCCAAATGGTAGAAATGCCCCGGAGCACATTTTGAAGGAAAAAAAGAGTTTCGAGTGTTGTCCCCACGCCCCGCCCCAGTCTTCACAACTGGAGTACAGGGCATGATCAATTTTAGGCAATTCAGAAAAAAATCAAGAGAGATGTTTGACCGCCCCGTCAAAGCAGTTCCTTCTTTCTGAAATGTATATGCCAACTTTTTCAAATGTATAGTCCACCTTCTGAACTTTGTATTCCACCTTGCTCAAAGTGCTAAACTAAACCCAACTGTTTTCCATTTTGGAAATGGGGCCACGGGGCTCCATTCTGGTGCATATTCCCAATACAGACTATGTGCTACCTATCATTTCACAGACCGTTCCCTTTCCTGGCTGCTAGTTGACATTAGAGGCGCTTCTTACCAGGTTAAATTTTGATGCGTAGTCCAGCCCTTTGCTGAGGGCAACCATCTCACCACTCAAACTCAAACTCTGTTCTATTTTTAAGTGAATTTTTCTGAAGCATTTCCTTAAAATCTCTCTCTTCTTTACAGCCTGTCCTTAAACTCAAATTCAAGCTGCGTGTTTGACTAACAATGGCTCTGGGAAACCTCCCGGAAACATTCGCGATGAAATTCCAGGAATACTGAGAGCTAGGCTGGTTTAAATGTTGGACTCCAGGAGACCAGGGTTCAAATCCTGGCTCAGGCCTGGAAACCTACTGGATGACCTTGGGCAAGTCACACTCTCTCAGCCTCAGAGGAAGGCAACAGCAAATCTCCCCTGAAGAAATCCAGCGAAGAAAACCCTAGGATAAGGTTGCTGTAAGTTTGAATTGACTTGAAGGCACATAACAACGCTGTTGCTAGACGGCATCTCCATAAAGAGGACAGTCATGTGGACCTACTTTTTTGGCAAGACATTTACCGGAAGAGACAGGAATATCAGTCCAGACTATATTATTTCCCTTCTGTCTTCTGTGCTGTACTTTAATTGCCTTCTCTGCCTGGAGGCTGTAAGAGCTATCTCATTAGGCACAAATAAAGAACTAAGGAGAGCCAGTGTGGCTTAGTAGTTTGAACATTGGACTACAAATCCAGAGACCAGGGTTCAAATCCCCACTCAGCCTTGGAAACTCACTGGGTGAGGTTGGCCAAGGCTCACTCTCTCAGCCTCGGAGAAAGGCAAAAGCAAAACCCCCTGTGAACCAATCTTGCCAAGGGAACCTCATGATAGTGTTGCAGGAGCCCGTAATAAATTACTCTTTTTCTTGCTCTGTGGTCTCTGTGTTCTCTGGGCTCCTGCAACAATAGGGTTGCCAGAAGTCTGAAACAACTTGAAAGCACACAACAACAACAAGCTATGGTATCCTGAAGCAATCCAAGGCTGTAACTCCAACTTATGCTATCATAAACCCACTTTTTTGGTCCTCAAAGGGGCCATAATTCTTTACCAACTGTGCAATGACCAAAGTCTACCCCTCAAAGCCACAACTTGTGCTCATAACAACATCAACAACAGAATAAAGGCTCCAACTGGACACTGTGGCACAGAGGGGCACACAAAACTGGTCTCCCAGTCTTGCTGTATTCTAGAGAAAGAAGTAGGAAGCTGTCTATAGGGCAGGAGGGCCCATCTCACCAGGGGTGGGCAATGTTCAGCCCATGGACAGCCCCCTAAGGCTTGTTGGGTGGCCCTGCAAACTCACCTAAACCATCCCCTTTTGTAAACAAATATATTAAAAGGCAGTAAAATACCTCTCCAAGAGCAGCAGCTCATTTTCTACAGAGGCTATAGGGTCTCCTTTTTTCATTTAGCATTTTAAAAACTGTTTTTCCAAAAGCAGGAGTAGACTTCTGATCATGTCTGCTTTGGAGTATCCTGGATTGGCAGGGCGGAGGTAATGGCACCTCCCCTCCCTCATGCTCTGTCCCTTAAAAAGGACATGGGGAACCCTCTTAGAGTAGATTTGTCTATCTGTGCCAATACTGTCTGCTTGGACTGACAGCAGCAAGCATATAGTAGGCTACAAGCTGAACCTTCTAAGTTGAGACACCAGAGATTGAACCAAGGACCTCATCATGCAAGGCAAGAGCAACACTGATGAGCCCAAATCCTCCCTTGCAACCCTCATGCAGCTCAAGAAGGCTACTCCATCATCTTTTTGCAGCACCACCATGTTGACAGTTGCCATCCAGTTGACTTTGACTTATGGCAACTCTGTGAATGAAAGATCTCCAAGAGTCATTCATCCCAGCTCAGGCCCTGCCTTGGAAATCAACACCACCTTTGCAAATCTTTTCGTTGTCTCCTCTGAACAAACCTCGCCAGGAGAACCCCGTGATAGGTTCACCTTAGGGTCTCCAAAGGTCAGAAAGGACTTGAAGACAAACAACCACAACAGAATAAAGGCTTTCACCAGCCACTGTGGCACGAGGAGCAAACTCAGGGCTGCGGCTCAAACAGCCTGAGAAATCAACAAACACACTTGCAAATCTTTTAATTGTCTGCCTGTATTCTGTTTCACAGAGCTCCAAAGAGAGCCAGGTCTTTATGTAGTGGAAACATGGGGCCTGGCCACAGCAAGAAGCAGAGAGGGAGGGAGGCAGGGAGAGAGGGAGGCAGGGAGGGGGAAAAACGGACTCAAGGCTCTTTCTCCCCCTTCCTCTCCCCCTCCTCCCCTGCCCTCACACTCCCGTCCCTACCTTCTTTTTGAAAAACATAATTTATCTGTGTATTATCAAGAAATCCAGACACTTTAATCAGTGAGCTATGAAGTCAGTATTTCCATTCTTATCTAGTGGAGGAGTGGAAATGGAGAGGAGATAGGCAGCTCCGAGCCAGCCCGTGGTGGGGAATGTTAATGGGAGAAGAGACTGAGCGATTGGCTACTGAGCTCCGGCTATCTCCACCATTATCAAGCCCTTATCAATTCAACCATCAGTGGCGCAGTAATGGGGCCAGTTCAACTTTCCGCATTATCATATCCGCTGAAACCTGCACGAGAGGCCTCAGCCAGGAGACAGAGAGGAGTGAGTGGGAGCGAATGAACTCCCCGTTTACAAAAAAAGAGAAGAAGAGGAAGAAGAAGGAGGGGGGAGATGGGAATGGGGGCTATTTGGGGGAGGTGGGGTGGAAAGAAATGTCGGATGAATCAATTCAGACCTCAAAGCCAAAAGAAACAGGCTAGGCACAGAGCGCTGGGCGACTGTTTTGGTTCCCTTCCCTTGCATCCAAAGCTCTCTCTGCAAGAGTCTACTTTCTACACACATATAACCAGGGGCTAGCAGTGCTGGTCCAAAACACTTTCCTGGAAGCTAAGCAGGGTCAGTTCGTTAGTACTTGGAAAGAAGACCACCAAGGAATACCAGGTGCTGTAAGCTATATTTCAGAGGAAAGAACTGGCAGAACCACCTCTGAGGATTCCCTTCCTACAAAAACCCTATAAAATTCATCAGGTCAAAACATGACTTGAAGGCCCAAACACACACCAAAAAGAAATTCTGCCAGCATGCATATTCAGATATTCATAAGCAAGTCCTGGGATGCCATTCTTATCTCCTTTGAAAGAAAGGCTCAGAATTCAAACTGATTGCTCTCTTTCCTCTGCAAGCCACATTTGGAACATTTTAGGCAGAAGACACGTAATACGCAACTGCTCCTGGACTGATCTGTAAGCTAAGGTTTATATTGCATCCCAAAGGCTTGTGTATTGCAAGTGGTTTGGCAAAAGATGGATTGAACTTTTTCCTTTCCTCTTAAACTAGATTATTCCCTTTACTGAGTGGGATCCCTCCCTGGATGGCAAATGCTCCAATCAGATCCTTCAGGAGATTAACACAGCACTTGCAACTGGAGGTGGAACACAATCATGTTGCAAAAGAAGTCACTCCTGTGCACTTGTGTGTGGTGCTTGAGAGCTTTATGAGAGTTGGCTTCTCAGCTGGCAAATGACAAGCAAGTCTGTGGAAGGCAGGCTTCTGCACATTGACACTCTCCAGATATATTAGAGTAATATGATTAGCCCAACATATCTAATCTAGGGACATACCTATGGTTGGATTACTAGGGGTATTGCTCCTGGACCCCCAGCCTATGTGGACTGCCAGCTACCTCCTGTTCTGCCCACAATCCCTGCCATCTAGTCCAACCCACTGCCATGCACGAAAACACAACTAAATCACTCCTGAGAAATGCCCACCCAACTTCGGCACAACTCTCTAAGGCAATCAATCCAACTGTCAGACAGCGCTTTACCATCAGCAAGTTCTTCCTAATGTTTAAGTTGAACCTCTTTTCTTGTATTTTGAATCCACTGGTTTGGGTCCTAGTTTCTGGAGCAGCAGAAAACAAGCTGGCTCCATCTGTCTCATTTATTTGATTTATATCCCACTCTTCTCCCAATATCAGACCCAAAGTGCTTACAATGTAGGTCACAAACAAAATAGCTAAAACGCTGTATGATGGAAGGGTTAAAAAATGCATTAAGCTATCACTCCAAATAAAATATTAATTTTCAAAAACAGTTAAAGCACACATTATTTTAAAAAGCGCACCCAATACACATCCTTCTGCTCTAACCAGTTAAAGGCTGAAGGTCTGTTGGAATAAGAAGGTTTTCTCAGCCTTGCAAGATATACCTGAATGATGAGTTCCAGCTTCTCTGTCAAGCAACCAATTCAACATCAACTGTTCATTTTAAAATACTAGCACATTAACTTCAGACAGTGAGTCAATCTATCAAAGGACAGGTTTTCGCTTACATCTACCCTGAACACACATATTTTGCTGGGTGTGGTATACACAACCAAGCCACATCACTGTTTATGTGGCAACCATACACAATTCTTCTAAAAGTTAAAGTACTTGCTTGGAAATAAGTGAACACCCAGGGCACAAAATAATGATGAGAAATCATCACGCTATTTTTTACTCATGTCTTTGCATGTGCTTTTTACCTGCATTTCTTTTCAACAAATGGGCCCCATTTACTAAATATTCTTTTCTTCTTTAATTGCTTAGTCCCCATTCTAATGTTTAGGTGGAATCTCTTTTCCTAAAGTTTGAATCCATTGTGCCATGTCCTAGTTTCTGGAGCAGCAGAAAACAAGCTTGTCCCACCTTCTAAATTGCATCACTTAAAATATTTAAACATGGCTATCATGTCACATCACTCATTCCCAGATTTTTGGAAAGAATCCAATTCACTGATGATCCAAAATTCCCATCAGTAACACCTCATAGACTGTGAAACTGAGATAATAAAAATGTTAATAATGACACAGGAGGAAACACGAAACAGCCTGTGCATGCCGTATATCTGTAACATCTATGATTTTTTAAATTGCCACCTCCATCAGAAAAGAAGAGGAAGAAAAGGAGGAGGAGATCATAAGGTTACAGATCAGTAAAAATTTGAAATGTACATACACACACACAAAAAAAGTGTGAAAAACAAAATTAAACTCCCACACCAAGAATGCCCTGAGTTAAGCATGCAGAGGCAGTGAGGAAATGTTTGTTCCCTGTGAAAGGCTCTCTTCATTCTCTCCACGGGCCCAAAATGACACATTTCAGCCACTCCAAACTCCAAAAAAAGAGTGGCGTGAGGAGAGGTACACAGTCTCTGGAGACCCCACATTTCAGCCTCTTTCGACAGCATCCACAACTAGAGCCATCACCCATGGCTGAATTGCGACAGGAGCCCAGCCACAGAGGAAAAGGAGGCAATCCAGGTCAAACACCTTTGGCGATGGAGTGCTGTTTGGGGACAGATCTCTGTACCCTCTAAACCCTCTTGAGTGGGTGCTGAAGACCCCAACATGGCAAGCATCTATCACCCTTGGTCTCCTCCCTTTGGACACCTTCTTGTGAGCAGAGAGGTGGTGCATAAACATGGCCACATTCTCTTTCACTCCAACACACACACTTACTAAGACACAGGCCTGCCTGCCAGTTTTGCGTGCTACGTACAGCACCTGGCACTGTTCCGATTTTAGCTTTTAGCCACATCAATCCCAGAGGAGTCTTACACCAGCAATGATGAAAAATGTCAAAGATGGGGGAAAAAATGGAGAAACAAAGCAACAGGAGTGTTAAACAGAAAAACAAACAGCAAGCACACATAATTAGGAAACTGCAAGGAGCACCTGGACACCTTTCTGTTATGACGTAAGGCAGGGTGGACAACTTCGTTTAAAGTCTGGAGCAATTTCCTCCTCCAGGAACTCTCTTGGGGCAACACAGTCTAACAAAACTGCCAAAAAAAATAGGGTGAGGGATAGGGCCACCTTAGCTACTCATATCCATCAAAGCAGTCTAGGGTACTCCAAGAGCATCCAGGAAAATAATCCCCCCCTCCAGGTTGCGGGGGGATGAGTTATTGACAAAGTCAGGGCACCATTTTGCTTATAAGGAAGGAAGGAAGGAAGGAAGGGGCCAATAGTCTTAAGTCAATCAATGGATGGAGCTGACAGGCACAAGGAAATCTTAAGATTAGGAGGTACACGTGGCATAACAGCTGTCGTATCAGTTCTAAGAAATGTTATTTACCTTGCCAGTTCCAAAGATTGCCTGCCGGAAATTTTGAGGCTGGCCTTAAACAGACGTATGCGCACGTACACAACAGGTTCCTAAAAAAAGCATTCTATCTGGCACCATGGGAAAAAGGAAAGCCAGAGGACACCCATCCAACCAGAGAAAGAGGCCAGGGTGGGTTAAGCGGAAGTCCAAAAACAGGCTCTCTGGATTAGGGATGGAAAGAATGTTCCAAAATGGTCAAAAACATTATTTCTTGAGTACTGAGAAACTCTGAGGACAAAAATCCTGGAATGACGAGAAACTTCACAATTCAGGACTTCTTTTGCAGAAAATTCACGTACAGTTGTTTTTGCCAAAACAGCAACATCTTCTGCACAAAAGATAACATTTCTGTAGGTATATTACTTTCTGTGCAAAAAATGCTGTTTTCTGTCCCAATCAACCTTACGCGAATTTTGTGTACAGTAAGTCCCAAATTGCGAATAACCTTAAAAAAAACTTTATGGTTTTTGATGACTCTCTTGCAGCGGGAAGAATATTGCCATAATTATTCATTGCTTCCTTTGAGAAGACATTTAGCGAAAAATTACATTCCTGGTTTGGACTAGTTGTGCTTTGACTGAAGATACCGGGCTGGAACCATCTGCTGAGACTCTGTCCTCCTTTGACCCTTTTCAGTTTCAGAAAGAAATTCAGATTTCTAACAGTGGGAGTCTCAATGCTCACCATGCTTTGACAGGTTCAAGAGGCCTCAGGTTACCCAAGCCAGAAACCATTGGATGTTCTGGCCAGGGATGATGAGAGCTACAGTCCAACAAAACCCCAAAGGAGTGCACATTCCGCACATTATGCCCATAAGCATAGAACAGGGGAAGGAATTGCCTTCTATCATTATCAGACCAGGGATAGGAGTCAAATGAGACTTACCAGTAGTGCTATCAAAAGGTGAGGAACCATGGGAGTTGCAGGCTTGCAATATCTGGAAGTAGACACCTTGCCCCTTTCTTTAGACCAGTGGTTCTCAACCTGTGGGTCCCCAGATGTTTTTGGACTTCAGCTCCCAGAAGCCCTGAGCATTGACTATAGTGGCTGGGGCTTCTGGGAGCTGAAGTCCACAAACATCTGGGGACCCAAAGGTTGAGAACCACTGCTTTAGACCAAGTTCAGTATTCCTCACTCTCTGTGCCAGCAGCAGCACTCTGTTCTTCTCCAGACCTAACACTCAAGACTTTCCACCTGGAAAAGCCAAGGACTCTGTTTGGGACCTTCTGGATGCAAAGCAGGTCCCTGCTTTTGGTCTACAGCACCATCCCCAGGGTTCCAAGGCCCAGGTGACCACAGGAGACTTGACAAATGGAAGACACATCACAAAGGTGGGGCTCACATTCACTTTCCAGTATAAAATGGACTGAAGTGTTGCACAGAGAGAAATGGCAGGTGGAGAGTGGAACACCGGAATTGAACAGGATGTTTTTACTGGAGATACATCTGTCATCCACCTACTCTTTGCTTTTTCCAACTGGCTGAAATGCCTAAGTTGTATGGTACAACTTTATCTCCTGTTACTACTACTATAGGTCGAATATCCTCTTTTCCAAAAATCTGAAACGCTCCAAAATCTGAAACTTCTGAAAAGGGAAACCCATTCTTTGTCCTATAGTGAACATGAGGAAATGATGGAGGCTTGCTTGAGACCATGTGGGACATGTTCCCTGCAGGAGGAAGGCAAGAAGAGAAGAACTGACAAAAAAGCAGACCCTTGCATCGACAGAATGGTATAGGATCTCCTGATATATACATATGTAAATACTCCAAAATAATAATAAAAAAATCTGAAATCAAAAAGCATTTGGAAATCCCAAGCATTTTGGATAATGGATCCTTGAGCTGTATAAACCACTATATGCCGCCTTGAATCCCACCTTGGGAGAAAGGCAGGTTAGAAACTCAATCAATCAATCAATCCAGCTGCCCACAAACTGAAGTCTGCTGGAGGGGTCCCCCTCTTTAATCAGTTGGGGCAATATGCTGTGTGAAGATTGGGGGGGTCTCTGCTGTGGGACTCCAGTCAAGTGAAAACATGGCTGTTTACTAAAGCCTTTAAAGGCTTCATTGGTTTTACACGAACGATCACACATACACGGCTTCAGATATTTTTAAACCAACTTAGCCAGTTTCCATTTGTTGTGCAACAGTCTTGTGTCCATGATCATATACTAAAAATATTTTAAAATATATGGTTCCCGGTTCTTTCAGGATGCCCTTTTAGGCAGTTAAGAATTTGCAAGAAAAACATACTTTGGACTCATTAAAAGATGCCATTCTCTGGTTTCCTAAAATTCTAACAACACGCTCACACAAATTTCAATATTTTCTTAGTTCCATCAAGGTTTAGCTCCTAAATATTGGACGCTTGCTACCCCAGTGAGTAAACCTATTTATTCTGGTCATTTGTGCATGATATGAATTATGGACGACAACAACAAATGGAAATTTCTCCATACAAACCAGCTCCTACAGTGCACCATACACCAATTCGCCCAGATAGTTTGTTGTAGGTTCACTGTATGTAAAGGCTGGTGTCTCCCAAACTAGTCTTCCTCAGCCTGATGACCTCCAGAGGCATTGGGCTACAATTCTCAGAATCCCTAGCCAGCCATGGAGGGGATTCAAAATCAATGGGGTGGTGAATCCATGCCAGTTTTATTCTGAACTTTAAAGGAGGTATCCAAGTTAAACCCTTCTGAACCGTTCTTCAAAATAGGCTCAGTACCTTGGATTGTCCTTCTAAAGTTCAGACTAGACACTGGAGTGGACGACACTGAAACTACCACCTGTCCCTGCAGCCATAGTTCAGCCAGGGATGATAGGAGTCACAGTCCAACACATCTGTAGAACAACAAGCTGGAGATTTGCTAGTTAGCCAGAAATTTCGTTTTCCATATTGTTTCTTTGGGGAATCCGTTCACACATTCAGCTGCCCCGCCACCTCAAGTGTAGAGTAAGCCTTGTTCACATGTGCATCCAGCAATTGTACCTCCATGTCTGAATTAGGACTAGTTTTCAGATGGGGGGGATGAGAGGGGAAAGTGTGTTAGCTTTCCTAATAAGAGACAGGCAGGGCAATATTCAAAGAGATTATAATAGCAGGAGATTAACGAATTAGAGAAAAAGCATTTCCTTTCTCTGCTGGCAAATGAGAGATGTCACCAAAGCATGTTGATGTGAGAAGAGAAGAGATAACAGATATTTGGGAGGAGGGGAGAAGAAATGGAGGAAAAAAAAGGGAAGGCAGTGGAAGGCCCTTATCTGCCATGACTCAGAAGCACTCATTCCTTAACCCTATTCCAGCCCAAGGTCAACTGCTGCATTCCTGACAGCCGTTCCTCCTTTCCAAAAAAACAGGCTGAAGAACAATGAAGAAGACGCTTCTCTGTACAAAACAGGACAAGGAGGAGGAGCAGAAGGCAAGCAAAGCGGGAGAGGCAGAGTGGAAGATATTGGAGCTTGCAGAGAGAAACAGCCACCCAAAGGAAAATCTCTCCAAGGCAATGGCAAAAGTGTATTCCTGACTAGCGATACACACATGCACAGTATGTAGTTGGGATCCATGTTCTCTGACTACGAGCCTGTCAAAGGGAGGCCTTCTCTCAAAACCTGAGACAGGTAAACGGGCACGTCTGATGGGAAGGCCAGGTGGGGCCTTCTCAGTGGCTGCTCCCAGGCTCCAAAATTCCCTGTTAAGATTATATTAAGAGCTCACCATGCATCCATTTTTCAAAGCCAGAAGTGGACTGCCCAACAATTCAGTTTGGTTTTGTGGGCGGAGGGAGAGACTAGCCCCTCATGTGCCCCTCAGGGGATTTTAGGGGCAGAAAACTGGCCCACAGACCAATTGCCAACTCCTAGCCTTCACCAACTAGCCATGGAGTGTCAAGTACGGACCTTTTTCAGCTCTACCTGAAGACACCAAGGACTGAACATGGAACTTGCTGTTTACAAAGCATAAACTCTACCATTAAACAGTGGCTGTTCCCCTACAGGTTAATTTATGATGCAGATTATAGGTTGGTGAGTACACAAGGCAGGGCTTTCTCTGCAGCAGCCCCTCAATTGTGAAACTCCCTCCCAGGGCAAGACAAGCTGGCTCCATCTTTATTGAGCTTCTCTCAGGCAGTCAAAACCCTATTGCAGCATGTCCTCTGTATACGCTCCACCCCATCATCATCAACGGAAGCAACACACACGCACCCGGCACATCCACTGACGATAATGGGACATGAAGCTTTGCGTGACCTCGCATTTGTGCATGCAGAGATTGCACTGTATTCCAGCTGGCCGTCATTTTTTATTTATTTTCTCAAAACACGCTTTTAAATTTGCTTTTTAATCATCATCATGAGGTTTATTTATAATGCCCTTTACACCAAGAGGCGGAATAATCCATTTTCCAAAAATATTTTACATGTTTTATATGGTATTTTGAGTGCCCTACTGGCCAGAAAAGAGATCAATAAATACCCTAAATAAAACATAGGTTCAGAAATGATGACAATCATGATCACTATCCCCCTTGTTTCTGAAACAAGGTGTTTTGCCACTCTTTTTGCTCAGAAAACAGAAATTCAATCAGACACTCCAGAACTCCCATCCCAAATGTGCTTTTTAAAATAGCAGTAGTAGTGGCAGCAGCAATAACAACAACAACAACAACAACAACAACAACAACAACAATAATAATAATATGATAATAGTAGTAGTAGTAGTAGTAATATTAAGGCAAAGATCACCCAACAACCTGTACAGATCTGTTATTCTCTGGCTTCAGTTCTTGATTTGATTCTTCAAGGACCACCCAGTAAGGAAGAAGTTAACATTATCCTTAAAGACAGGACTTCAGATTAGACAGAATTAATGTCAGAAATCACACAGGTGTAGAGCCAGGCCGATCAGATGCGGCTCAGATGGAGCTTAATACCTGCACTGATAACACTGCCGGAACGGAGTTTTGGGCTTGAGCGATCCAGGCTCTGGTTTTGAGAAAGGAGAGTGCGACGTTGCAACAGTCTGGGTTTCAGGGTAATATCTCCCTGACCTGAACTTTGCAACACACTGTGCGAACTATCCAGAAGGCTTTGCTTGCAGGGCAAAGCTGTAATCCTAAAATTAACACCCACAGATTAGAGCTGTGATCAATCACGATGACAAAATCTGAAGGTTCATCTACAATGCAAATTTCCCTTGCCAGTATTCTCGGAAACACTGGAGGCCCAGGCTTGCTCTGAAGCACCCAGGGATGCAGCTGTGTGTGTGTGTGTGGAGGGGAAATGTAGGTGCTGCACCCTCCCAAAGAATTCCTTCACCCCTCCCCAAAATGAAATTTTCCTTGTCCCCCAGTTTCTAGCATTGCAGTAATGCAAAACTCACCCAAAGAAGGCACCCAAAGAAAAGGGCAATCCTCTTTGGAGGATCTTACAGTTAACCTTGTGGATTGATCCATTTAATTCTCATAAACTAGCCAGGTTCTTAAACCAGGGAGAAAAATTCAGCACAGACCAGTAATGGTTGGATCCCAAACAAATACGCCGCAACTGCCCTGATTTGGCAGGGAATGTCCTGATTAACTCTCCACTATCCCATTTTCCAACTGCTTTAAAAATGTCTGGGTTTCTCTGTCTTCCTCCCTCCACCTTCCCCCTTGGTTCTCAGCTTGTTTCCACTGCTGCAAACTAAGTCCAAGGGGCAAAAGTAGTTTGCACTTAATTAACTCAGCAGCGGGGAGGAGGGCAGACTCTTGCCCTCCCAGGAGGGTCAGGCAAAAGCAAACTCCCGCCACCTCTCCTCATTGTGCACTCTTCCTCATTAATCACTCTCACCATCTTGATCACACTCTGATGTGCGCTGACCACACACACATCCATGGTTTTCATCTGTGAAATGTTGGGAGGGTATATAAATAACCAGGTTGGCTTCTCCCTGGCATCAGACATACCCTCCTCTCCAGTGTAGGAATGGCATCTTTAAAAAAAAAGTTATTGGATTGTCTGGTAGTAGCAGGCTATAACACACTAAGCTTCCCTTCCAGGAGAGCCAAGATAAGAATCAAATTGCCATCTCTGTACAATCTGTACTTCTTTGCCTCTCATCGCTGTTTCTCAAGCCCTCACATCTCCCGGGCAGCTGGCAACAGGGCCCGGAGGATTTCTTTCGCTCCCTAGGTGGCCAGTGACTCAGAGCACTGGGGAGGGGAGATTTCTCACCAAACAATGCACAAGAGGCATCTTGGGCAATGGGATTTTGGGCTGACGCTTGCAATCCAGGGGCACACTCCAGCACAGAAGATTGGCATTGACGGCGGGTGAGGAATCCGTCTGGGTTGTAGTCCAAATTTTCCCAGGGCTACCCAACACGCGCAACCCTGTCCCCTAAAGAAGTTCAGCACCATGGACAGCTGCTTTAAAAAGTGGGTTCCAAATTTGAAACCATCAGCTGCTACTGCAGAAATGAAATGAAATGCAGAATCCAGGACCTGGAGATGCTGGTGTTTAAAAAACAAGCACTTAGACCTGACGGCAGTTGGTCTCCACTCAGAAGCAGTCCTAAAAAGAACTCGTGGAAGATTCCCAGTGGGTAGGGTGTGAGTTTTTCACAGCATCTAAACCAGATCTAATGACTATTGCCGAAGGAATACACAGGAATTTATGCCTTATAACATATCAAGTGAGAATGATTTATTAGAGCAAATCAATGAAAGGCCAGCTGCACAATGACCTGTAATTTGCACAGACATTTTGGCTCATATCAAATCTCTTAAGGTGACTTTGCATTAGAAATGTAATTCTTCACTAAGTTTCTTCTCAAAGGAAGCAATGAGTAATTTTAGCAATTTTCTGCCTGCCGAAAGAAAGTCCAAAAACCTCACAATTCTCAAAGCCTAATTGCAACTCAGGACTTAATTCTGTGCAAAATTTGCATGTGGTTGTTTGACATAAAAAAGAACATTTTCTGCATAGGAAACAGCACTTTCTGCATGGAAAACAATGTTCTTGCATAGAAATATTATGGGAGGAAATTCTTCTACCAGTGCAGAAAAATGCTGCTTTCTGCACAAAACAGCCATGTGCAAATTTTGTGCAGAGGAAGCCCTAAATTGGAAAGATACTCAACAGTCCAGACCAGGATTTTTCAACACTTGAAAAACATTATGGGGCTCTCTTGGCAAGATTTGTCCAGAGGGGGTTGCCTTTGCCCTCCTCTGAGGCTGAGAGTGGGACTTGCCACAAGTCCTTCAGGAAGTTCTTCCTAATGTTTAGATGGAATCTCTTTTCCTGTAGTTTGAAGCCATTGCTCCATATCCAAGTCTCCAGAACAGCAGAAAACAAGCTTGCCCCATCCACCATATGACATTTTTTCAGATATTTATATATGGCTACATGTTGCCTCTTAACCTTCTCTTCTCCAGGCTAAGACCCTAGACCCAAGATCAGTAGATCTCTCCTCCAGCACTACATTTCATGAGTTGATTCTTTCCTGACAGCTTTCTTCACTGTCCAGCTTTCACAACCATAAACAGAAACTGGAATACAAAGGCCTGGAATGACTTTGACTTTGAAATTTAATGATATGTCTTTATGTTTGAGGATCTGGTCTAGTTCACTCATAGTTCCCCTTCCAGGTCTTCGTATTCTTCTGATTTCTTGACTACAGTCTCCATTTACCTGGACTATATCTGTATCTATAGCTATATATCTTGCCGCTTGGCCTACTGGGTGGCCTTGGGCAAGTCACACTCTCTCAGCTTAAGTGGAAGGCAAACTCATGCAGAACATAGCTGGCCAAGAAAACCAAGCTTGAAGGCACGTAACAACCACAAGACACATGTTTTAAAAAGGCCCTCTTGCAAGTGGAAAAGCCAAAAGAGCCAACTCAGGCACTGGCAACAGTTAACTCTGGAGTCATCTTTGCAACACTCCTTTTGTGCCAAGTCTCTGCCACTGGGCATATGTTTGGCATTCCACAGAACGAGTTCTGCTACTACCTGGGCATTGCCAAGGCTGGGTTTTATGCAGCAACAGGCTGTGCCGTGAGCTCCCACTTTGTTCTACGTTGTGGCTCTTGCCAGTCAAGGAAATAAGGCACACGGAGAACCCCTTCCACCCAGAACAAAGCGTGAGTTTCAGGCGGTGGCACCAAAGTGGCTTGGACACTCTGCCTTGAAAGAAGAGAGAATCACAAGCACTATTGGTTTCGCTAGAACTGGGATTTTAAAAAGAGAGAGGAAAGATCTAAACAGGTAGATCAGATTGTTCTAGATAAATGCATGGAGATGAAGCAGTCTATTAACGGAGATGGAGTCATGATGGCAGGATAGAACCTCCAGCATCTGTGCCTGTCTCTCTCTGAATGCCAGTTCCTGGAAAACTAGAGCAGAGGAGAGCTGTTGCCCTCTCACGTTCTGAACCTTGAACAGTTCCAGACGTGGTGACTTGAGAGACCACCCTTTTTTCCTTACCGACCCATTCGGTGTTTGAGGTCATCCAAAGAAGGCCTCCTAAGCAGCCATAAATTATATCACCGTTTTAAATTGGTTACACTAACTTTATCGTATGTCTGAAATCTTTTGATACAGGAGGGCATACAGATGTTTTAGAAAATAAGTACAGGAAGCCCCCACTTATTAACGCCCCGTGACCTGACAACTCACTCTTTTGATGCTTCCAAATTAAGGGCAGGCTCCATTAATCGGATGGGGGTTCTGTTCTTTCCTCAGTTCTTCTCACCTATGGAAGTTAGCTTGGAACCGTTTGCACATGGGTGCTGCCTGCAAAGCAATCTGGGTGCAGCGGGGAAGGCACTAAGCCAGTTGTGAGACTTTGCAAGCGGCACACACGTGGTGAACCCCAAATGAGCCTCCACAAGTCCTTCATGCTCCCTACAGTACATGAGTTCTGCTTTTCAACCAATTCTGTTTTCTGACAGTGCTCCAGCCCCTAACCTGTCAGGCAAGTAGAGGAAGCTGGCAACTTCCTTTTAAAAAAATTGCAACATTTGGAGACTTCTGTGTTGCAAAACACAAATTCCCTCAAAAGCTGCTTTCTGGGGTCTAGAGTAATATTAAAAGTGAGACAGGAGCAAAGGAAGAGCTACAAAGGACATACGGATTTAGGAAAACTCAAACCAATTCTGCAAAACCTCAAGAGAATGCCCTCATAACTGCCTATTAATGAGCGTATCATAGTTGCAATCAATAACAAGGAAGAAATCAAAACTTCAGCCAAAAGCAAGAAGGGTAGGGGGAGAGGGAACACGAAAGCAGAGAGTACTTTAGCTCCATATTCAGTATGGTGGCAAGTATCCCTTATTATTTATTTAAGTATTTCTGTATCGCTTCCCTATACACAAGGGCTCCTGAGGCAACAAACTAATAAAAAGCAATCAAAACAATACTAAGATACAAACACTTTTAAAACACATTATGATACTCTTTTAAAATTCCTAAAAGCAGTCTAAAAACAATCCTAGAATCTAGTTTTAAAATGGATAAAACAGTACTCTCAAACACTGACTGTCATGCCGAACAGCACTGTTTGGGCTGCTTAAAAGAGAGCAGAGTTCGATTCCCTGCTTGCCCACGGAAACCCTGAGTGGGTCACACACGCTCAGCCCCAGAAACCCCTGTGATGTGTTGCATTAGGGTCACCACAAGTTAGACACAACTTGAAGGCACACAACAACAAGGCCAACACCACCACCTTGAAACTGTGTATATTACCACTGATTTTTTTTTAATTGGCTGTTTTTGGTAGCTTATGTGGCTCAAAGTCAACGGGAAGCCAGAGAGAGAGGGAGAGAGACCAGGGTTCCCGTACACCCCTGTTCCCATCACCTGATGGCCAAGTACACATGCAGACATCTTTGAGAACAGGTCGCTTGTGTGAACTTCTTTGCAAGGCCAAAGTTCATGCTGTTATATAGGGTAATTAATCTCCCCGAGAAAGCCTGAGCCAGGGCGATCAATAAACTGGAAGTTACTGGACCAGAGGTGAGGGAAAAAAGGGTGCCGAGGTGACATGGAAATTACAACACGACAATTGTCAAATTGCCCGTGACAGAGTGGAAGCCAGGAGCAGAAGGGAGGGAGAGAAAATTTAGAGCTTTGAAGGCTAAAAATAGATGCCCAGATGGGCTAAAAAAGCCAGGAGGGGCACTCCCCTGACATTTGCTTTAGCAACTGCACAAAGCACAAGCCTATTTGTGATCAAGAAACCTTAAAAAAACTTGTAAAATCAGAGTCAAAATCAGTTGGAAATAGTAGGAATCTGCCGGAACCAGGAGTTTAATTGAAAGTCTAGAAGGTGTGCTCAGTTACGCACGGCAGAGCTCAGCTATGGAACCGGTGTAGCTATGTTCAAGAAGGGTGCCTTCCCCCACTACAAAAGTACAGATGCCCACTGCCCTTCTCAAAAGACACACTTGGGGTTGAAAATCACACTTACTGGGCTTTCACTTTGCTTTGTTTTTACAAAGAGAACTCCTATGTTCTCACGTACCTGACACAGCTCAGTGGTTTGAGCGCAGGACTGCGTCTCATTTCGGGTGGCCTTGGGCCCTAGAGAACGGCAATGGCAAAGCTCCTCTGAATTAAATCTGGAAAGCAGTACAGTGTAGTAATT
Source organism: Iguana delicatissima (assembly GCA_948472985.1). Classification (NCBI taxonomy): domain Eukaryota; kingdom Metazoa; phylum Chordata; class Lepidosauria; order Squamata; family Iguanidae; genus Iguana; species Iguana delicatissima. Next base: position 67,387 of record CAOKZL010000747.1, on the reverse strand, counting down.
TGAGCGTTTGGCTAAGACCCTGGGAGGCCAGGGTTCAAAGCCCTACTTAGCCATGGAAACCCCCTTGGCGACCTTGGGCAAGTCACACCCTCTCAGCCTCAAGAAGGCAGCCGTGGCAAACTGCCTCTGAAGAGATCTTGCCAAGGCCATTTCCGCACCGCACTGTTATAATGCTATTATTCCATTTTCAACGCCCTATGGAATCCTGGGGTTTGAGTTTAGGGTGGGGTATCTAGAGGGCTTCAGTCAACTACAAACCCCAGAATTCCAGAGAACGTTGAAAGTGGAATAATAGCACTATAAAAGTATAAGTGCAAAAATGGCCTAAGAAACCCCTGTGAAAAGATTGCCTTAGGGTTGCCATAAGTCAGAATGGCACAAAGCAAAAATCTTTAAACATAATATATTAAAAACAACGCAAACTCATACCCTTGATCAGTTTTCAGATTCCCCTCAACCAAGCGATGGTCTTGGGAACCACCTCCTGCTCTAAGGAGAGTGTACTCCATAATTCGGGGGACGCAACCAAGAAGGCCCTTCCAGATATGCTCAAACGATGCCTTACCTCCACTGGTGGGACCCGAAGGAGGGCCCCTCCTTGGGCAGGCACACAGATAGAAAATGCAAAAGGTATTATACCCAGGTAAGGAACCTCCAGAGCGCGTTCCACCTGCAGCAGCGGCACTAATGAGACAGACTCTCCCCCGCCAAAGTCAGTCTCCAGCTCCAAACCACCTAGCATGCTGGCCAACTCCCACCACGGCACCACAGTTCGAGGGAACGTCCCTGTGCATTTAAGACGTGTCTTTTTTTGAGTTTATTAAAAGATATATTTGCTACACTTAGCAGAATGGCTGATAGGGATCTGAAAAGCTTACTTTGAACGAAGCAACATCTGGGGCTGATAAACAGACCTAGAAGAGAAATTGAGCTTTAAAAAGAGAGAAAGAGAGAGAGAGCAAAGAAAGAAAGAATTGTCCATATATATATATATATATATATATAGAAAGAGTGTGGGGAAAGGGCCCAACCTCTTTCCCCCTCTCAATCAGATAATTAAAATGCCTGCATTAATCACATTTGCAATGGAACAAATCGTTGGGAGCCTTCTCCTTTCCAGGGTCTGTTATTGTAGTCGGCGAATCCCGCTGCAGTCTGTTTGGTAGTGATAAGGAAACCTTTATCTCATTTGGCAATCTTTATCAGAGGAGAGATCGAGTCCTCCTCTTATCAGCAGCTCAGATCTGCTTCGGCAGAAAGCAAAACGGAAAGGAAAGGAGGGCGGGGGGAAGAGGACGAAAACTCCTACGAAACTTGGTGAAAACAAAAAAATGTTCTTTTCTTCCTCCCCCCACCGTGCTCTTAGATGTGCATTGTGTTTGAGTGTGCACTTTTTTTAAAAAAAATAAATAAACGTACCTGTGCCCACATGGGCGCACATGCAGAGCAGAAGCTAATCACCAGAAAAAATCAATCTGCAGGTTTTATCGCTTCTCCTCAATCAAAAAAATAAAAGAGCCCACAATCATCGTCACTGCAGGCAGGCAGAAAGGAACCCATGTGCCTGCCAAAAGGTTGGAGCATTTCCCCACTGTGCCCACACTCCCATGTTTGAAGTTAATAACTGTAACCAACTATCTCAACTGAGAATCAGTTCCTCGACTCGCCTTCCCTCCCCATTATTATCAGCTGTCCACATCTATCAAACAGCAGAACAAAAGAGTCAGGAGAAAAAGAGAGAGGGGGAAAAAGCGTTGGGGGGCAGAGGAAAATAAACCCAGACAGAATCCTTCCTGGATGGATGCATCTTGGTCTTGCTATGCAGGCTCCTCATAAAGGACCAACTGGATGGCAAGGAAACTAACTAGAGGACGAGGACCTTCAAACAGCCCTTAATATTTAAGGTTGCAATTATCTGATTGACTTACAACCACCTTTTAAAGAATAAAAAAAACCTAAAAGGAGAAATCTAGCTAGCAAATTGCCAGGGCAGAAGCTCAGGAGAATGCAGAGAGGTTTTAAAAACATTAAAAGCGCAGAAGGGCTCCGTCGCTGGAGGTTCTGATCCCCTTATCCGAATCACCATCAGCTTCCCAGTTACAATATCAGGCTTTGAATGCCTTAACTCAGCCGAGCATCTAAGTTGCAGCCAGTGAGGAAAGAGAACTGAAAGAGAGACACAGGCGCTTAGGACCGGCTCTTTGAATGCTCCTAATAGCGCAAGCAATTACCAGCCAAACCTCCACAGGGCGCTTGCCACTTCTGGCTGAGTGGGAAGAAGGAGAGGGATGGGGAAACTTTTGCCTCCAGGATGGATCAGCCAACAGGGGCTTTCAGGAGGATTTGGGAAACCTTCCTCTTTTTAAAACTGAACTACAACTCCCAGCATCCTCCAATCAGCCTGGCAGCTTTGGAAGTTCCTAAGCCTGGGGTGGGGGGAAACAATCTTTCTATGGGTGGTTCTAAGAATGGACAGATGGGCAAGTTCAGTGCTTCTCAAACTATCTGATGTGGTGAGGCCTTAGTTTTGTGCTGAGAATTTGCAGTGTGTCCTGTCCTTACCTGGGCAGGCAATGGCTGGTGGAGAAGGACCAAAGGTGGGTTTTTAAAAGGGCTGCAGGGCCTAACGGGAGGGCCTGACCGGAGCCACCTAGAGGGAAGGTTCCCCCGGAAAAGAAGCACCTGAGTCGGGGGAGGGCAGGTGTTGGAGAAACTTGCAAATAACCAAATCCATGAAAATCAAAGCTGCAGATGTGGAGGGCTGACTGGATGATTGATGATGACAATGATTAGTTCTTGCACTGGGAAGAGGTTGGACTAGTTGACTCTGAACTCCCTTTCAGTTCTACAACTCTCTGATCCCAAAGAATATCATCTTTTTTTTAAAAAAGAAGCTCCTTAAAATACTGACCAACTAGCTGGTTAAAATTATTATCTTTATTTGCATCATGCTTTTTGCCCAATACTGGGCCTCAAAGCAGCAACCTTGGGTCTCAAAGAGGCTCTGAGCGGCATCTAATCTGTGCCTTATCTGCTTTTGTCAATCACAGGCCTCCTCTTCTTCCTCCTCTGGGTCATCTGGCTTTATCAGAATCTCCCATCGAGGGCTGGGGGCTGGGAGGCAAAGAGGAGACATGGAGCCAAGAAGCAAAGTAAAGTCAGCCGATAAGAATCTGGGAGAGGACAGAGCTGGTCTGACATCTCCCCTTTTGAGAAAAAGAAAAAAGAAAAAGAAAAACAGGTCTGCTGCTCGGTTACACGAAACTTAACACATGCATACTTTTCTCCCTCTCCAGAGAAAGCAAAATAACAAACCGAACCTTTAAAAAGACACCCCCATCTTTCGCTCTCCCCATGTGCTTTCCTGACTGCCATTTTCATGCCAGCTAACAGATGCATGCATGCACGAACACAGAGGGCTCTGGATCGACCCTCTGAACCCCCTTCATCAGTTTTGGCCATCTCGATCTGGAAGGAGATCAACTTCCTTTCTCTTTTATCGGCTCGCTGCATCTCAACAGGAAAAGCCAAGGCAAGAAGGAGAAGCCGGGGAGCGGCTTTTCAAGTCTCGGCCCGGCTAATGTATTCTCCCAGCTGCCTATCTCGGCAAAGGTGCCAATCCATCTTCGGATGGCCTTTGGTTCCTGCTGTGGCGGAGCTCTCCGCCCTGGGAGGACAGGGAAGGAGCAGGAATTAATAAGGGGACCTAACAATTCACACGGGACAAGGTGGGGTGGAGAGTTGGGAGGGAGTGGGATGCAGGAAGAGAAAAGGGGAGAAGATGCTCCATGCAAAGAAATATTACCTGGCGAAAGAAGGAAGGTGCAGAATTCGTACTAGAGGTAGGGGGCCATCGTCACAAGGAAGGGTCTTGTTTGTTTTGTGTGTCTTCAAGTCATTTCCTAAGGCAAACCCATTCCGTGGTTTTCTTGGTATGATTTATTCAGAGGGGGATTGCCATTGCCTTCCTCTGAGGCTAAGAGAGTGTTGACTTGCCCAAGGTCACCCAGTGGGTTTCCGTGGCTGAACTTGGATTTGAACCCAGATTGCCAGAGTCATAGACTTGTTCCGCACTGGACTGCTATAGCACTATCATTCCACTTGCAACACCCTGTGGAATCCTGGGGTTTGCAGATTCGGGAGGGGCCGCCCAGCCCCTCCCAAAACTGCAAACCCTAGGATTCCATAGGATGTTGCAAGTGGAATAATAGCGCTATAACAGTCTAGTGCGGAAATGGCCCCAGTTCAACACACAAACCACTGCATCGTGCTGGCTATCAGAAGGGGCCTAACTCCTGTGTATTTATTTATTTTAAGTATTTCTTTAGGGCTCCTAAGGCAATGAACAAATGAGAACGTTTAAAACAAAATAGAAGTTTTAAAAAATTAAAACACATTAAAATCATCTTTCAAAACTCCTAAAATTCAGTGCCAAAATCCATTTTTAAAAAGTTAAAACAGAGCATTTTCAAACATTAAAGGCTATGTGAAACAGCCCTGTTTTGGCTGCCAGCTGGAAGCTCCAAAGAGATGGGGCCAAACTAACTTCCTTGGGAGGGAATTCCAGTCAAGGGGCTGCTACAGAGAAGGCCCCGTTATGTGTACCCACCAACCCAACTTCACCAAGGCCTCCTCTGAAAATCTCAGATTTTGGGCAGGCTCATATGGGAAGAGGCAGCCTTCCAGAGAGGTACCACCTTCTTCAGCTTTCAAAAGAGCTTCTATGGGGCCAGCTGTCCCTTGCGCCCACCTCGAGTCAACAATACCCTTTCTTTGGAAAGACTCCAGCTTCCCTCAAACCTGGTCGCCATTCCAAGGCTATAAACTGCAACCTCCCTCATTCCCAGGTGGGGAGTATATTAAATGATGTCTCTGATTTGAAAGGATTCCAGCTGTCTTCACTGCCAAGAGTCTAGACTACAACCCCATCATCCCCAGGCAGCCACTGGGGATGATGGGGTTGTATTCCAGGCCCTCAGCAACAGGGGCAACAGAATAAAATCCTCCTCTGCTAGAAATTAGTGTATTGATTGAGCACACACACTCCAACAGTCATTTTTCCAAATCATTATAGGATCATCTTCAACAACAACATTTATTCGTAATGCCCTTTTCACCAAAGGGCAGAACACCATATATAGTCAAAGAAGGCAAAAACAATAAGACATTATAAATATACATATAATGAACTTGTACTTCTCTTGATCTTCGCTGTACTTCACAAGAAGTGCGGTGCTCCTCCAGATGTGACTGGACTGCAGTTCCCAGCATTCTCACCCAACAGCCATGCTGACTAGTGCTGATGTGATCCGCAGTCCACTGACCTCTGGAGGCTGCACAGTTCCCAAGGGTTTATGCAGCACAGCATTCCAGGGTCTTTGGGAGCAGTCCATCAAACCCAGGGAAAATGGCATTCTGCACATGCTTAAAAGAACTCACCTTTATTTCCCATATCCTGGGACCAAGCCTTCAAAAACCAAGACTTTCAGGAGTTAAACTATGGCTCAGATTGACCAGGGAAGATGCTTTGCCTGTGTGGAAGCTGGTCAAATCAGGCCAATTCTATCAATGATAAAAGAGCCAATTTCTACAGCAGGGTTTATCTTGGGTTGGGAATCACACAGCCCCCCAGATATTGTTGGAATGCAACTCCCATCAGCGCTAGCCAGCACAGCCAAAGAAGAGATGTGCTGAGAATCCAATAACCGCTGGAGGGCCACATGACTCCTACCCCTGATTTATGCCTTTATTCAGTCATCTTTATTATAGCTACGATTTTAATTATCTCATGCAGGGGTTGGCAAAGTGGGAGATGTCGGCTTCCCACCAGCACTGCATTTCTGATTTCTCTGTACGACTGTGAAAACTGGACAGTGAAGAAAGCTGACAGGAAGAGAATAAACTCACCAGAAATGTGGTGCTGGTGCTGGAGGAGAGTTCCACAGATACCATGGACTCCCCAAGAAAATAAAGGAATGGGTCCAAAAGCAATAAAGGAATGGGTCCAAGAGATTTCAGGCTCTAGTGAGAGGTTGAACCCTCCCTCGAAGCCAAGATGACTAAGATCAGGTTGTCGTACTTTGGCCGTATAACAAGACAACCTGCAGGAAAAGAGGGAGGCCTCACTACAGGTAGGTTGATTCAATTAAGAAAGGCATAGCTGTCCTAAGTTTGCAAGAGCTGAGCAGGGCTGTGGTGCTCCTTGGGTTGCTGTAAGTCAAAGTCAATTTGATGGCAAAGAACAACAAAGCTCCCGCCCCTAGCACTCCAAAATTAAAATGGGAAGTAGATGTCTGGGCACTTTCAGGCCTGATTTTGTTTTTTTAAATGACATTTCCACATCTGGCATGCCCCACAGCTGGTTCTGGGAGTAAATATTTGGCCTGGTGACCAAACCACAAGTGCCCACCCTTGCTTTAATAGGAGACACAAGGCACAATGGGGCCAATCTCCCTTCCTATAAAAATCCACCTGGGAGCATGAATGCTCCCCAATGCCCCTTCTCCACCTCTCTGCAGCCAATTTTTTGGGGGGGAGGAGGTGGTGGCAAGAAAAATTCATGAAACACAAATGGCTCATGGGTTGTGGTGGTAGTGGATGCAAAGGAGGAACTTTCACCCTTTTTTGGTGAAAAAAGTTTGCTTTGTTCTTATCAGCAGAATAAATCACCTCCGGCAGGCAAACAGGTAGATGCAGCTTAGTATAGCAATTATTTCCAAGAAAAGATAAAGGAATATTATCACATGGGGGCCAGCTTCCCTATCCATACATCTCTCTCCTTCTTATCTGAGGCTGAGATCTGTTCCAGAAGGCAAAGGAGGGAGGGAAGGCATGGAAAAAGCAGCCAAACCTGCCAGTGGAGAGGTTCCAACAGCATGCATGCGTATGCGTGAGTGTGTGAAAGAAAGTGTGCATGTGTGTATACCCCCCCCCACACACACACGGTCTTTTCCTCTCCAGAAACATCTGATGTTGTGTGCTTCAAGTCATTTCTGACTTCTAGTGACTCTAAGGCAAATGTATCATGGAGTTTTCCGGGGCTGAGAGTGTGTGATCTGCCCATATAGATGCAAAAAGCAAAATCCTTTTAAAAAAAATTGGGCCTTACACAAATGATTGTATCAATTAGAGTGAAAGTTAATCCAAAGATGATAATAATGATATCAGTATCAATAATAATGATATCAATACTATCATCATCAGAATGGGCTCCTTGAATACTGGCACACTGCCCCTTCCCTTGCTATTTTTAAATCTCAGATGAAAACATTTTTGTTTTCCAAAGGAAGGAATAGTAAAACTAGACCATAAAATTGTAAAACATTTTATCCAGATAAAACACAAGAAAAATTACAATATAATATAAAGCAATGGACAAACAACATGTAATCAAAATTTTATTTTAATATTGTTTTATAATCTTGTATATTTTCACTACATATTATTTGTCAGTTGCTTTATATTGTAATTTTTTTTTGTATTTTATCTGGATAAAATGATTTACAACTGTGTGGGGTAGGTTTATTATTCCTTCCTTCCCTCTTTGTGTTTGTGTGTAGGCACATATTTTAGATTGCAGAACACCTCTGGCAGGGCCCACTGGTTTTCAGATGCTTTACTTGCAAAGCACTAGGGACCTGGATGATACAATATAAATAAAAAAGCATCTTCATCCTCTTTATTTTTAATCCACTTTTGGCCCCCAGAAACAGGAGACAGGGTGGCTAATTCAACAGTTATCAGGATACTGTTTGTTTTTTAAAAAAATCTATACTTCCCAGAACTTATTTGGGGTATAGATATGTTTTGTGTGAGAAGCATCAAGGAAGAGCAAGAGGGCTGGCAAAAATACAGGCAAGATGGAAGAAAGGGAGGATTTTTCACATCTAAAACTGAATAGCTTTGAGGACCAAAGTGTGCCTCCTGCCAAAGGGACACAAACATTTTTTCTGCTCTCCCTTTTCACATTTAAAGGCAAAATGAAAAGAAAACAGGCTATGCAAGCTTTCAGCTTTCACAGAACTCTTTAGCCAGCGGGAGAGAAAAGGGGGGCATTCTTAGCAACGACGATGTTTACAAAGACAGCTTAGCCTTTCATGTACACCCAGTCCAAAACAGACCTGTTTTCAAAGAGTCACCCACCCAGCCATTTTCCACGACAGAGAGAAAACTGCTCCCCTGATACTGCCAGCCTGCCCATCCTTGCAAGAGTCAGGGATCCCAGCAGCCAGAGACCACCAGCAATCACGCCCTATCAGACTCCCTTGAAGCCCCTTGTCTGCTGAGGAAGAACCCTGTGAAGCTCCTAAAGCCTGCGCCCATCCACAAAGGCATAATGTCACTTCCTTTTCCAATAAACAGGAAAAGGTTATGGTGGGAAATCAGGACTGAACGCTGCAGATGCTCAGAGGCTATGCTGCTACCGCTCCAGGAAGGTCTTTGGGACGTGGCTGGTCCTCCGCCTTCACTTCTCCTCCCCACCCCGGTGAGAAAGCGCCTAATAAAGCGCCCCCGTCTCCCTTCCCCTACTCGCTCGCTCTCCTTCTTTCCTTCTGTCTGTCTTTCTTTCTGTCTTTCCTTCTTTCTGGATCTCTCTCGCTCGCTCTCCCCGCCTGCCGCCCCCCCGCCGCCACTTCCCTTCTCCTCCGTCTGCCAAAGTCCCTCAAGATGAAACTTCCTAACGCAAGAGATGGGAGTGAGTCAAGCGCGCGATAAGATCGCAATTTCAGCCCGTCCCGACAGGGCGATCTTATCAGGACGGGACTTGCAGAAAAGGGAATATTTTAAACCGCGCTTATCTCGCCTCTCCATCGGAGGTTGGCTCTATCGCCTGGGCGATCGCACGGGGAAGGAGGCGAGGGGTTGGCGGGGGGGACGGGAGGCAGATCCGGAGGGGGAGGGGGGCAGGAAAGCAGTTCTGGAAGCGAAGGAGGGCGGCCACAGCCCCTTCCCCAAAGAGATCCCCCCGGGGGGAGGGAATTCTGCCCCTCTCCCCGAAAAACATCAGCCCAGGTGCGTGAATGGAGGGGGTCCTCGGGCGGCGGCGGAGGCAGCCCCCTCCCCCAGCTGTCAACAAGACCCCCTCTCCTCCGCGTGGCTTCTTCCCGAGTGAGAATCGGACGAGTGGAGTGGAAACAACCCCTTCCTCTCCGGCAAAGCTCTGGATCGGGGCCGTTTCCTCTCCACTCCCACCCATCCTCCGGAGCAACGCAAACGGAGCAACTGACCCCGGAACCGACCCCAAAGCAGCATTGGAGGCTAGAGGCTTATGGGGGGGGGCAGATGGGAGAGGGAAGGTCCCAATCCAGGGCTTGGGAGGGGAGCCAAAACACGTGGAGACCCCCCGCTCTCCCTCCCCCCTCGGCGCACTGGGGAAGAGATCCAAGGAAACCCGCGTAGATGGGGGCAGTCCCCAAAACCGTGTCCCTCCCGCCCCCAAACCATTTCTCAAAGCCAGGGTGCGTGTGAACCTTCTACTCGGGCTGCGATCCGGCACGGCTGCCGAGCCAACGGGGCAGCCCACCTCCCGAGCCCTAGTCGTGATAATAACAGTAATAAATATCCGTAACATTACTCATCAATAGTCCAAGTGGCAGGCAGTACGGCAGGAGCGGATCCGGGTGGGGGGAGTTTGCGGGGAAAAGTGTAGGGGGAGAGAGAGAAAGAGGGCGAACTCCACCAACTCTGAGCAAGGAAGGAAAGCTGGGAGGGGGGCTTGAGACGCAGGACCCCCCGGCCTTGAAGGGAACTGGAGATCGGAGCTGGTGGGGGAGGCTGGAGAGAGAAAGGAGTGAAGGGGGACATAAGGGAGGGGGCGACAAGGAGGAGGAAGGAGTCTTTTGGGGAGGGGGATGGGCAGACCAGGAAGGGAAGTTGCGGAGGTGGGGGGGTCTCGCTCACGTTTGATCTGCCGGGGGTTGCTCTGTTTCCTCCTGGACATCGCGGGGCGGGGGCGGCCGGGTCTCCCTCCTGCGGCTGCGGCAGAGGCAGGGCGGCAGCGGGGGCGGCTCTCATGCCCGCCCGGCGCTCCCAGGGCTGGCGGGCGGGCGGGCGAGCCAGAAGCGAGGCTGCTAGCCCAGGAGCGGCGGCGGCGACCGTCCGTGCCCGCGCCTCTCTCCTCGCCGGCTTCGCCCCCGTCTTCCGCCGCCGGGCTCGCCGGGCCCCCGCTCTCGGCGCCGCCGTCCTCCCGAGGCTGGCTGCGCGCGCGGGCGTCTCTCGGCGCGCGCCCCGCGTACTCGCTCCCCCTCCTCGCTTTTCTCAATGGAGCCCCCGGGACAAAATGCGTCCAAAAACCGCGGAGCGTTCCAAGAGGGCGTGGCCTCCGGAGCCCAAGCGGCCGGCCCCCGGGCTCCACCTCCCTCCGCCCCTCACAGGGCTGGCGCGCGGGCTCTGGCCGCGCCCACCGGATGAGGTGGACCCAATGAGAAAGGGGCGGGGCGGGGCGGAGCGGAGCGGAGCGAGGAGTGGGTCGGAACCAGAGCGGGGGGCGAATCAAGTGCGGCGAGGTGGAGAGTTACTTTGCTCTTGTCCCTGTCGTGTCTTTAAGGCGCTCCTCCTGGAAAGAGGTGACTAGTGGGAGCCTCAGGGTTCGGTCCTGGGCCCGGTGCCGTTCAACATCTTAATCAATGATTTGGATGAAGGAGTAGAGGGCGTGGTGATCAAATTTGCAGATGATACCAAACTGGGAAGGGTTGCTAACACACCAGAGGATAGGATCAAATTTCGATAGGACCTTGACAGGTTGGCGAGCTGGGCCAAAGCTCACAAAATGAGTTTCAACAGAGGGAAATGCAGGGTTCTGCACTTGGACAGAAAAAATGAAAGTCACAAGTATAGGATGGGGGACGTGTGGCTGGATAGCAGTACGTGTGAAAAGGATCTAGGAGTCTTGGTGGATCGCAGGCTGAGCGTGAGTCAGCCGTGTGACATGGCAGCCAAGAAAGCCAACGTGATTCTTGGTTGCATCAATAGGAGCATGGTGTCTAGATCGAGGGAGATAATGGTACCACTCTATTCTGCGTTGGTTAGCCCTCATTTGGAATCCTGTGTCTAGTTCTGGGCACCTCAATTCAAGAAGGATGTCAACAAGCTGGAACATGTCCAGAGGAGGGCAACCAAAATGGTGAAGGGTCTGGAAGCCATGCACAAAACATCCATACTTTTAATACACAAAGTTCACAACTATATCAATACTCCAGGAGGTCACTTTGAATATTTATTGAAAGGTTTTTCCTGTTTTTTTAAAAAATGAAATAACCCACAATGGATACTAAATGATAACTCGGTAGAGAATAAACTGTAAACGTGAGTGGTAATTTTGTTGTTTGTAGACATCGGCTGTTACAGTTTAACACACAGAAAAGTAGAGTGCACAAAAAAAAGATACACAATTAGTTTGACGTACCATTCGTATTTATCCAAAAACAGCCACACTGGAGAACTAAACCTGCAAAAAGTAAAATTTATAGTAAACAATATACAATGACTAACACTTGAAAGGAAAGTCTGAGATCAGATTCAGGGCTGGCTGTATACAAAACTTCTTAAGGAAACCCAGGACGAAATAGAGGCCTGTTGAGAATGGGGAAGAAGTATATCCACACTATAGATTTGTAGCAGTTTGATTCTACTTTCATTGGTGGCTGCCTCCTATGGAATCCTGGGATTTATAGTTTTATGAGGGGCATTTAGAGGCTATTCTGCTGGAGAACTCCTAGTTCTGAAGCTCAGGGAAACATGCTGGAGGTTTCCAGCAGATGATTCCAAGCACTTTGCCAAACTATAAATCCCAAGATTCCATAAGATGGAGCCACGACATTTAAAAAGGTTTAGAAACCCAGCCTTGATGTTGTTGCATGGCATGGATACAACCATACTCTTAACCAAGTGTCAAAATGCTTTTGCTGCCGTTATTGCAGTTTGATGGCCCTTGAATGGCTACATGCTATGCAATGCTAGGATTCATCGTTGGGGAAGAGACTGCAGGGTCTCCCCAAACTCTGAGGTCAAGAGAAGGTTGGAGTGGGGTGACAGGACTGCACCCTTTTAAATACCTCAAGGGCTGCCCCAGAAAGGAGGGGGCAGGACTGTGCTCTGCTGCCTCAGAGGGGAAGACCGCTAGGTCTAATGGTTTGAACTTATGGGAGGGTGGATTTCAGCTGAACATGAGGAGGAACCTCTTGACACTAAGAACATTTGGGTAATGGAACCTCTCTTACAGTTAATAAGTTCTTCCTAATGTTTAGGTGGAATCTCTTTCCTTAAAATTTGAATCCACTGGTTTATGATCTCTGAAGTAGCAGAAGTCAAGCTCGGTCGGTCTTCTACACAACGTTCCTTCAGATATCTGAAGATAACCATCATGTCTCCTCTTCACCTTCTCTTCTCCAAGCGAAATGCACCCAGTTCCCAAATTATTCTGCACAAGGCTTGCTTTCCAGGTCTTTTACATCTTGATCGCCCTCCTCTGGACATGTTCCACCTTGCCAACAGCCTTCTTGAACTGTGGTGCCCAGAACTGGACACAGTTCTCTGGCTGAGGTTTGATCAAGGGTGAATGTAGTGGTATTATTATCATATTTGTTGATTTCTTTAAAAATAGAGATGGCACACACTGTTTTAGAAAAGGCATTTTCCCTTCATGTTCCGGTAAATGAAATGTTTCTTCTAGAAATTTTACAATATAGTCAGGAACCAACTAATCTAAAATATAAAAGTTGGTTTTTCATCTCTTTCCAAACAGTGGTTTTAGCCTTCTTGCAAATGTGATAATTGAAATCATTTGATCAATTGGTCAAGATTTAAGTGGACAAGATCCTAAGCAGTTGTTCAGAACAAGGCTGTGGATTCTGGGAGCTGTAGTCCAAAATGAGCTCTATTCCAAACTCTGTCTGCAGACCCTTCTTTCACAACATCATGTTAAGGAGCCTAGAATACTATGGTTGTGAGTTGCGTTGGAGCACGTTCGTTGTTTTTGGATGGAGATGTTTCTGAGATATATCAATAGATAGAGATGAGTCCAGAGCCCATAAGCTTTTGCATATTAAGAGTTACCACGGGGCACTGTGTATCCACAATGTTAATCTGTTGGAAAAACCTTTGCCTAGCAACCAAGTGCAATTGGGCATCACGAGCCTAGGTGGAATCAATTCAATATAATTAATTTGAGCTTCATTTAACACTCTTCCCCAAGCCACCTGGTATGGGCACCGTGCAATTAAAAACAATGGTGTTGCTGTTTTACAGTGTTTTCAAACCTATGGGGTTATTCCCCACATTCTGCAAATTATCCAAACTGTTTCTACTGCAAGTTTGGTTTTGAAATCAAAATTTCATGTGAGCGCGCTGATCAGTCCTGTTCTTCATTATGGTGGAATTCGAAGAGCCGAAGAAAATCTGTGTTTTCCTCCTCTCTAGCCTTCTGTTGCCACACAGTGTGAGGAGAAGAGCTGCAACCGATAACACAACAGAAGGAGAAATCCAGGCTAAGCCAAGCAAACAGCTTGCTTGCAGAGCTGAGAAGCCAAGACTGTACTGAAATCACAGCTGTGGCTTGGATTGGAGAGAATGCTGGGTCGTTGGCATGCCAATTAAACCAGCTGGCACTCTACTCTCCTGCCCTAACGTGGGCTGGAATTCTCTTGGTGTCTTACACATGTGTAAATTTCCCTATGAAAGTGGTGGCACATGCTTGTCGAAGGCACAGCACCCCCATTCCATTCAAAGTTGTAGAAGTGGAGTTGAATATGTGGTGGTCTTGCACGTATCTTCCAACTGTACCAGTTTGGCAAGGGCATTCCTAGCAGAGATCACCATCATTACATTTTTTTCAGCTGCTTTTAAAAATGTCCCGGTTTGTCTCTCCTCCTTTCTTCCATTGTCCTCAGCTTACCTCAATGGCTACAAGTGCAAAAGGCATTAGCAGTCACTTAACTCAGCAGGGAGGGAGAGGAGAAGCTTGGTTTCCAGACTTTTTCAACCATCTTGATCATTCAGTTTATGTTTTCATTTGAAAAACTGGGGATTAGAAACCCTTGCTGATCTATCACCAATCATCCAGAGATCTGGCTGCAGATCTTACTCTATCTCCTGCCCAGTCCTGCTGGAGGGCACCATGGACAATAGTAACCAAGATTCAGTGGGCCTTCTATACATTGGGGCTCCCCAGTTCTGAAGGTTTTGTGTGGATTAGTTTTAAGCAAAAGGTGAAGAACCTCTTTCAGACCTTGGGCTGTAGACAATTTCAGATAAGTCCTCAGGTCTGCTCTGCAGTGGTGGGTGAGGCCAAAGGCAAAAAGAGACGGAGCCAAAAAAATGACCTTGTTTAAGTTAATGCTCTTATTGGCCAGGAAAGGCATTTCAAATTTTTAGAAGAGGAGGGGAAAAAAGCCCATACTAGAAATCACTAAATGATGATGTCATGGAGAAGGGAGTGTAGATATTTGGAGAAGTCCAGAAGAAGACATTGGGTCCCAGTTGGGTCAAATTCATCTTGAGATCTAACATTCCCCATCCCAACCTTGAGGTCTGGCCTTGCTTCCTGAGAGAGATTCACAAGCACCAGAATATGTACTGACCCATATTCTCTGAGCCTCAGGACATCCCCTCCCCAGAAATGGTACCTTTGTTATGTGAAAGGCACTGTTTTCTATTAGTCCATTCTCCATCCTTTCAAAGCTTCTTCAGCCTCACAGGCCATCTGTATCTCATGTCTTCTGAATCACTGACACCAGTCTCTTGAGCAAACAAGATGTCTGCTGTTTTCCTAGAGGGTGAGTGGGAGAGAGGACCTGTGGATGGCAGGGTCTCTATCAAAGAAACCCCTAACTCAATAGCATTGCATCTCTTGATCCTTTGCTAAAACTTTTGCAGTTTTGTGCTATCTCTATCGTCTGGTGAACCAAGACTGCTGCCAACTCATCAAAACTATATATATATATATAGAGAGAGAGAGAGAGAGAGAGAGAGAGAGTTTTTAATTAACTTCTTGTTTCAATGGGGAATAATGAGTTTTATGTACCACATGACTCCAGTAAAGAGGTCAAGCAATGCAGGAAGGATGCTGGATTAAATTAAGCAAAGAATTGGATGGGGAGGGTTTCTTCAAGTGGATGAAAGCTGCAAAGTGGGATAGAATTCTGACTGGTGGAAACAGGTGCCCCTCGGCCCATCCTGTGGCACTGGCCTGTCCACCACAGCTCCAGAAGGATACAGACAAGCTGGAACATATCCAGAGAAGGGCCACCAAGAGGATGAAAGTTCTGGAAACCAAGTCATGACTTGGGGAACTGGAGATGTTTAGTTTGGAGAAGAGAAGACTGAGAGGTGATCTAGCACCCATATTTAAAGACCTGAAAGAATGTCATGTAAAAAATGGAGCAAGTTTGTCTTCTGCTGCTCTAGAGACTAGAACATGAGCCAGTAGACAAGAAAAGACGTTCCACCTAAACGTTAGGAAGAACATGTGTTGCTGCATGGGAGGGGTTGGACTAGATGGTCACTGTGGTCACTTCCAGTCTAAGATTTTATGATTCTGTGATTCCAAATGCCAAACACCGCAGTGTCCTTTTCTTTGAAAACTGGTTAACTGAGTTTGGACTCCCAAACTGTAGGGCCATGAAGAGCTGTTGTGTTTTACAGTCAGAAGTCCAGTCTTGCTCTCTTGCTGTCTGGGGATGGTAGGAGCTTGAGTTCTTTTGCATTTCGCTGTACCTGAAAAAGGAGTGTAGGAGCAATCCAGCAATGAAAGTCTCTGTTTCTCCAGTACTCCTTTCACTATCTGCAAAATACTGACTTAAAAAAACAACAACAACATTCCAGCTAGAAAGAGGATGAGGGAAAAAAGGGGAGACTAGCAGAATATAAAGAAAAGGAGGTTTTTCAACAGATATTTTGTTAATTGAGATTATGTCTGCACCAATTTTCTCCCTCTTTTCCTCCTCCCCACCCTCCCATCTTTTCCTTTTAGTTTCTTGGAGGAGGTTTCAGTCTTGCCAATGCAAAGAAGGCTCTTAAACCCTGGAATGACAGGAGGTGGTGGAGAGGAGGACGCTGCCTTGGCCTTCTGCCAGAACTCCTGGGGGCTACAGCCAATTTGCATATAAATTTCCATCTCTCTCTTTCTTTTTTTGAAATCACCCAAAATAAATAAATAAATGCAGATGAGAGAGGAGCATTATTTGTTCGAGCGTCTTGGTATATTTGCTTAGGCAAGGCTGGAGCCTTCCTGGAGGAGCCGGAAAGGAGGGGTTTGCTGGATGCAAGCAGCCCACAAAAAGCCTTCTTCCTCTTGCAAGAGTAGCTTTGTTCTTCTGCCCTGAGAAGGTTTCAGGAGCAGGGGGAACAGGCTTTAAAATCTAGCTCGCTCGTTCCTTGCTTTGGAAATGGTTGATGGTACAATAGTGGAGTTACTCATGGGACGGTGAATCCACTCCAGCTTTAATCTTGTTGTTAAAGCAGCTATTCAGACAACTCAACCCCATTCCTAAAGTAGATTTGGCACTTTGTTAGTGCAGGTTGAGCCTCCCTTATCTGAAACCCTTGGCACCAAAGATGTTTCGGATTTTGGATTCCCCCTCCCCCAATTTTGGAATATTTGCCTATACGTAATGAGACATCTTGGAGATTGGAGCTAAGTCTAAACACAAAATTGATTTATGTTTCATGTACTCCTTAAATTTTAAATTTAAATTGTAGTAAATTATATATTTTTCTTTTAGCACGGGGTCTGCTCTTTTGTCCATTCTCCGTTTGCCTTCTTCGTGTGTGCTCCTTGCAAAGTCACTCACTTGGCTTGGTCCCCCTCTCAACTCACTTGAGACTTTGCGTGCAGTCCCAAGCCAGCCTCCATAATTCCTTCTTGTGCCCTACAAGCTATTTGCTCCATGTCCTAGTCTCCGGAGCAGCAGAAAACAAGCTTGTCCCACCTTCCATACGACATCCTTTCAAATATTTAAACATGGCTATTGTGTCCCCTCTTAACCTTCTCTTCTCCAGAACAAACATACCCAGATTCCTAAACTGCTCCTCAGAGGGCTTCATGGTTTCCAAGCCTTTTATCATTTTGGTCACCCTCCTCTGGACACCTTCCAGCTTGTCCATTTCCTTCTGGAATGGTGCTTCACAGAAGTGAACACAGTATTCCAAATGAGGTCTGACCAAAGCAGAATAGAGTGGTACCATCAATTCCCTCGATCTAGACACTGTACTCCTATTGATGCTGCTTGTAAGAGTGGTTCTGTAGCGGAACAGATTTCTTCAAACTCTCTCAGTCTCAGAGGAAGGCGAAGGCAACCCCCCTCCCTCTGAACAAATCTTGCCAAGAAAACTCTGGGAGAGGTTCACCTTAGGGTCTCCACAAGTGAGAAACAGCTGGAAGGCACACCACAACTAGAGGGTGGTGGATTTTCCACATTTGGAAGACTTAAACAGAGGTCGGATGGCCACCTTTCAGGGTGCTTTAGCCACATTGCTCCCTATCACCATTTGGAAAGGGACTGCAGAGGAAAATGGAGGTATCACTTCCATTTTGAGAGGGACAGCAGAGGGAAGCAGAGGTGTAGCTTTCTGTTGCCATTTTTAGAGGGACTGTGGAAGAAAACAGAGACATTTGGCGGTAGTGTACAGGGCTCTGGAGAGCTCATATTGGAACCAAGCTTTCTGTTTTGAAAGGTTGCCTTGCAGGATTTCTAGGACAGGTATAGACCACATATGGCTCACTAATGCCACTGGACTTCCTGAAGCCACTGTTGTGGAGTGATGCAGCCAGAAGCAACTGGTCCCAGTGGTCAGGTGGGTGACAGAATGACTTCTGGACCCTCCTAAGTGATAAAGCCACCGAAATAGGGTATATTCTGTTTAGTTTTATTTCCTGTTTCAGCCTCCGGCTGGGGAAAACAATCCTGGGGCCTAAATGTACAAATTCGCCTCCATCCCATAATGTTGCTTCAAAGGGATTCAGCACTGCCACAGTTACGTGTGCACGCATATGTGTTTATCAAAGTGTGTGTCTCTTTGCACGCCTGCTCGGGTGTGTAAACGTGTGTTCCTGCTCAAGTCTTGTTTGCAGAGAGATTGTCATAACGCACCAGAATAAATAGAATTCCCCCCCTCACTTTTCCCGCGGACTGAATTACATGCCTGCAGTGGCGAGATAATGTACAGGCAGATGCAAGTCCCATTGTGTGCAAAGTGACATCTTTTTATGGAGCTGTGTACATTTGTATTAGTGCCAATTAATCAGAGGTGATATTAGAAGCGACGCAGAGAGGAGGTGCATGCAAGGCGGGCAAGAGAGAGGCAGAACGGCTGAGCAAGGGAATGTGCTTTCTGCTAAAAAGCGAGATACAGGCAGCTGAAATCACAGGCGGTCCTTTGTTGCAACACCAAGCCCCAAATAAATAAATAAATATAAAACAAGTTGGTCACAAATCTTTGGTAGGAGGCGGTTGGCCCCAGGAAGCAAGATGTGTGCCATAAAAGTGTGGCTTCTTTGTTCATATGTTCTTGGCATGTTTGGAGCCATGGAATGTATCTTTTAAACCTTTGGGTCCAGAAGAAATTTCATCTGTCTATTTTTTTAAAAAATGCATGTAGCAAATCAGGCAGAATGCCATTTAGTAAGATGCAAAGGAGTGGCTGAACAAAGAAGAAAAAATAGCATGAAATAATTGTAGTCTCATAGAATTGTTGAATGAGAAGGGACGCCTCTGAGCCATGTAGCCCTATCCCCACCCCTGCAGGAATCTACGGCTCGATATGCTTTCTATGAGGGGTACTTCCTTGGTGACTGCTCCCAGGCTTAAGAATTCCCTTCCAGGAGAGGATAAGCCTGTCCCCTTTCTTAATTAAAAGAGAAAATCATGCAAGTACCTAGTGACTGACTAACGAAAACAGATCTTGTTCAGCGCTGGATACTACTTGTATGATGGATGTGAGTTTTTAAAATGGTGTTCTGAATTGTCTTCAATGAGTGTTTTGAAACTTAAGTTTTGGATTTGCTGGAATTTTAGAGGGGACTTTTTGAAAACTTTGTGTCTTTGTTTTAAATATGGGCTATGAGAAACACAAGATTTTTGCCTGCTGGGGGAAGGACAGCATGGAAGGGGCCCTGGGAAGGAAATGCAGAGTGTGATGAACACAGGGTCTGACTTGGACTAAGGGCAGTTTGCTGTGTCCCTGATCTTGTAGGACTTTGTAAGACCAGCAGGATCAGTTTGGGTCAATACTTGCATGGGAGACCATCAAGAGAGAATTCCAATTCTGCTGCCAGTCAGAGTTGACTGTATTGGCCTAGATGTCTGACAGTGGATGGAGAATACTGGCCATTGTAAGCAATTTGACAAGTTAACCCACATTATACAACAGGATGTCCCTTCTAGCATTTCAGGAGTGCCATCTTGTCCACCTTCAGTCTTCTCATCACCAGGGTAACCATACAGATACCCCTCTGCATCTCCTCTTAGGTATTGACTAGCATCCTCTTGCCATCGTACACATCTGTAAATTCCATAAATCGTGTGGTTGTTTGGTACTCCCCCCACCCTTGTTTTGGCTGATGTATAACATCTATATTCAGTTGAAGGTCCCAAATGCATGTGGTGCCATTGCACATTGATGGTGGCACATTGATGGTGACACACTGCTGGTGACACATTGTACATCATTGTGCATTGACTGCATGGTTCACATTGCACATCAGTGCACCTTGTGCATTGATTATGTAGTGTCTCAGTTCTGTAATGAGGTGGTAAAGTGCAACCTAGAAGTCACTCTGTGAGTGTGAAGTTACACTACATCTCTGCGATACATGGCCTCAGCTTGAGTTTTACATTATTTAATCAGTACATAACCATGCTCCCCTGAGCCTAGATATGTATGGCAGTGTGGGCTAGAGCTCTCCATGGATGCAGGAAATGCAGTCTTTATATGCTCGGAGGAACTCTTTGTATATCTTGAATGCAGAGCCCTGACAGCAAAGGTAATGCAATGCAGCCAATATGGGACTGCAGGCTGAACTCTTAAGCCCTTAAAGTAACTTTAAGTGCTTGGAAGTGCTTGCTTACTTCCAACACTCATATTCCAACCACTGATCAGGAGAAGAGATGGTCTTCTGACCACCTCTTGATGATGCTCTTTTAAAAGGAGCATGCGGAAGCAAAACACTGGGGAGAGAGCCGCAGAAATAACACTTTTAGGATCTGCAAAATCCGTCTGCTTCTGTTATTGAAGGGGGAAAACAGCTGTGTGTGAAGGAGGTTAAGGTGCCACCTACTGGCCAGGTTCCACTCTGCACTTTCTCAGGAGCAGGTGCCTTCAGGGTTGACCAGTGTGATGTTTTGCTCCAAACTCTCCCCAAGGTTTTTACCAGGGAGACCAGGTGTTGGTCCTGAGCTACCCTTCAGTCCATTCCGATGGTTGTTGCCACACATGAATATTTGGGGTGGAATAATTTCAGTGATGTACACTTGTATTAACTGTCCAGTTATGTAAACAAATGGACTTTTTACTGGGTTGTATAAGGAGATCCATGAGACCTCCTCGTGCAGGCATTAATGTTGGGTTTTGCAAAGGTGCATGGCATTTGCCATAAGACCAGTGGGTGCTGCTCCACCCTCCTGCCACCAACCTGGATACTTGGTTCCTTCACAGTCTTGTGTCTTCATGCTCCACTTGCTCCCAATGGGGTTGTGGCCTTACCTTGTAAGCTCTTTGGGGCAGAGCCATTCTCTTGTTTCCTTATGGGATGCCATTAGCTGCTGTATACGAACTGCTCCACCAGCTGTTTCTTTCTGGACATAATTCAAAGGGCTGGTTATGACTGATAAAGCCCTATATGGGTCAGGTCCGGGCTATCTGGCAGACTGTATGAGCTCACTCAGGCCCTGATATCATCAGGAAAGGTCCTTCTCTCAGTCCCACCACCATTGCAAGAACCGTTGGTGGGGATGCAGAGAAAGGGCCTTCTTTGTGGCTGCCCCTAGACTTTGGAACTCCCTTCCTAAGGACGTGGAACGGCCCTCTCCTTGCTTTCCTTCCACCAGCAGACAAAGGCTTTTTTTATTCTGACAAGCTTAGAAAAGATTGGCATGAACCCCAGGAATGTTTTCCAAAGCAAGGGAAGTACAGGATGCCCCCACCTTTTGACTCCCCATTATCTGACAATTTGTTCTTTTGATGCTTCCAAATTAAGGACAAGTTCTATCAATTCTACAGGAGTTCCTCTCTAAAATCAGTTCTTCTTGCCTATGGAAACTCACTTAGAACCTGCCACTTACGCATCCTGCTTGCAAAGTAAGCTGAAAGGTGGGGGAAAGCAGTCCTAAGCCAGTTGAAAGACTTTGCAAGCAGCATGTGTGCAGTCTGTCCCAAGCGAGCCTCCAGAAGTCCTTCATGCTTCCTCCGGTACAGTCCATGGGTTCCACTTTTCAACCAATTCCATTTTCTGACAGTACTTGGTCCCTACCCTGTCAGTGGGGAAGCCTGTATGAGTTTTTTTTTCTCCAGTTTGTGCTTTTCCCGCTGCCCACTCACAAGCCTGTGCCCCTTTTCTGCCCCTCTGCCCCTTCCTCTCCCCACCGTTCTGCAGCCAGGCCTCCTTCCCCTCCCTCCAACACAACTGGAGTTAATCTGCCGCTGCTCAAAACCCTCCTGCTTCCTTTTCCTCATTGGAATTACGGCAGAGCAGCGGCATTCTGCAATCTTCCAAGTGTCAAAATGCGTCCGAAGCGCTCAGCGATAAAAGCAGGGCTCAGCAAACTCAAGGGCTTTAGGAAGCTGAGTCTGACTGATGGACAGGGGGGTTTCTTTCTCTTTTCCTCCCCCAATTCTATTTTCCAACTCTCTCTCACTCCTCCACCACCACAAAGCAGCTCAGATTTGGGCAGATCACCTGCTCTGGCAGAGGTCCTCCAAATCGCCTTATTATGCCCCAAACTGATTTCTGCCAAGCAGGCAGAGCTACGAGAGATGAGGATCATCAGCCATCTACTGTGGGGGGAACGGAGATGGAGGCAGACTTGAAATGACGCTGGGAGAAAAATAAGATGGCTAAGTAGTCCCCTGTCTGGAAATATCATCCTGTCTGCCGTGCAAAAGCTGTGTCAATGGAATCAAAAACTGTATTAGCTCTGGAGTCAGAGCGGGGATGGCGCAAACATGCTGCTTCTGTTAACAAGCATGGCCTTCTCAAATGGGCACTTTCCCAAGATGATCTAAAGAAATATGAGTTCTCACAGCAGTGTTCCTTGGGTTCTGTGGGTTTGTGCCAGTCGTTATTATTGCCATCCACTCATCTCATTCTTTTCATAGAATCGTAGAATCTTAAAAGTTGGAAGGGGCCGCAACCCCATTCTGCCATGCAGGAATGCACAGATAAAGCCCTCCCAGAAGATGACCATCCAACTTCTGTTTAAAGACAGCCTTGGAGGCCAACAGCCACTGTTGAACAGCTCTTACAGTCAAAAAGTTCTTCCTAATGTCCAGGTGGAATCTCCTTTCTTTCATTTTCTTTTTTAAAGCCTTCAGCTTTGTCTCAGAGCTTTGGAAAGGGCTTTTTTAAACCAGTTGTCACTATCCCCTAACCAGCATGGCCATTGAGGATTCTAGGCTTTGTAGTCCAACAAAGAGCTCTGGGCTGTTCAACACTTTGGCCCTCTTTCTTTTTCAAAACTTAAAAAAAAAATTGCTTCCAAGGCAAGCGGCACATGGTGGCTTCCAGGTCTGTGGGATGGCGACTCCACTTTTGGTTTCAGCCTGAACTTTAAAGAAGCTGTCCAAATTGTTGATTCTCATCCTCTGAACAGATCTAGTGCCTTGGGAAGCTCCTGTACAGTTCAGACTAAAACCCAGAGGCGACTCATCAATTCAACCTACCTCACCTCACCACCAGCTGCTCCAGTGTTGTGGCTCCAATGAAAGTCCCTTCATCCATGGCTCCAGGGGAATGGTTAATCAGAGCAAGAATCCCAGCATCAGAATCTGTTCATGCTGGGAACCTAAGGTGATGGAAACAGGGCATTCTTGAGCACAAACAGAGTGCATTTGGCCCATCACTTTGCAGTCCTTGTTATCCCCTATGAACCTAGCGCAATTTGTTTGGTGAGGTTTTTAAAGCTGCCTGGGGCCCCTGTTTCTGGTGTTTTTAAAAAAGGAAAACAGAGATGGTAAGAGATGCAAGATCCCCAGCTTTTGACTGCGGCCACCAGCTAACTGGAAACGGCTTTTTCGCAGCCAGCCGGAGGACTTTCAAAGGAGCCCTGTTGCTTTTACAAGCACTTGATGCTATTAATCTGGAGGAGGGACGAATTCTGGAATGCTCAGGTGCACGCTATTCTCTTCCCTTGGTGCATTTCCATCCGCAGTGCTATATATCAGGAGCGGGGCACCGACGTCCCATTTCCAAACCCGTAATAACATTTCCTGCCTCGGCCTGCTTGCAAAATTATGTGCAGCTGTAAAAAAATTTTCCCTGACAATTCTCCCCCCTACCACTTCCCTCCCAACTTTGTGTTTTTTTTCCCCTCCCTAAATTAAGCTATACTAATTATTTTCAGCCGGTGTTATCTCAACTTCGCAACACTCTGCGAGGGTGCGGGCTCTGAGCATTTTAAGCCGCCATAAACAAAAGAGTGGTTGGGAAAATAATCCTATCAATTAATCAAATTAATCCTGCAGTTTTAGTTACAAGCCCCAAGTGGCGGGATTCTAGCCCGCGGTTATGAGCTATCTCTCGTTGACAGTGTTTAAATGTTATGATTGCAACAGTAATTAAAGAATATAATATACCAATCGCTTTGTGGAGGCCTCCATGTCGCTGGATCTCAAGGAGGGGCATGCAGAGGTCATTCTGAGGACAAAGGGAGACTGACCAGCGGTTTCCAGAGACCGTCTGCTCTTACAGCGGGACCCAGCGCAGCTATAGTTCTACATGCTTATTATTATTTATTGCGTTTTTTTTTTTTAAAAAAAACCTGCCGTGCTCTGAAATGCAGCAGAAATGTGCTTCTATCTGCAAACTTGATAAGCCGCATGAAGAATTAGTGGTCTTTTCTTGTGCCCATCAGCAGAAAAGATAGCGGCTCGTGATGCAACGAGGCCTCCCGCGTGACACAGATTTTGTTTGGCTCCCGTTGGCATAAGCTTTCCTCCATCTGACAGACGGGAGGCTTTCTAAGGTTGGTATCCCACCCCCTGCCCAAGGGAAAGCACTAGCCGTATCTGGCTTCTCTCTGCGGCTAGCAAAAGAAGTCACGGGAAAGACATTTATTTGGAGAGACCGTGGTCCTAGTAAGCATGGAAAGGATATTGGAAGGATGGATACTGGAAGGATATTGGGAAATATTTGAGAAATGGTTGAAAAACCAGATTTCTCGAGCCTTGAGAAACCCTGAGAAAAGTGCTTTCTGCACAGAAATTTTGTTTTCTGCACAGAAAAAATGCTGCTTTCCTGAACAGCAAATAGGCTTTGAAAACTGCACCATTTTCAATAACTTTCTCAGAGTGTGGAGAAAAATGGTAAGATTGTTCTTTCTTGCCTATGAGAATGAAATTTGCAATGCTTTAGGTTGCACTAGATCCTATATTGACATTATATACTGTAAATCTCTACATGTGGGGATACACATTGATTGTGCCACAAAACCCGTCCCGAATGGTGATGCTAGGCAACTGAATGCACATCTGAATGTGAACTTGAATACAAAATCAAATCTTCTGTAAGTGGAGGGGTGAGAACTCCCTCTCTGGTTCCCACATCTGGCATGCATAAACATCTGCATGCAAAATGGCACCTCCTTACCAGCTCCACTTCCACAGCCTTCAATGGATGCACGTGACCTCCATTGGACAAAAATGCCCAACTACTTCCACAGGGCAACCAATAAGATTCCAGGCATAATAAGATTCCAGCCAATAGGATTCACCAGTAGGATTTCAGCCATAATTTTTTTCAGGTTGATTCTTTTCAAGACCTGTT
Organism: Iguana delicatissima; assembly: GCA_948472985.1. Lineage (NCBI taxonomy): Eukaryota > Metazoa > Chordata > Lepidosauria > Squamata > Iguanidae > Iguana > Iguana delicatissima. The sequence goes on along the minus strand of CAOKZL010000747.1, from coordinate 42,414 downwards.
CACTGAGGAGGAGAACACCTGCCCATGTTTGTTTAATTCAGAGAATCCACCTTTCCATCCTTTTTTGGGATTTGGGGTGCTGGTTAAGCAGAACTGGGGCCCTCCTACCATAAGGTGTCAGACGATGGTTATTATAGAAGAGTCAAGAAGGTGACAATCAGGGAGCCAAGCAGCAAAGGATTAACAGCTGCAAGTGCAATGGCCAATCTTAACCTATCAGCATCACAGATTCCCCTGGGGGATGTCTTAACGTTTTATAAACTTGAATAAATTGTAGGCTAAGCAAAATGCAGAATTCATCACCGTAGAATCATAGCTCTGGAAGAGACGACAAGGACCAACCCACTGCCATGCAGGAATACACAATCAAAGCACCATCACCTTCATCCATATCCCACCCTTTCCCCAGAACTGGGACACCATATGGCTGCATACCTGCACAATTTCTATCCATCATTGCTTTATATATTTGCATCCTGCTGACCTTTTTCCTTAGGGGGTCAAATTAGCAAAGGTAGAAGAACTTACTTTTTGGACCACAAGTCCCAGAACCTCTCCAAAAACTTCTCCAGACTGTTGTCTCTGAAGACTGAAGATGCATAGCTGTCCATCCAAAAGCCTTTTTTATTAGCTGTCAAAGACATCACAACATCCAGTGGCAGTGAGTTCCATGTGTAAGCTGGTCTTTGTCTAAAAGTTGGTGCAATGATGTAATGCTATGGGCAGGGAGCACATTTAGTGTTCAGCATTTAGTCTATGGGTTCAATTCAACTAGACTAGATCCAAAAATTGATTAACAAATCCTGTTCATTGCAATGGATCTACTCAAGATGAGACTAAAAGGGCCAAACTGAGACCAGGGAGGTCCTGATTCAGCATCCCGTGGCTTGGTCATCCTCAATCTGCTTCCCAGACCCCACTGTTGCCCCAAAGGATAAGCAAGCCACCCAAACAAGACAGTCTGAAAAACGCCACAGACACACAAGTGAGCTTCTGTGAAAATATTGGACTATATTTCAGAGGATAAGTTCTAGGCCCTCTTTTACAGTACCACTTTGTATGTTCATTTCATACTTTATTTGACAGTAAGAAAAGAGGCACTCAAATGGTGCCCGCACAACATTTTTTTTAAATATATATTTATATATTTATATATATATATGTACATACATACATATATATACGTATAAAACTTCCAAACAAAATGGCATCTTCTGCGTTTTTTTTCCTCTGCTGTCTGACAAAATACCAAAATAAAACTTTTAACATAATGCATTGCACGCAAAGTATAATTAATTAACTATATACATATACATATATATGTACACAAAGAACTGTAAAAGGTACATATTAGAAGGATAAAGCCATTTAATTTCTTTTTTTAAAAAAAATCTTAACAACAAAACAAATATTGTTTTGCAAGACACACGCAAAAAAAAAAAAAATACTCAGAGCATCCCCTTCCCCTTCAGTGCATGGTCCTCCTCCTTCCCTTTGATCTTGGAGGATGCTAAGAACAGCTGATTTCCCTCCGAGTTTTCCTTTGCACCTGAGATTCAAGCCTCAAGATGGAACCTCTGTCAAATACACTGCAGAGTATCAGCACTGCAGGAAAAGAGTTGTTAACTCCATCCTGCACCCTCGATGCTAGGTTTTCTACAGGCAACTGCTAACGTTTTTCTCCCATAAATCCCCCCCATATATCTCCCCTTGACTTCTTGTGCATGTGTGTTGTGAGTGTACACATGTTTCTATTGATATTCACATTACAAAAAACAGAAACAAAAAATAGCACCAGTTAACTGCATAGTGTAAAGCTCGTACCAAGTCTAGCTACTACGTCAATACAGTAAGAGTTGTGGGTTTTTGTCGCTGTTTGCTTTGCAAAAATAACACCTTAACAGGTCTTCAGGACACAGTACTGCATGGAGATGGTGGAGATGGAGGTGGTAAGTTGGCACAGTTTTCTCGCTGGAAAAAAATATTAATAATTAAGACAATAATTAAAAAAAAGAAGCAATGTTACAAATCTTCAAGGTGCAGTTTAGCTAGGTTAGAGGAGAGGGGCACATAGATATCTCTTAAAAAATAAACATCAAAATTCCTTTCGGCAGTCATCTACAGTGGTCTAATAAAGGCAGTAACTTTCCAGAGATCTCACAGCCGTGCAAGTTCATTCTTAACGCCACATTCCTGGAAATGGCTGTCTGTCAAAACCATGGCCTGTTCCTTTCTTTAATTTTTTTTTAATTTTTAAAAAATTTATCATGTCTTAGGCTGGTTCCCAATTAAATGAAATTGTTTGGGATTATTTGTGCAAAATCTTCAGGAGGAAAAAAAATGCCTTCTACAGTGTACTGCACCTTATGAATAAGACGTCTCTGGAATGAAGTTCATCTCTTCAAGTACTTTGTACAAAGATAACAGAGACACAGTTTGAAAAGGGACCAGGATTTGCAAGTATTCTTGTAACCTCAGCACTCCTCCAATAAAGCATTCCCTCTTGACGCTTCGCTCTGCCCAAAGCGATTACAGTTTTAGTTCATGGAAATCATCAGCAACATCAAAGTTCTAGCATTTGCATGATAAATCAGGTGAATTAAAGTAGATTAGTAAGACACAAAGCAAAACTATTTCAGAGGCTGCAGTGCAAGTTCATTTAAGCTAGACAGAGAAATCACGCTACACAAACGAATTTAATGCTTTGATAATTCCCCCCCCTTGCAAACCCCATGAAAGCAGCGAAGGATCACTCTAAGTCACTTTCATAAATTACTCAGAAGTATCTCTTCTTAAAGGAATTTTAAAGCTAGTTAATTTCTGCCCAAACAGTTGGCTTAGGAGATTGTTCTGGGATTCAGCCGTCCTGTAATTGTGAGAGTCGGGCAGCTTAGCACCTTGGACAGCTCTGTGCCTGTTTAAAGAGCTGGGCAGGGAGGTGGGGGGGTCTTTGGCTAAGAGGGGGTGGAAAGTTTTGCTGCCCAGGATGTCCTTCTTCCGTTTCAGGCCTCCGTTGGCATGGCAGACCTCCACCTTCTTCTGAAAGCATTGGTCCAGCACCGTCTTTTTGAGCTGGCCACCAGACACCTTGAGCTTGGGGGTCAATTTGTTGCAGTGGGCGCCCCCCCGTCGGGACGACAGTGCCAAACCCTCACTGTTCGGCCAGTTGGCCCTTTTGAACCCCCCATCACTGCTGTCACTCCTCGTGGGGTCCTGGGTCCAAGCTTTCTTCTTCTTGGCCCCCTCTCCTTCAATGTTCTCGCGGGAGGCTGAGCTTCCCTTGTGAGTGGCCTTGTGTTCTTTCCGTTTCTTGGTGTGAAGCTTTGCCAGCACAGTGCTAGCCAGTCTTTCTTGACATTTGCTCAGATCGGAGGGGCTAGGTTTTGCCTGGGTATTCACGGCCTCACTTCGGAGATGGCCGCCGACAGGCTTAATGAGGTTCTTCCCTGTCTCTTTGATGCCAACGCTAGGGCAACTGTCTTTCACATGAGCAGCACCTGCATCTGTCAGGGACTTGTCTTTGGCAGAAGGGGGCTTTTGCACCTCCTCTGCCTCTTCCAAGGGACAGTGGGTGCCAGATGGATTCTCAGCAAGGGCCTGGCCGCTGGTGGCTTTCTTTGAAGGAATCTCTTTGGCCGGCCGGTTTTGGATAGGTGACGAGGTCTTCTCCTTCAGAGGCAATGCAGCTTCAGGCAAATATAGCTTGACAACACTTTCCTGAGGCTGTGTGTTACTGGGATTAAGGCCCCTTGTTTTGGCATCCTGCTTGCACTCTGTAGTCTCGGAACCTGCAGGAGAAAACTCCACTGTCTTTTTGCTCACAGGGGGTTCTCCTGCATGCAGGCTCTCCCAAGTCCCCATGGCATGTTCTGCTTTACTGCTAAAGGAGACTTTTTCTGCCAGGTGCAGCTCCTTGCTGCATTTCTCAGGGAAATGGGCTGGGGACATCTTTTCTGCTGTGGCTGCTTTTTCATGCGCTAAACTAGTGAGCTCAAGACTAACGGCATCGAAAGAGTCAAAGGAAGGGGAGAGATCCCCTGTGATGGCATCTTCTCTTGACTGTTGTCCTGCAGAAAGTGAGGAGATGTGTCCAGGTTCTTCTGGGCTGCCCAGTTCATCCTGGGGCACAAGAGGAGTAGCTGGAGGCAGGCTGTCAGATGGGGGCATTTTAGTTTCAGCTGGCAGGTTGGAAAAATCACCCATGGGGCCTTCTGTATTCATGGGTGGAGGTGTTGCCAAGGGCAGAGGTCCAAGAGGTAGCCGAAGTTCACCCTCTAGTTGGGGGTCTTGGGTACAAGGCAAGTGCACTGGTGAGCCAGGTGAAAGCAAGCTGTTGTGGTGGCCAAACTTCTTTTTTTTGGCCACAGGCATGTCTTCCTTGGGGGGTGCCTCCTCTTTCACTTTCTTGTCCCCCTCTTTAGCCGAGACCCCTGGCCGCATCACTCCTCGGAACCGGAAAGTCTTACTGTTTCCCACCAGGTGTTTCTCCATGTGCCGGTCATACTGCTCTTTTTTGGAAAAGGTGTAGTTGCAGGTGCTGCAGATGAAGGACTTCTTGATGATGTGCATGACGTCCGCGCAGAGCTCGCAGGCATAGAGGGTGGTGTGCTTGATGTCCATCTCCTCTGCCGTCCCATGCTCCTGGCTGAGGTGACTCCGGAGCTCTTTCGTCTCCTGGTAGAACATGGGGCACTTGTGGCACAGGTAGATCTTCTGCAAGCTGTGCACCACCAGATGGCGCTGAAGCTTGAAGGGCTTGGGGAACTGCTTCCCACAGTGGTGGCAGTCCCGAGAGGGGTCTTTGCATTCAGGGTGCATGGGCACCAACTTTGGAGCCCCTTCAACTTTAGGGGCAGGGTCAGGCAATGGAATTGCTGGTGTTTTGGGGGAGGTGGCTGCTGGCTTGATTCTGCACGGGATCTCCAGCGAGTCCTTGTTGACTGCTGCTTCTTGCCCTGGGGGTTCCTTGAGACCTTTACTCTCTTTGCAAGCAGAGGTCCTGACTCCCCCTTCAGTGTGCTTGGAGACTTTGCTGGGTTTCCGGCACATGATAGAGTTCAAGAACTGGGTGACAGCAGCATCCTCTTCACCAAAGCAGCTGGGCAATCCCAAGACAGACTTTTGAGCTTGACCTTTCCGGGCGAACTGAGTGGCATGCTCTCGTAGATGTTCGTTGTACATCCAGACGTCAGAGATTTCCTTCAGGCACATCCCACAGGCCCACAGGCCAGCTTTGTTCTTGGCATGCTTCTCCTTTAGATGGTCCCTTAGCTGCTCTCTCGAGCTGAATTTCCTCTGGACACACATGTAACATGTTGGTGGAGGAGAAGGGTTGTGGGTGAGCTTGTGAAAGTCCAGCTCTCCTAAGGTGAGGAACCACTGGAAGCAGACTTTGCACTTGTACTGCTTGTCTTTAGTCTTGAGATTCAAGTCGCTGCGGGTTTTCCCTTGCTTGACTTCTTCTAGCTTATTTTTTATGGGCCTGCCTTGGAGGACTGAGGCTGGCTTGAACCCTAAGGTGCATGTATTATCTGTGCAACCAAGATGATTTTCTCCAATGCTGTAAAAGCACACTTCCCTCATCTCAAACTTAGTGTTCAGTGTCTCCATGTCGATTGTATGCAATGCAGGCGAGCATGGATTTTCATTCGTTCTGGGATCATAAGATTCTTCCTCAAGATCAGGAGGTTCTGGACTGGCTCCAACTGTTAAGGGCCCATTGACGAGCTCTGGGGATGGGTTTAGCAGTACTTCCTCAGCAGGAATGTTGTCTCCCTTCTTCTCCAGACTGCCCCAACTACCCAAGCTTGGAAGAGCATCTGTTGGACTTTTCTGGCACAGAATGCTTAGTGTTCCTCCGTTCTTCAAATCAGTTACTTCTTCCCTTAGTCCAGCGTCTGACTGTGGAGCCATTCTTTTGGCAGATCCAGAAGTGACGTCACCCTGCATTACTTTGCTGCCATGACACATGTTGAGCATCAAAGCGTCATCAATGGAGATGGTGTCATACTCACAGGGATCCTCCCTGGTGACACAGAAAGAGCTGGTTTCACCAAGGTCAGAAGCCATCCGGATGGAAAACAGGTCTGGCATACCTTTTGGCCTGGTGTTCACCTCTGCAATGGGTTTGGGCTTCTTTGTCCTCTTTCCATACACACGGGTGCACTTTCTACGGGCAAACTGGTCATTTCTGGGGAAAAGCTGTGAAAATGTGGAGTCGTCATCAAACAGGTCAGGCCCTACTCCATTGCAGTTCTGAGACTCATTCTTTCGTGGAAACTCTTCCATTCTCCATGACTGGGGATGCACAGAACAAGGGTCACTAGCATCTGATGCTTCTTCTAATATGACTTTGGGGAAATCCTTTTCAGTCACTCCAGTGTGACAGGGCTGTTGTAGCGGCTTGGGTATGCATCCCAATGGGCTATTTTGATTTCTGTACATCATCTCTTCCAAAAGGTTCCCCTTTGTCTCAGGTTCTCTGATATTTATGCCATCATCCGGTTTTTCGCCAATGCTGCATGACTCATTCTCAGTTTGTTTGGTGGACCCAGACAGACAAGTCTCCTCTGTGTGCTGTTTCCTTTCTGACTCTGGATCTTCTACCTGTTCTTTAGAGTCCTGCACATCATGAAGAGGCTTCTTCCCAGCCATTTCTTTGGAGGAAGATGTTCTTTCATCAGCATCTTCCTTGGCTCTTGAAGGACAAGGCTGTGAAATGGACTGCCTGCTGTCCTGCTCTTCTGTGGAGGTGGAGCTGCCCTCCAGATCTTTGCTGGTGGTCAGAAGAAAGTCCACAGTGCTGGGAATCGCATCTGAGCAAAGTGTATTGGTATCTGGGAGCAGCTGAGAGTATGCAGTCAAGGTGTTTTGGTCTAGAACTACTTTCGCTTTGACTTTTCTTGCTTTCCCCTTTAGTTTCTTCTCAGAAAAACTATGCAGCTCATCAGTGCTGGCTTCTCTTTCTTTTTCTCCTGGGCTTGCTTCTTTTCTAGACCGCAGTGCCAGTTCACCCCCTCTCTCTTCCTGTGAGCTCATAAGCATTGTTTTAGTTTCTTTACTGGGACTATCTGTGCTTTGGAGTTCATTGGCTGAGTCCAAAGAACTAATATTTCGGTCACTGAGCACATTGCTAACAGCTTCTTGGATCTCTCCCTCAGGTTCCTGCCTTTGATTTCTGTAGGACTTTGGGAAAGGTTGGCTGGCAGCTGCTTTTGAAACGTTTGATCTGCAGGCTTTCTCTTTGATGAGGGACTTCCTGTTCTGCTTAGAGAGTGGCTTGCTCATCTTTAAATCTTTTTCTAAAGTAATAGGGTCTGGCAACAAAGCATTGTCCTTTTTGTTGAGGTGCTTCACAGCTTTGTGCCTCATCAAGCCAGTTTTTGACCTAAAAGAAACTGAACAAACATCGCAGGTGACCTGTGATCCTTTCCTCTTTGCTTTTTCTGACCCAGTCTTGAAAGCATCTCTCAGATTTCCTCTCTTGCTCTTTCCTTTCTCCACAAAGCTAGAAGACCCTTCTGCCTTCTCAGTCTGTTCACAGTTTTCATTCTCCAACTGGTTCCCTCTGTTGTCTAAGCCTTGTAAGGCATTCTGTGAACCATCCTCTGCTGTCTCCGAAATCTGCCCAGTGCTAAGATGAACCTCATCAACATTAGCTGTTTCTGTAACACTGACTATTGACTTTTCTTGAATATCAACATCTTTGACTCCTGGCTGCGTTTGGTCTGCTTTGTCTTCTGGAGAGCTGATTTTATCCTCCTTTACTCCCTGGGGTTTCAATATGAACTCCACATTTTTTTTAATCCTCGAGTCTATTGGTAGAGCAGAACCAATAGACTGAGGCTGGCCAAACAAGATGTCTTGTAGAGATGCTGCATGGGAATGGATGTTGGCATCCCTCACAGAGCGCGTGTCACTGTCTTCTTGATCTGGATGCTTTGGTACCTCCTCTAAACAAGAAAGGTCCTTATTTTTAAAAGGCGGCATGCTTGCTGGTTTGTAGTTGTTCATTTGTAGTTTCATGGCTCTTTTGGTTTCTACAAGAGGAGCTGGATCAGTAGGGCTCAGAGATGAAGTGGAATGCACAGTGGTCTGCTTCCGAGGTCCTGCCGAGTCCCGGGCTGTATCTCTTTCATGGCACTGCTGCAAAGAATGGGCTGAAGGGGCACCAGAATGCTTGAAAGTGGAAGAGAACGGTGGCACTCTCTTCTGTCCCCTGGGCTGCAAAGGACTCTGTGTGGCATTCCCAGCAACAGTTTGCTCAGCACTAGAGGAGTACCTGTGTGCAGAAAGTGGAATATGCTGACTGTCTGCAGCAATTGGACTGTGAGCATCTTCAGATGGTAGCCCTCCAAAGTCAGAGCATGCCGCATTCCCTTTGTCGTTTCCCTGCAAGTTATTCTGATCTGCAAGACCAGCAGCTGTGGAGAAACCATCCAGGCACGCATTTTCACAGGGACTGGCTTGCTGCTTCTTCAAGCCATGGCCTTCTGTTGAAACTCGGCCACAGAATTCAGTGCCATGTGGGAGACAATTGTCCTCAAACTGATTCTTGGGAGGGCTGGTGGAAGCCAAAGACACGCTACGTTGCAGCCATTCTGCTGGCTGCTCTCCACTCTTTTCCCCCTGGTGGACTTTCGCAGCACTTGGCACTTGATCTTCCCTGCAGGCTTCACCCCAAGACGGGTGGCATATTGTGAGCCTGGCTGTCAAAGCACAGCCTGATGTTTCCTCCTCAGATGATCCAGGGCTTAAAGGGGATCTGCTGTGGTTCCTAAATGCCAAGGTTGCCTTTTCCTGATCTCGCTCCACCTCGTCTGTAACTCGACCCGCTTGTGCTCCCTCTTCCCTTCGCAATGAAGTTACCGCTCTGTTGCCAAGTGGCGAGAGGTTATTGCACTTCGGGGAAATGCCATCTGCACACGTATCGATGTCACCCTCCTCTGAATGTTCATCTTTTAAGTGTTTCTTCTGCTGTTCTCCCTCTGCAATATGACTGTGTAGTTCAGGGCTTTGTGGTACAGGCTGCTCGGTTACATAGGATACTCTTTGGCCCAAATGCTCTGCCTGTTCGCCTGATTCCAAAATGAGTTCAGGTGGATGAGACTCCCCGGCTGTGCTCTCTGCTTCTTCCACCAATGACCCCTTCCTTTTTCTCAGTGTGGGGCTACTGGGCACCTCATCACTTTGCACACTGTCCTGCGACTCCTCTTTCTGTCTAGGTTGAACATTCACACTCGAGGGCAAGTTGATGGCCAGATGCAGGGCTGGGAAACAGGGTGTGAGCAAATCTTCCTCGTTGTTTTTGACCGTCCTAGCCACAAACAACTGCAGCTGATGCAATGGATTATCTGCCTTTTCTTGGGGAGCTGGTTCATATTCTGTCTCCCCATGTATCTCCTTGGAGTAAGTCAATGCTTCAAACTGTAGGGTTTCCCCGTCATCAGCATTGCTGTGTTCAGCTGGAGACTGGCAAGCAGTTTGGTTTTCATTTTCCTTGGACTTTTCTGGAAGTGCAGTGTCCTCCTGACCCCTTTGGAAGGGTGCTGTGTTCTCCAGCATTTCAGGCAAGCTGGTTTTGGGTGAGGAAGACCTCCTCTCCTCTGACTCTGTGATGCTTTGGACTCTGGAAGAGAAGTCGGCCTCAGGCTCCTGAGCCACAGTGTCTTCTAACCCAGATTCTGTTTTCAAACATGGAACCTGGTGATCATACGACTCCAGCTCGGCAGTGCCATCGAATGCTTTCTCCTTCAGCAGCAGTTCTGGGAAAGCATCCGCTCTTGGTGGCAAAGTACCATGTACACTTAGCCCAGGCTCCTCCAGAGTTTTAGGGAAGAGTGGGTCGGGGCTTTGGATCAAGTGACTTGTGTAATTTGGAACCCCCATGCTGATGTCTGGGAGGCATGAATCCGGCATAATTTGGCTAGATGTATCCTTTATCCCCCTAAAGCCATCTTCTCCACAGATTTCGTCCTCCTTCGGGGTTTCGTGAATTTTGTCTTGGTCCCCTTTGGAGCTAAGAGGTCCTACCAAGATCAGATCAGGAGCCGAGGGTGTGTGTGCCATGGAATGCAGAGGGCTGAATGGCCAGAGGTCTCTTTGACTCCCATATTTGCCGTCTAACAAAGGAAGTAGTGTTTTCCCGTTCGAGTTTTCACAGCTGCAGGTTTTTTCAGGGAAAAGGTTTGCACTGTCAAACCCCTCCTCCATGAGGAGCAATCCTTTCCCATCACTCTGCTGGTCCAGAGTCAGGGGCAAAAACGGGTGGCCGGCTTCATTCCCTTCCGTGCTGGTGTGGTGTTTGGGGGTTTGGGGATGTTCCCCAGATGTCCCCTCCATATTAAATTTGCTTGTTTGCAGCTGACTTTCAAGCTCATTGACTAACCTCTTGATTTCCAGCTCATCGTCTGATATACCGCTCATGAAAGGCACGCTGTAATCAGCAATCCTTTCGGGCAAAGGCGTTTGGCTGAGCTCACCCGGGTATCTCTTGGCTAGTGGCTTTTCAACAGAGAGGCCATGAAACTGGGAAATTTCTTCCGGCAAAACTGGGGAAACTTCCTCTATGAGATTCCAGTCCTTTTCTTGCAGGAATGAGGAGTATTGCTGGCCGAAGGGGATCATTTTGCCAAGAGGGTGACTGGCACACTCAAAGGGAACATAACTGTCCTTGCTTGAAGCCACACCATCATACAAGGTGGTGTCAAACTCAGCCACAGGGAGTTCTACAAATACTGAAGAAGAATCAAAGCCAAGAGGGGAAGAAAGCTTTCCCTGTTCGTTCTCAGCTTCGTAAGGCAGGATCTCATGGTGCTTCTGTTTGAATGAACTGACATCAGGGTCTCCATGGCAGAAGTACACGCTGCTGTTCGGGGATGGTTCAGTGGCAGGAGGCCTCAAGAAGAGGCCTGAAGACTCATAGCCATCAGATAACTCTTTGCAGTCATAAAATGTGTCAGCAGCATGAACAAGTCTCTTAGACTCTCCTTTCCCATCTGTCCCTACACCCCGGGAATTGTCACTGAAACAATTGATGGGAGCAACAAGCTCCTTCTGCTTCTTTAAACACTTCACATCTACATCTTCATAATGGGCATTTTCATCATTGGAGATATTGTGGCTGCCAATAGAGGATGGGCCAAGGAATTCTTCTGCATGGTATTTCAAAGTCTCTCCTTTATAGGCAGCAAACTGATGGCAACACGGCTGCCCTCCTGGTGCAGAATGTTCTCTATCTTTCCGCAGAGCCCTTGGCTCATCATTGTCATGGCTGGTGCTCCGGATGTGCTGCTCTGTATCTTCAGGACTGAAAAGCATGTCTGAGCTCTTGCCAAGTACAGCTTTGCTGGAATGCATCTTCCCTTGGTTTTGGAGCAAACCTTCCTCTTCATTCAGGTACGTGACTGGAGCGATGGTCGGAATGTCCCTTTGGTAAGCCTTGAAGCCTGCCAGCTGAAGCTTGGCTGAGTCAACACTGCCTGAGTCACTGGGCAAGTCAGAGGACACCCGGCGGCTTCTTCTGACCGCCTCTTTCTCAGGAAGAGTCAATAGTTCTCTTGGGAGCGGTCTGGCCTGCTTGGAACTCTGCAGGAGCCTCTTTTGCTGTTCACTTTCCTTCTCGGTGTCTGAATCTGCCTTTTCTGTGCTTTGAGGGCTGTTGCTGGTTTCACTGGACAAGCTGGTGGTCTGGCAGCTGCTTGTGGACGACCGGCTGCTCCTCCTCCTGACTTTGCCTGGGCAGTCTTCCCTCCTTCCTGGTTCCTTGCTTGTGGTCCTTTGGGGCTCCTCCCCTCTGTCTCTTTTTAGCCCCCCGTATCTCCATGCTGCCTCCTTCTCCTTCTCCCGTCCCCCTCTTCCTTGGCGTCTCCTGCTGAAGCTGCTTCTCAGTCTTCCATTGAATCTTGAACCCAGCTTCCTCCTGCAGTGCCGCTTGGCGTATTCAACTCTTTCCTCGTCTGATTCTGAGATGTACTCGTACTCACCAAACTTGCTGTCTTTTGTTTCTGGAAGCAAGCGGTCAGTGAGCAAGGAGAGAGGTGCAGCTTTGCTACTCTTGGTGTGCAGTTTGTGGAGCTTATTCTTCTGTTCGACAATCTTATGGATGAGCTCTTTGCTCCAAGTGCTGCTCCGGACCTTCTGCCTTTTTGTGTCTTTCACAGAGAGTGTGGCGTTCCCAACGGAGGTGCCAGTGGGCCTGGATTCACTCACTGGAGAAGAGGTACAGGTGACACTCTTGGACTGCTTCTTATCCTGCATAGATTTGGCTGCCTCTTTCATGGATACAAAGGAACTACTGCAGTTCTTCCTTCCTATTTTCAGTTGGGCATTTGGATCAACTTGTTCCCCATTGTATTTTGCTGGATCCATCAACTTATTGCAAGCCAACTCAGGACTTTCCGCTCCATGGACTGGCAGCCATCCCAGCTCTCTTTCTTTATGCCCAGGCTGCTTCCCTGATATTCTTTCCTTGGCTGGGTCTCCACCAGGATGTTCCTCATAGCAGCTTAACGTTTTCACGTTCTCCTCCACTTGCTTTGCTTTCTGCCCTGAAGACAAGCCCTCTTTGGCTTTGCCAGGTGTTCCTCCATTGGAGACCTTCACAGAGGCCAGTTCGTCATCCGCAAAGACATCTATGAAGCTGCTGTCAATCTCAGGATTGTCTGACTGGTACCCCAGCCCATTCAGAGCTTCCGTGATCAAACTGTCCAGCTTGGCATCATCGATCTCCAGGTCAGAAGCGCTAAGTGGCAAGGCGTTAGTGGCTAACCCGCTGAGCTGGTTGCCTTTGAGCGGATCGTCTTTAGAATCCCCTTTGCCCTCGCCATCTGCCAGGAAGTCATCTGCCTTGCTCAAGGCGAGCAGTTGTGCGTGAGGATCTGGAGGCAGCAGCAGGCCTAGGCCAGCTTGGGTGTGCTTCAGGGACTCAGGAGGCGCATAGTGTTGCTTCTTGGTTTCCATTCCCCGGGAGGAGTCTTTGGCTTGACCCGGGTGGAGGGCCACATGAGAACTGCAGAACTGGCGGTGCTCCAAGAAAGAGGAGAGGTTGCTGAAGTTTTGGTCACACTGTTTGCAGGTCAGGAAGACATCCAGCTGGTCAAGGCTTGTGCTGCTCAGAGAACTGGCCAGGAAGTGATGGGAGGAGTAAGGCGGTGGAGGCAGTTCGGCCTCAAAGCCCTCCAGGCAACCTTTGGCAGCCTCCAGGCTTGGCTTGGGGAAATGGCCATCTGCAGGGAGGCTTTTGTAAAGGAGTTTATCCTTAGAGGCCTCTGGAGATTGATGAAAGGCTTTGAGGGAGTTTGCTGCTGGATAATGGACCGGGCCAGAGCTCAGAGACTCTGAAGCATGGAAGGGTTTGTTGCCATCCTGGTGGTGATGGTGGTGATGGTGGAAGAAGGAGGATGAGTTCAGCGTGATGCCCTCTTCGAAACTATGGCTGCTTGGGCTGCTGGACGTGGGTGAGAGAGAGGAGCAGGTACTGCTGCTGCTGGTGGGGTTGGGTGCAGGCGATGGGAGCGGGGACTCGCTTGGGGATGCACCCAAGGTTGACGGTGGTAACACCAAACCCGGGATGGAAGGGAGACGAGATGATGCTGGTGATGGTACCCCTTGGCTTGTGCTGAAGAAAACAGGTTTGGTGGTTCTGGAGCCATACGCAGCTGGAGGCTCATTGTCTTTTGCCTCTTCAAAGCAAAAAGCATTGGCTGAGCTACAGTGCTGTGGAAGGAGGTCATGCCTTGGTATAACAGCCCCCTCCCCACTCTGCAGGGTTTTGGTGGGATAGTCAGTGGGGCTTTTCTGCATCTTGCCACTCCCATCCCAGTTGGTTGTTGTCCCGAGTGGGAAAGGTATCTTCTGGCTGGCCAGTTTCCTTGAGAGCTCAATTCTGTTCTGGCCAGGCATGGCAGAGGTGAAGTGGAGATGCTGCCAGGTCTTCTTGAGTTGCTGTCTCTGCTCAGACCCCAAATGGCAACCGAAGGAGAGCTGGCTGCCAGTGGGGCTCAGGTACATGGTTGAGCTTTGCTCTGTGGGGGGATAAGTCTTTTTGACCCCCTCCCATGGCTGCACGAGCCGTGGATGGGCCTGAAGAGTAGTGGGAAGGTTCTTCTCAAAAGGCACTGGTCCAGGTCCGATGCCACTAGCTGAGGAATCACCATACGCCTTGTTTTGAAAGTGCACTTGTGGGAGAGAGATCTGTGGCATGTTCCTTCTCAGAGAGCTACCTGGATCCAGTATCCTTAGACTAGCTACATTGTCTTTTATCGAGGACTGCCTCTTACTGATTGGCTTTGGCATACTAGAGATATGTAAACTGGATGGGAAAACAGCTGGGTTTTCTTGGAAAGTGCTTGGGTTTTGGTCAATAGCACCAGAAGGAGAGATAGCACCATTGTGGTCAGTGGAATGTTCATTCCTTCCTTTGTTGTAGCAAGGCAAGTGCCCTTGAGTCTGTGATGGGAGAAACTGGGGCAGCTGAGGAGGAGGAGGAGGAGCTGGCGGTGGCAACCCGAAGGTCCTGCTCTCCAAAGCCACCCCATCACAGGGGCCATTGCCTAGAGCTTCCTCTTTCCAGTCCCTGGAGGAAGAATGGAAGGCGAAAGCACCATGAGAAGGCTGACTGGTGGCCAAGGAAACATCTACGTAATCTTGAGCACGAGCATCACCCTGGAAAGGATCTGTAGCTGAACTGTGCAAAGACTGGAAGGGATATTGAAAGGACAAGGGTCCCAGACAGTGTGCACTTGGTTTGCTGCTCTCAGGGAAGGGACACGTTTTGCGGGCCGAGAGTCCACTGTTAGCACCTGGAAGGCTTTTCTCTGTTGAAGGCCACAAATTGTTCCCGTTACCCTGGAACTCCAAATAATGCACCTGCCCATTGGGGCCGTGGTTTTCATGAGGAGCGCCAACTGGCGGCTGGATCTTTGCACCATGGTTTGGGCGTGCAGCAGGTGCGGTTGGTGAGGTATAGTTGCTGGAGATATGGCTTGAAGGGGGCTCTGAGAAACCCCGAGAGAAGTTGAGGTCTTCCTGTTGGAGTTCCCCCTCTCTTTCAGGGATGCTGGGGACATGGAACTGGTAGCTACCTGAGACGTGTCCTCCTCGGCCCACGTCAACCTTCTTGGGTGGGGTGACCTTCTGTTGGGGGTAAGCGATGCCGATGGTTGGGTTCGGCCTGGCGCTGCTGATGGTGAGCCGGTAAAGCTGCTGGTGGCCACGTTCACCTTTCCCCACCCGTCTGTTCTTCTCCTTGGCTCGGCTCTTTCCGGTGGGAGACTGGGGGCTTCCTTTGACCGTACCCCAGGGGCCGTCGCTGGGAAACCTGGGTCGGTTGTGGAGAGACTTGAAGTCTATCTTGCCTGCTTGCTGGGGGCGGATCACAGCTTCCCTTTGGCTGTGAGGCTCCTTTTCCTTGACAGGGGCAAAATTAGACCCATTCTCAGCCCCACCATGCAGGCAGGACTCTGAGGCATCTGGTAACTTGCTGTCCAACTCACCCACATCTTTCTTGCTGAACTGCTCGAAGCTGATGTCTTTGTCTTGGGTGCTGGACTCAGTATCACTGGTTGCAAAGACATGCTGAGTCTCTCCCATCATTGTATGGAGGGCCCAGCCTAAATAGAACTGGCACACCTCGGCTCATTAGCATAAAAGATGTCCATCGCAAGCATTGCCTCTCATCCTCAGTCAGCAGAGAGGTACTTCAACCACTTGGGCAACTCCCCGTTTCATCCTGGCTACAGGACAGGCCTTGGATATGACGCATGGTGAGGTTCCATCTCATAATCCCACATGAGACCTGTAAAAGAGAATGGGCATGATTTTTTTCCAAAGGTCTGTGGTCTTGATTTGGTTACTGTGTTCTTAATATTTCCTTATTTATTATGTTTATTGAGTCTAAAAATTTTGCAAAGTGGTAAAACAAAGACTGGGAAGACTCTTGCTTAATTGCAGGAGTGGAAATGCTGCGATCTCCCCATTGTTGTTGGACTGGAAGTCCCATCAGCTCTACTCAGCACAGCCAGTGGTTAGGAATGCTGGGAGCTACAGTTCAACAACACCTGGAGGGCTGCCTGATTCCCACCCTAGGTGCAGTGAGACTAAACTTTTGCTCAAGCTGAGACTGAATCAGTTCCTGGCACCCATGGATTCTTGCAGCAAACAGCTGGCCATGTCACACAAATGATCCTCAAGGACGTCTGGGGAAACCCCCCCCCATCATTTTGGGGAGACAAACCCACCCAGGCAGAGATGAGAACAAGGGTGGGGAAAATGCTTTAGATGCTGAATGCCAGTTCTTGCCATTCCTAGCCCACTGGGGGAGTGCAGAGATGTGATGGGAAACACCATAATGCCAGTCTGTGTTTTAGTTTGGAAGGCATAAGCTGATTTATGAATGTTTTAATATGTGAGCCAGACTTTTCCCCCATCCTTGTCCATACCTCTTACCTCTCTTTTCCATCTCTTCAGCTGTTCCTCTTGCACCCCTTGACCCTCCGGCTCTCTTAAAGGACAGAGGTGTTCCTGTACCCTTCCTAAACTGGACTAGTCCCGTGAATAGTAGAGGTGGTACAGCCTTGCAGGTTTGGACTCCTGGGTTTTTACTTTTTATTTTTTTAATTAGCAGAGTGTCAGACATAATCTACTCTCTGTTCCTTTGGAGTTTAGCCATGATCCTCATAGTTGTTCTAGAGAAGACAATAGAGTGTTATGAGCCATCCCTATTATAACCCAAACTCTTTTGGGTGGGCTTGACTTTGAGTTATCAGGATCCATTAGCTTCACAAAAGACCTGCTCCTTGTGAAGATGGAAACCGCTAAAAATGTTTAGTCATAGATAAATACAGACAGACAGATTATCACCTGCATTTTTAACTCTTCTTGGGAGATGGTGTTATGGAGACTACCACGATAAGGCCCTGCCTCTCAATATCCAGCACCTCACCACTGGGGAGGCGACTGTCCCATGGCCAATGTTGATTAGGTTCAACTAGCAAGCCCAGAACTTGGAAAAGTTACTTTTCGAGGCAATAAGTTTTTTTGCCATCTTGGCTAGTAGATTCTGAGGAATGCTGTCCCCTCCAAAATCATTTCTTTCCGCGCACGGAACCAATCCAGTACATGGACTGATGTGTGCGTGTATGTGTGTGTGGGTCCACCACACATGCATGCCATTTTTTTCTTTGCCACAAGCAGCAAAATATCTTGGGCTGGCCCTAACCCTGAGTTGGTCTATTTCTAAAACAAGGATGGAAAGAGTACTTGGGAAAAACCCAAGCTCCCTGCAGACTTTGCAAAAGGAGACCCTCACCACCCCATATGTGTTCCTGACAGACATGTCCAACTCTGGCAGCCATCCCACCCCCCTCAACACTTCAAAGGTTATTATAAGCAATTTACCTCTAGCTGAAACCTGCTGAGGGAGGCATTTCCTGGGCCTTAAAAGATATTTTTCTTAGCAGGGGGAAAAAAAGATGACAGAAGATCCCCGCCTACAGCTTATTGTATGGGAAAGCTCTACCTTGCTGGCTTTGATTTCTTAAGCCTCGCCTGGCGGATTTCTCCCCCAGTGCAACCCCAGGCTTCTGCTGGGACTGCTCGTTCTCTTTGACTCTTGGAAAGTGGTGTTTTACGCTTTTCCCAGTGCTCCAGTGATGATGGCTGGAGAGCACGCACGTCTGCCCCAACGCAAGGCTGACGTGACGGGAATGGGCAAGTTCGGTCTTGGTGGCAGGCCAAACTGACTGCCACCTTCAGGGTAGAAAAGACAGAGAGGGTTCTGAACGGTGCAAATAGAAGCGCACAGCACTTCACCAGACTGTTTGTGTACTCCATATTGTCACCAGCAAGGTGGGGGGGGTAAGGGTGTAAATTCTCCAGTCTGGGAAGCTCATCTCTGAGCAAAAGGACCACAGACTTCCTCCACTTATCTGATAGGTTAGGGACCAGAGCACTGCCTGAAAACAGAATTGCATCCAACACCCCAACAGGATTCTGGCGTCCTCCTCCTCTTGTTATTGTTACAGTGGACTCTCTACTTTTGCAAAGGTTTGGGGCACAGAACCCTTGCAAAAGTGGAAAAAACATGAATAACTGGCCCTTGCTCTCCCCCTCCCATATTCCCTTTTGTTTTGCCCGGGCATGAAGAAGTAAGGTGCACGTGCCCAGGCAAAAAGGCAGTGGAATGGGAGGAGGAGAATGTGGGGAAAGGCATGCACACACCTTGCAAATAATCAAATTCACAAAGGTCAACCCTGTAAATGTGCAGGGAGGACTGTATTATTATTTTTTACTATTATTATTATTATTAGCCCTTAGCAACTCTGACTTTGTTATTATTCCAGTACTTTGGGACCACTTGTTGCAAGTGTCAGTCTGAAAGGCCCATTTAAACAGATCATTGTTGGAAAACATAGGGACAAAAGCATCTTTAACGTCCCACATTTCAGTTTATATCCTATTATCATTCCTAACTAGAGTAGACCCACTGAATCAATTAGATTTGCCTAGCTGTTGACTCACCATGCAACTACTGATTCAAAGTGTCTACTCCAGCTGGAACCCCAGCCTAGATTTGGCATTTCAAGGAGGATTCTCAGCAAAGTGGACATTTTCGTCCCTTCCCTTCCCTCATTTTGAAGGCCAAGAGAAGGCTGTCAAAACCTCCGGCTGAACTGATGGATTTTTACACCCCTAAAGGGAGCTCACCCTGACTGACAGACAATTCCTGCTTGTTACAACTCCCGTCTTGGGGCTGAGATGTTGCAGGAGGGGTTGGCTGAGGTCTCCGGCCGCTTGGTGCTTTGATCTGCCCATTTTATCAGCCTGTCCATCAACCGGGTTCCCGGCCAGCGTGGCCTTGACAGTCTCGGATTCCACTGTGGTTTCACACTTGGCTAGCCGAAATAAATTCCAGGCCGATACAAGGGAAGGGGGAGGAGAGGGACCCCATCCCTTCTCTTCCGCCCACCCGGCCCCAGTTGACACATGGCAGCTCCTTCTTTGCACACACAACCGCAATCGGCTTTTTGAAACAATGCGTCACTTATGCGCCTGATCGGAGGGAGACTGCTGCTTGAATTTGTAAAGGCTCCTTGCCAAGAGAAAAACAACGGAGGCCAGAACAAGTTACATTATCACAGTTGGGCTCATTCAGCCACATAAAGGAGGCATTTTTGAAGGGTTATTTTTTAAAAAAGGAAGAAAGAAAGACCTTTTTTGGGGTATCCAAGTAACTTGCAGCAGTTGCATTGCTGTGGCCCACATTAACTGTTGTATCCGTCCAGGGAACCAGAGCAAATAAAATGCTCAGCTTCTAAGACAGGGAACAGACTCCAATGCCCCTCAGAAAATCTGGGATGGAAAATGGTTAGACCCTGGAAGACCTTTTGGGATTACAAATTATGCAAACATAGTCAAAATTTGGAAACCAGTTGAACGACAACTCTTACACCTACCCACCCTCAGCCATCATGGAATGTTATCACACTATATTATGCCATATTCCACTTTAATTGCCATGGCAATATCCCGTGTAATACTGGGATTTGCAGTTTAGGGAGGGGCCTGTAGAATTCTCAGCCAGAGAGCTCTTTGGCCTCAGGAAACTACAAACCCTAGAATTCCAGAGGAAGTTGCCAATTGCAGTTAAAGTGGAATATAGTGCCATAACAATGTACTATGGTAATCCAAAAAAGGTAACTTTTTCAAGATCTGGATATGGCAGAAAGATCCCTGTTGCAGTACAACCGTGAGGTACAAGCATCACTGTGGAATGCAGGAATCTGTCTTTCAACTGACACAAATAATTATTTTGGCCACAAATCTGTTTTTGTTACCTTAAGCCTGCATATATCTTTCAATTATCATTACAGAGGAAGGTATTCGGCACCTTCATCTACAACAACCCCTGTGCTCTTCAGGTCTCATCCAGGCAGGCGGATGCTCTGGATTGTCTCAATTTCAAAAAGGGAAAACTGAGCAACTTGCTCTATTGTGTGAACATGGATCCAGGAAAGGTCCATTTTGCCCAATGTGAAAAAGAGACAGCATTTTGCTGCAATGGGAAGATGAAGAGATGGATGGTGGCAAAAGCTTTTAGGGTCCCTGATAGTCCATTTAAGTGCAACGCACCAAGACTGCCCCACCGCTGGGATTCGAAGAAGGCTCAGTAGGCAGTGGAGGCATCCCAGTAAAGCTTTTTAACAGTGACACATTTGTTAGAATTATACCAAACCACATCCCATAGATCCAAATAAAACCAGTTTCTAAAAACCTTCTGCCTCCTCCTTTACCACCACCAAAAATTTACTTTTAAACATTTTTACCCCCGGGGGAGTAGGTGTATGCCAGGTTGGGAATCACTGCAGTACACATTGGGCAACAATTGCCATGGCCCCCTGTCACCATTGGTAGGATGGATTTCATTGGCTAACCCCTCTGGGAGGGCACCATTTTGGGGAAATCTGCCTATATTTTGTGGGCTGTGAAATATGCAGAAGACTATTTGGTCAGTTGAGATTTAAATTCTCTCCAGGCCAGTCAAACAAGACAATCCTAATGGCAAAAAAATTGGCAAAGGTTGCAAAAGAAAAAAAAATTGCTCCCTCTTCTGATTTGGCAATTTTCTCCCCGCTTCTGAACCCAGAGAGGGAAAAGTTTCCACATTCTGTTTCTTTTTTAAGAGGCTGTGGAGGGTTTTGGGGTTTCTTCTGAGGAGGGGCGAGGGTAAAAGTGACCCAAGGCAGCTGGTGACAGCTACGGAAAGTGGGAGCAGAAAGAGGCCATCAGGCATTTTGTAGAAGAGCGGGACATGCTAGGCCCAAGAAGGAGGAAGATCTGAGTGGGAGGGAGGTATCGTTCCACTTTGGCAAAGGACTAAAAACCAGAACCTTTTGCTGGGAAAAGGTGCACATGCAAAATAAGAACTCCACAGAGCAATTCCCAGTTTTGACTTGTCATCTGGCCCTACCTTGGAAAACTTCCGTCACTCAGCTACTGCTGGGTCTCGGCTTAACCTCCCATGAAATAGGAATTTCTTGGCTGCAAGGAAAGTGAGAAATATGTCAGGAATTTTTGTTTGGCTTGGCTGCCACAGCTGCCATAGATCACCAGCTCCTCAGAGCCCATGAGCCAAAGCTGGACGTGAAAAACACAGTTCTCCGTCGGCTGTGGTGTCGGACGTGCGGGGAATGGAGACTCTGAGGAGGCTAATGTACAAATGCCCTTGGCTGCTGGCTGCGCGTGAGTCAACAGCGTTGGCATCCAGGATGCCTTCTGCATGGTGTTTGAGAGAGCCTGGCATTCTCCTGGCCCGGGCCCCCTTGAATCCCATCTCCCATAGAGAAAAGCATCCTTTCCATCCATAGAATGCAGCTCAGGGGGACCTGAGGATCTCATTGAGTTCATAACCACCTCTTCTTTGGGAAAGGACAACAGAGCCGCCATGGCTTAGCAGTGTGAGTGTGCCTTTTCTACGATCATGTCTGTTCCAAGGCACAAAACATAATCTAAATAGCAAAACATGCCACCGTCAAGAGACTTTGTCACAATAGACTTCAGTTTCATTGATTTCTAAGGCTCTCTTCAAAGTACAACTAAGTATAAATCCAACTCAGTGGTTTTCAATCCTCTGCAACTATTAGCTAATGTAGGATGACCAAGCGCTATAGCTGTGAGTGGTCACTCTGTTTCACTTGCATTTTTTAATTAGTCAGTGACAGCAAAGCAGGAGGAAGGCTAGACTGGTGCTTGATACGAGGCTCCCCTTGAATAATGTTTGGAAGTTTCAGGTGGTCCAAAGTGTTGTAGCTAGTTTGTTAACCGGAGCTGGTGAGAGGGAACCGGGAACTACTACCAGTTTGTTTCCAGGCACAACTCAAAGTGCTGGTTCTGACCCATATAGTTCTATATGGGCCGGGTCCTGATTATCTGAAGGATTGTAAACTTCCACATGAGCCCACCTGAGCTTTGAGATCTTCAGTGTGGGCCTTTCGCTCAGCATCACCACCTTTACAGGTATATTTGGCGGACACACAGGAGATGACCTGCTTGGTGGCTGCTCCTAGGCTAAACTCATTCCTTCCTTCCTGTCATTTTTTCAGCAAGTGAAGACTTTCCTAACCCAGCAGGCTATTGGGAACTGACTGTTTATAAGGAAGAGGCTCTCACAGGTGTGCTGTACCATTTTTATTGGTTGTTATTTGTTTTAAATGGCTTTTAATTCTGTTGATTTCTTAATTATACAGACATACTGCAGTCTCTGACAGAGAAACTGGAATATGTCCAGTTTACCAACCTAGTCAAAGGCCTGGAAACCATGAAGCCCTCTGAGGAGAGGCTTAGGGAGCTGGGGATGTTTAATCTGGAGAAGAGAAGGTGAAGAGGGGACATGATAGCCATGCTTAAATGTTTGAAAGGATGTCACAGGGAAGAAGATGAGGCAAGCTTATTTTCTGCTGCTCCAGAGACTAGGACACTATGGAGCAATGGCTTCAAACTTCAGGAAAAGAGATTCCACCTAAACGTTAGGAAGAACTCCTGCTTGCTTGTCTTTCAGATCCTCAGTTTCTTTCTTTTTTTGCCACTCGCAAAAAGTAGCCGACGAATGAGAAGCCTGGAAACCATGCCATATGAGGAGAGGCTTAGGGAGTTGGGGATGTTTAGCCTACAGAAGAGAAGGTTAAGAGATGAGATGATGGCCATGATTAAATATTTGCTCTTCTTTTGTGGTGGAAGAACTTATCCTAACCCTTTCCATGTTATTTCCACCTCTGGTACCAAAGTTTCTGTTAAAGAAGTAATGGGTAGGACCACATCTCCTTTGTTAACTGGGGTTGGCCTATATATTTAACAATAGTTTTATGTGCCTTTTTACTTATGTGTGTTTTAATTCTGTTTTAATGTTCATAAGCCCTCAGCCTGAAGTCTTTTTCTCTATGTCAAATTTATTGGAGGGGTTTTTCAGGAGGGGGAAGAAACCCTGCTACCCGCTCACTTCCAAAGCGTAAAGAACTGCCGCAGAACAATTAGATTCAATATGAACACACCGCCCAGCCACGGAGGGTTTCGGTATTGTGCAAAAATTGTCTAGAGGTGCAGAACTGACTGCTGCTCCTTTGTGGGATTGTAATAAAGAGTGAGTTATTTTGACATTTATTTAAGAAATATTTATCTCTCATTTTGCTTCTAAATGCTGCCATTCGCTAAGGAATTATCTGTTACCTAAGTATGCCGATAAATCTTCTAAGGTAAAAGTATATCTCAGATGCTGCCAGGGAAGGTACATTTAAGAACGCTTCCCAAATTATCAGCTGCATTAATCTTAATTACTTCGGTAAAAGAAGAATCTGGCATTAGGGTGAGTTAAATTGAATGGGTGTTTGTCTTTATCATATCATATATTTGAGATGGTTCAAGGAAGATAAGCAGAACGGGACTTAAGATGGGAGGGGAGAGGCTAATGGACAGGCCTCGTGGTGGAATTAACAGGCCCGGAAGAACAAGAAGGGAAACGGGAGAGGGAGGGCAAATTTTGAGGGAGATGAGTTCGAGAGCTACCCAGTGGTGGCAGCTGGAAGCTTCCATGTCCGTGAGGTGGTGTATCAGCCTCAGACTTTAGTCCAAACTTTCAAGGAAGGTGCTGAACTCTATACCCAAAATGGGCTGAGAATGACGGGTAGCTCTGTTGAAGTTCAGTCTGACATGGAGAGCTGGTTCCACATCCAACTGATGATATGGAAGCATCCCACACAGCATTCAGCCTAGTTCTTGGACCCATGAGATGCAAGTTCAAATCCCTCCTCAGGTTTCAAATCCAGTGGCTGAATTTAGGCTGATTTCCAGCTCCAAATCCAATGGCTGAATTTAGGCTGATTTTCAGCTCTCTTCCTCAGCCTACCATACATTGCAGGGCCATTGTGAGAGTAAAATGGTTCTTAGAAAGGCTGTAGGCCAGTAGTTCTTAACCTTTTCTTTACCACAGACCCCCTTTAAATATCTTTTGTTTGTTTTGTAACTCAAGATTTAAAACCTTAAACTGCACGGTATATTCAAAGTTGCTCATTCAGGGTCTTCAGATTGAGAGAGAAGAAAGAAATAAGTAAATGCAGACACTCTTATTATAATACTTTCATTGGAAAGATTCCATACAAATTTAAAATAATGATACTAATACTAATACCTGCTCATAACATTTCTTCAAGCCTTCATGGAACCCCTGGGAGGACATCACAGACTTCTGGAGATCCAGTTTATGTGGGGTTTTTTAAACAGTAAATTCATCTCCAGATGTTACTGGATTTTTTCCCCCTAGTGGATTCTTTCTTTAGTATTTAGCGTGTTTTGATCACAATAAATCAAGGCTGGAATCCTGTTGATTTTACTTGGCTGGTGGTTGAACTTTTTTGGAGCTAGCACTGTTAACAGTGACAAGGAAAGATAAATAAAAGTCTGCCAGCTCTGAACATCTGATTTCTCCAAAGCCATCCTTCCTTCACAGTATGCCAATGTACTTAGCACTGGCACAGCATACCAACAGTCTTCTGGCCTAAACGCTAGGCTCATATCCTGTTAGTGAATTGCAATGTCCCCCCTGCAACCCCACCTTTGAAGCAATGCAGCCCTCCTAATATGGGCATCTCTGTGTAACTGGAAGGAGGATCATCGAGAGATGCATCTCGCTATTTTCACACAAACACACATACATAAAATGTGTATATAATTACAAAAAAACATCTCCATTAAAAGAACGGCTGTTAAAAAGAGAGAGAGAAAAAGAAATAGAAAAAAGACAAGGGGGGGAAAAGGAGACAGTTAAAGAGAACAAGAAAAAAAAATGCAATAGTTCCTAGCTTTCTTTACAGGGGCTATAGGTCTTAGCATATAAACTCTTACTTCCTCAACTGACTAATAGATATTTCATGCATGTCTTGTAAATCAAACCCATTATCAAAACCTACAGTTATTGTATTATTCTCTCTTCTCTTCTGCAAAAAGTCAATCAAGAGTTCCCACTCTTACAAAATAAATAAATATTAACAATGGTTTTTCTCTGACCAGACCAGAATCCCAGTGGCCATGCTGGCTGGATACTCTGGGATTCAGAAAAGCCAATTTTCTGAACTCCAGCCTCGACAGAGAGTACCCGCAGTGGCCCTTTCGGCTTCTGTCCTGTTATTTAACACTGCACCGAGCTCCTAATTCTCTTCTTGTCCATTTCCACAGCAACAAAGCTGCAAGAGGCTGAACATTTGAGAATCAGGCAAAGAGGAGAAGGTATTTGCAGAGAAATACGCTGACAGCTGGATGAGCAATGGGGAAATTAAAGAAACCAGAGCCAAGAGCATGAAGTGGCCTGTCCTCTGTGTCAGATTTTGGGATCAATCTTTAGTGGGTTTTTATTTATCTCTTTATATCCTCACCTATCCACTGGTGCTCCCTGGGGGTTTTCTGAATGGGGTACCAAGGGTCTTCTTGGGCCATTTCTGAAGACCCTCCCCCTGCTTGAAGGCATGGAGATGAGACTGTGCTTAAAGTACAGAATGAAGGAAAACAGAGTTCTTTTACTGGGAACATGTATGCTCAGAAAATAAACTTTTCAGTGGCACAGATCTCTTCTTCATCTGATCTCCCCCTAGCAATTGGACAGAGCTTGGAAAAGTCACTTTTTTTTTTAAACTACCACTGTCAGAATCGCTGGACCAGCAACTACTGTATGTTTCTTATCTCTTGCTTTTTATTTGATATGTTTTTACTTGCGGTTAATTCTATTGACAGTGTGATATATTTCAGTTTTCATGATTTTTTGTTTATGAGATTTTTTACCTGTTTTGTTATTATTCTGCGCCTTGAAGTAGTTTCCAACATATGAAGATTACGGTGGCCGTATCACGGGGTTTTCTGAGGCTGAGAGTGTGTGACTTGCCCAAAGTCACCCAGTGGGTTTCCATGGCCAAGCAGGGAATCAAACCCTGGCCTCCAGAGTCATAGTCCAATGCTCAGATCACTCCACCACGCTGACTCTCTTTACCTGCTTCAATTTTCTATGCCTTATTGAGTCTCTGGGTCAGAAAAAGATGTGAACCAAATCAACCAACAATTAAAAGTCCCATTTCTCAGCCACAGCTCACCCTTCCTCTGCATTATTCTGCATGTGTGGTGGAATATAAGGAGTCTAAACAGCCTAAAGGCACCAGATGCAGTCTGATCTTGGAAGCTAAGCAGGGCCAGCCCAGTTAATACATGGATGGGAGACCACCAACACATACCAGGTGCTGTAGGCTACATTTCAGAGGAAGGAACTAGCAAAACCACCTCTGAGTGGTTTCCTTGTCTGAGAAAACCCTGACTATTTTGACTCCTCTTTACATTAGCATAGTGTTCCAGCAGGATCCTGTCACCATGTTGTAAATAAGCTCTCTTTCTGCTCCAGAAACTAGGACACAAACCAACGAATCCCAACGAGAAGACAAGAGTTTGCACCAAAATCTTTGGAAGAAATTCCAAAGGGCTGGAAGAGCTGTCTGGGAGTGGAATAAGCTTTCCTGGAGCGTTGCAGTCTCCCCTTCAGTGGAGGGCTTTACTCCTGCATGGCGAGGGTTAGTCTAGATGGCCTCCATGTTCCAACTCTAGGACTCCGATTCTTTTTGGAGGACGTGCTCTTAGAAAACTAGATTAATAAGCATTCCTACTGTGGATTCATTATTATCCTATTAATTATTCTGACCCAGAAATTCAATTCTGTGCATTATCAGCTTTTCAAAAATAATTTTTCCAATTAAAAGAACCAGTTATAACTTGGTTTACAAAAGCAAAGTTGCATGTGATTAAAGAAACAGAAAGGATCTTGTTGCTAAGCAGAATAGCAATTCCTGCTTTAATTTCTAAGATGCATTCACAATTGCTGGGTTTACTTATTTCAGCTACCTGGTTTTGTCCCTCATCATAAATTTGACCATCGACTGGTGTTAAGAAAAGTATGGGGAAAAGAAGGCAAGAAGCAGCATCACAGCTGTTTTTCCAGATTTCCAGCAGATGGAGCCAAAGCCGTCTGGATTGAGTTTCTTGCCTTGACTCTAGACTTGGGAGTGAATACAGAATTGATCCTGTTTAACAGTACAAAAGCTGATGATCGGGTCACACCTTATTTTGTGGGAGCAGCCCACCATGCAAAGACCTTTCATTGGTTTCATCTGCCTTTTAACCCATTGCTTCATTAACTGAGAAAATGTAATATACATATAAACCCATTGATGTGCAATGCAGTGCTAAATAGGTTTATTTCAGAAGGCCTTCTGATTTCAACACACCTTGCTTCATTCTAAACCTGCCTCCATCTGAATCCTGTTGATTAGGGTTACCTTAAGTACTCTTTACTGCAGATGTGTCCTTTGCTTCATAGCTAAAAGTTTTGTAGTTAAAGAAGTATTTAAACTGAGGCCATTTCCGCACTGCACTGTTATAGTGCTATTATTCCACTTTCAACATCCTATGGAATTCTGGGGTTTGCTGTTTAGGGAGGGGTCATTTAGAATTCTCAGCCAGAGAGCTCTTGGGCCTCCATAAACTACAAAACCGAGCATTCCACAGGAGGTTGAAAGTGGAATAATAGCATCGTAACAGCGTAGTGCAGAAACGGTCTAGTTACTGTTCGTGGTTCCATTACTTGTTACTTCTCTACTATTTTTTTTTAAAGTAAGATTGTTAACAGAATAGCCTAAAACATAAGCCACTCCTATCAGAACTCCTCTAGAAATAACTAAAAGTGCATTTAAAAGTAATGTTGAGAAGTAACTGGGAAACATAGCTCCAGTAGGGTGACTTTCAAAATGTAACCTGGTTACATCCTCATTTTTTCCCTGCAAAGTAATTCATTGTAGGTAACTAGGCTGTTTGTTACTTCTATGCTCATCAGATACAAGTTTCTTAGTTTGGAAAGATGTTCTATTTCATTGGTTCTTAACCTGGATCCGTGCTTTCAAGACATTTCATTGGTTCTTAACCTGGGATCCGTGGATGGTATTTTTGTCACAGCCTATGAAAACCCCCTGTTTTCCCCTAAGAAACCTCTTTTGCAATGACCAATGTGCAAACTCTTCTGCCTCCCCCACAACTTTTGTATCTGCCCTCCCAGTGGAAACTGTCTCACTGCACCCCATAAAGCACCAGTGGGACTCTAGCCTCTGCCAGACAAGGATGGCAATGCATGTGGAATAAGGGAAAGGGATGTTCACACTCCCTCGTCACCTTACCTCGGTGGCCCCAAATGTGCTTCACAAATGTGCTTTAGCAAACTGGTGCATCTGGGATGTACTGTCTGACCCTGTCAGAGCAGATGGTTGGCAGATGCTCACATCCTTTATGATCTCCTGCTCATCTCAGGATATTTCCTGCAGCTGCCAGGGGGAAGACTGCATGGAGAAAGCTATGTGCAAAAGCCCCCAGGCGTTGAAATGAAGACCCTCTCTGAGGCCAAATGCTACAGTGAGAGTTGGAAATGTTTCTTTTGGAGGGGGACTACAACTCCCAGTATCCCCCAGCCAGCATGGGCATCAGCTTGTCTGCTTCAATGTCTATCTGCACAATTGCACTAAGGAGGTAAGATCTAGATCCCCCCCCTCCAATTCTAATTCTGTTTATAACCTCTGGCTGTGTAGTGGTTGGTGATTCCCATAAAAGGGAGGTAGGGCAGAGTCACAGTTCAGAGGTTAGGTCTGGAATGGCACAAAGGTGAATAGCTCATTTTGGCCACAGAGCCAAGCTTTGGCTTATACGTGTGGCAGAGTTGGCCACAAGAGAGAGAGAGGGCATGCAGGAATCTGTGAGTCTGCAGGAAGGACTTGGCAGGCCTTCTGAGTCTGCGGCCCCAGCAGAATAGCTGCGCAGTATTCATTTTTGGAAGAGGGAGACCGAAGGAAAGAAATGGCACAGCTAGGTTAAGGGGAGACATAATTATATTTAACAAGCCTTCTCCAAATGCCCGATAGTGAACTGGAGACCTTGGCTGCGCTCTTACATTGGGGTTGTATAGCATTAATTTCTACAAGCAGAGTTACATATGCTACAAACCCCTTGTGCTGAATGGCAACTTTGCACAACTCAAAGGAGGGGCATAATCTTACCTTCCCCAGTAGAGTTAGGCCAAAGCAAACTGCTGCAACCTCTCCTTGCTTGACTCTTCCTCCTCATTAATAACTTTTGGAACCCCTGAGCACACTCTGATGTTGTTTGGCTATGCAAGTCCCAATTTTCATCTGTGAAATGTTGGGGCGGTGGTATGCTTTCCCAGAGAAGGTAAAGTAGGGTCACAGGAGCCATAAATTAACATGCTCCACATTCAGATCTGTGTTCAGTTGTGACTAGAAATGGTTGCCTCTCCAGATCATTCACAGCTTTCCCAGTCGGACGTGCGGCACTCCATTCACCCTTCCTTGCCAGGCTTCCTCTGCTCACAGTCTGAGGTCTGTCTAAATGCAGAAGAAATTAGGCAATGTAGGAGGATGCTAAGAGTAGAAGTGGTTAGGAACAGGCAAACCAAAGACAAGGACGCTTGTGATTCTGGAATCGTTCTTCTGCCTCCTGTCTGGACCTGAGCACTCTCCATCTGTGCTGCTAGGTTTATTTTATTTTTTAAAAAAATCTGTACTGATTTAATTCCTAAGACAAAAATGTCATCCTCCAAGGTTTACTCATGTACTTAACATACTGGGCTCCCCTGACCCCTGCCACATTGCTGGCATGCCATTTTTTTTAAAAAAAATTATTGTTTTCTTACATCTTCCAACTAAATATCCTGTTCCATTCCACCTGACATAAGACAAAGGTGACTTGAAGGCACACAACAACAACAGCACAATCAATGTGGAGATTTACACAATGCAACTCCAATGAAAGATCTTGGCCTTTACTTGGTTCATTTATACCCCACTACTTTATACTCCACTTACTGTGAAAGTTAAGACAAAAATGCAGCTAAAACCAGCGACAGTTGCTGGCTTCCATGTCAAGGGGGCAGTGAATCTATTCCAAGTTTTAATCCAGGCTTCAAAGCTGTTCCTAAAAAGGTTCAGCACCCTGGAGAGTGCCTTTACATCTAGATCAAACCTGAAATGGATTCACCACTCCTCTGGACATGGGAGCTCCCACTTGCTGGATCCCAAATAACAACAACAGCAATCACAACCACAGAAGATAAAACTATAGCATACTCCAATCAAAAACTCTTCTGTCACAACAAATCAAGATCTAAAGGCCTGCACAAATAGAAAGGACCAAAAACCTGCATCCTCAATGCAACTATGTTGATGAAGCACTGTAATTCCATCTGGTGATGCTATCATCCTCCAACCTGCATTTTCAGCCGGGCAGCACCAGAACCAAAGTGTTGCCAAACTGCTAGAGATCAGGGTGCAGCATTCTGCCAGTTGTGGGGTGTGTTGAGAACTGGCAGCTCGAGAGACTTCTAGGGGTCCTACCACAATGTGCCCTGCACCTGGGAGAGTGCTGCAGAAATCATTTCCCAGTGCCCCAGTCTCCAGAACCTCAGAAATTCTGTGGTCAGTATTCTTCCAGGCTGCAAAGCTAGCCTTTTGGAGATCACACTCAGTCATTTACGTCTGTAAATGTGAGTCTCCAACAGGCACAAGATTGTAAGTCCTGCTAATGATACCATTTAGGTCAAAGGAAGTGACAGTAGCACTCTATTCTGTTTTGGTCAGATGCTACCTGGAATCCTGTGTCTAGTTAAGGAAGGACATGGACAAGCTGGAATATGTCCAGGGGGCAGGGAACAGAATGGTTAAAGGCCTGGAAACCATGAAGGCCTCTGGGGAGAGGCTTAGGGAACTGAATATGCTTATCCTGGAGAAGAGAAGGCTAAGAGGTGACAGGATAGCCATGTTTAAATACTTGAAGGGATGTCATAGGGAGTATGGAGCACGCTTGTTTTCTGCTGCTCCAGAGACTAGAACATGAAGCAATGGCTTCAAACTTCAGGAAAAGAAATTCCATCTAAACATGACAAAGAACTTCCTCATGGTAAGAGCAGTTGGACAGTGGAATACATTCCTGCCTGGGAGTGTAGGGGAGTCTCCTTCTTTGGAGGTTTTTAAACAGAGGCTGGAGGGCCATCTGTCAAAGGGAGGGCTTAGGTGGTGTCTTCCTGTGTGGCAGAAAGGGATTGGACTGGGTAGCTCTTGGGGTTTCTTTCAACTCTGTAATTCAATGATTCTATGATAACTGCTGAAGAGGATGCCAGTCAAAGTCTTTTCCTGCAGCAGAAAGAGAGCAAAGAAGACCAACTGAGCCTCCCATGGGAGGGAGTTCCAAAGCCTAGGAGCAGCCACCAAGAAAGCTTTCTTCTAGCTCCTCTCCTACGTCCTCTTGGTAAAACTAAGGACAAACCACCTTCTAAAGGCTTGGACAGACTCCTATGTCTCATATTTATTTACTTATTTTTTTAATGTTTATTTCTTAAAATCTTTATATTCCATCCTATATTCAAAGATTATGTAAGCACGGATTTCAGTTGGGGTTTTTTTTGGGGCGGGGGCAGGAAGAAAAGCAACAGCCAGTGGCCAAGTTGGCTGAAGAATTTTGGGAGCTGTCATCCAAACCAAAAAAGAGAGAACTCGTTTCCAAGTTCTGGTTATTCTTAGACCATGGAAATGTTCTACAGGTAGCTGCCCATGCCGTGAAATATGACAGGAATCTGCTCAAATTGTCATCTGCCTCACATCAAAATGCACCCAACGCACAGAGAGAGAGAGAGAGAGAAGGAAATGAGCACACAGCAGAAAGCGACTCTCTGGTCCGCAGCCCATGGAAATTCAAAGCAGAAAGGCAGACGGCTTCTCAAACAGAAAATGTGACAGTAGTTAGAGAGCCGTGCTTCTCTTTCCTCCCTGGCCCTCTTCTCTCAACTCACCCACCCACCCGCTGCTGCCTCAGTCCACTCTTTCAGGGAAGGCACCCTCTTCTCTCCCCCCACCGTCGCTTGCCTTGTCCATCAATGAACAAAAGTGTGAATCGCAGATCTGTCTAGGAAAACATTTCTCGGGGCGAGTAAACACACACTTCATAAACTGGCCAGGCTGCCAGCTGCAGACTCGGGTGAGCACAGAACCAGTCTTTCATTGAAAGAACCCGCTATCTCCCAACAATGGCCGGCTACAGACGGGCCTGACCCAAAGATCCCGGGGAAGGGAAATGCTGAGGATGCCAAGGGTTTTTGAAAACAGGCTCCGTCCGCAAGACAGGGGCGGCGGAATAAGACTGATATTCATCAGCCAGACAAGCTGAGCCACTGTTGGGCGAGGCGGTGACTTTTCTCCAGCAAATGGAGCACCCTCCCTTGCAGCCCTGTGTATTTTTCTTCCGTCCGTCAAGAGGGAGAGAAAATGAAAACGGAATATTCTAGAAGGCCTAAGAAAGGGGACTGTGAAAATATTTTCCTTTCGCTGCCACCGTGCAAGCCAGAGGAGTATTTTCGGCACCGTGATGACTCTCCGTTCTGACATGCCAAGCCTGACGTTAGATGATGCAGGGAGGAAGGCCAGCAAAGGCGAGTTGAGGTGGATAAGGAGCCCTGTTTGCAGGGTTGAGTCATCTCATACCTTTGCTTCCCCAAATGATCTATTCAGAAGGGAAAGGGTGGACGAATGAAGAGTGTTTCTTTGGACTTCCAGTGCAGACCATCAGCTGCATACAGGCCATGTGTGACTGTTTTGTGGCCCTCCTAGCCCCCTCTCCAAATCAGGGAGATTTGGTTGCCTCAATTCAAGCAGAATAATGGACTTTACCAATGTCAAGGATGGACATTTGCACAAAGTGGGGCGGTCTTCCTCTTTCCTTACTGCCTCTTTACCTTCCCAAGCATTCTTGTCTTTTCTAGTGAGCCATGTTTTCTCATGATATGGCCAAAGTACGGCAGCCTCAGTTTAATCATCTTGGCTTCTCAGGAAAATTCAGACTTGATTTGCTTCAGGACCCACTCATTTGTCTTTTTAGCAGCCCACGATATCCACAGAACTCTTCTCCAGCACCACATTTCAAAAGAGTCGATTTTCTTCCTGTTAGCTTCTTCACTGTCCAGCTTTTGCAAGCATCTATAGAAACTGAAAATAAAATAACATAGACAATCCTGACTTTTAGTATTCTATATCTTTATATTTCAGGATCTTGTTGCTTCACAGCTGCCCTCCCAAGTCTTTAGTCTTCTTCTGATTTCTTGACTGCAGTTTCCATTCTGATGAATGACTGAGCCAAGGTACGGAAAATATTGAACTATTTCAATAGTCTCCTTTAGAGTTGTATAAATCATCTGTGATCATTGTTTTTGTTCTCTTAATATTCAACTGTAACCCTTCCTTTGCACTTTCTGCTTCGACATTCATCCATATTTGTTCAAAGTCTCTGCTATTTTCTGCTAGTAGTATGGTGTCATCTGCGTGTTTTAAACTGTCGGTGTTCCTTCCTCTACTTTTCATGCCTTCTTCCTCTGAGTCCAGTCCTGCTTTACATATGCTCTGTTTGGCATAAAAGTTAAAGAGATAGGGTAATAAAATGCAGTAGACAGTCAGTAAAAACCTGAGCTGCAGTGCTTCCATCAGTTGCCACAGAAACCTCCCAACCAATGGCTTCCCCACATGTTGCCCCTACAAAAGGGATGTTTATGTCATTAGCTAATTGTGGGCCTACTGTCAAGTTGAGGAACGGGAGTGTCGAAAAATATCATTAGGCCGCCTGTGGGGTATATCGCTTTCCCTTTCCCGGTGCTTCTGGCTTGTGGAAACCTCTACAAACTGAATCCTGTTTTTGTTATTGTTGTTGTTGTTGAAACCCGTCTGGACCTGCAAATCCATCTTCACCCTCAGAATTGCAGCTGGAAGCTTCCAAAATAGATGAGCAATGAGGGAAGAAAGTCTTCAAGTAATGGAGTTTAGAGCAGGAGGGCTTCCTTGAGTCTTAGGAATTAGATTCCCTGTCTTGGAGTGATACCAGGGTGGGAATCAGGTGGCCCTGCAGATGTCATTGAAGTAATTCCTCACCATTGGCTAGGTTAATAGGACTAAAGTTGCCAGTGTGAAACTTGGAGACAGCTCCTTTCCTTGGCTAGATCTCCTTCCTCTACCCTCCACTCTTCTGCACTGTTGGGGGCTCTATTCCATCCAGAGTTTGAAAAAGTTCTCTTTTTGGATAGAACTCCCTGAGCTCCTCAGACAGCTGGAGGGAATTTGGGAATTATAATCCAAAAAGAAGAACTTTTCCAAGGTCAGGTGCCACCTTGCTGCACCTGTTTGTTCTGCAAAATCCAATAGTTTGGATCATAAAACCAAGGCTGCACCGAAAGGAAATGTGGGGTTGTTCTGTTCCTTCCCAGCTTTCCAGTTTCTTCCACCCAAGTTTGCAGAATGCAACAAGCAAGAAGAATCAAACAAGAAATAGTTGCACACCGCTTTGTGATAAGAAAGATCGCTCGAACAGATGAAGGCCAAGCATACTCCATGGCAGCTCTTTTGCTCCCAGGAGAACAGAAAAACAAAACAAAACAGAAAACTTCAAGAGGAAGGGAAATGGCAGCTCAAGGCAGCTGCGGGAGCAGGAAATAGAACAGGAGAGGCCGGCTGCTCCGGCTTCTGCTCCGACCTCGATGCGCAGCACCCTTTAATCTTCCTCACCACATGTTGCTAAATTGAGATCCACATAAAGCAACCAAACCAAATACATATTTTTCAAGGAAGAGATGTTCTTTTCATAGAAATAGGGAATCATAGAGTTGGAGATTATCCCAAATGTCAAGTCCAAGTTCTCTGCCACTTTTTCTCTTGGAACCACAACCACCTTTTCTTCAATACACTCTGTTTCATTTCCAGCAAGAAAATTTGCCAGTTGAGCAAATTAACTATAGCGTAGTTACCACTCTCATCATGACATTCTAAAGTTTGAATTTGTGGTTGCTGTTTAAAAGATGTATAACCTTCCCCCTCCTCCTCCTCCTCTCCCCCAAAATTAGTCTAAGGCGGCTAGCAACCGCAATATCAATAATAATCAAAACATCAAACAGCCCTGACTCTCCAGATGTCATCCAACAAGTCCCATCATCCCAGGAAATGCCAAATGGGGATGATGGAAGCTGTGGAATGGGCTGGTTGGGGTCGGGAAGGCTGCATTCATACTTCTACCAGGTTGTTCAGAAGCTGGGTGGATACATATTGCATATATCGGTGCCTGACAAATACATTCAGGACCACGGACAACTCCTTTAAACCACATGGGCGGAGCTTGTGCCTCAAGCTCCTCCCCATGCCAAGGTTAACTCATTGTGGGTTTGCTCACCCTTGCGATCTGCGGTGGATTTAGAACAGTTGTTCAGACCACAGTTCCTAGAAACGAATTCCAGCCGCTGGAAATTGTAGTCTAAAGAAGCAATGTTTCCAGGCTTTGGTCTGTAGGTCCTCATTGCAACCAGTAAGTCAACAAGGACTTATGTGTGCCCAGCTGAGGTTTACTGGGTGGTGGGGCAGCCAGTGGCATCACTAGGGTTGGTGGTACCCAGTGTGGTAACTCATGGTGTCACTCCCATAGACCCTTTTTGTCTGGGGGTCCCAGTCTATTACTGTGGGGGCCCACCCTCTGGGTGTCCTGACTTATCCTCCTGGCTCCACATGGGCAAAGGCATTGAAAACTTACCCAGTCATAAGAAAAAAAGGGGCAGTCATCCTTCATGAAGCTATATGGGTTCTTCTGGAGGGGGGAAGAAAGAAGGGGCAGGCAGACAGGTTGGTGGCACCCTCCAATAGTGTCACTCTGCAGTCTCCCACACCTGTAGTGACACCACTGGGGGAAACTCATCTATGTCCTACTGGGGAGGCCACTGTGTAGGGACACGGAGGAGGGTCTTGAAGGGGAATCGTCTGGACTCAAATTTCCTTCAGTCCCAACAAGCACAGTCAGTGGTGCAGAATGTTGGAAATTATAGTCCAACCATCTCTGGAGGGCTTCGCAATTCCCACCCATGCTATAAGGATTCAGGAGATAATGAAAATGACCCTTTTGCTGGGGACCAAAATGCTACCTAAGTACAAATCTGAGCTATCATTCCTGATCTGAGCTCACAACTTCGGTGCTTGTGGAATGCAGTGAGGCCAGTAGGTGTACTTTATCCTTTTTAAAAAAATATTGTATTAGTTTATGTCAACAAAAATAACAATGTGAAATGATGAACATCCATATGCCATCATATGGCAACAGGTATATATATTCTTTTGCAACCAGGCCTCATGGATATCATCAGTTTTCCAGCAGAGTGTAAATATATTTTCTTTCTCCCTCTGGCAAATGAAATGGAAACTTCAATATCCAAAAGGTAATGTATGAAAGGTCTGATTACAAATCCAATATTGATGCTGGAATCCCACATGTCCTTGGATATCAATTCCATTGTTTACAAAAGCAATGAATGGCCACCCTATCTGAATAAACATGTCCTAGTTTCTCCTCTGAGAACTTTTCCCCACTTAGCTGCTAATTTCTTGGGGCATAGCTTCCTCTGCCAGAGAGAGGAATGGGCTTAGAATGATGTTTTCTTTCACAGAATATTTCCACATTACACAATTATAGCACTTCAGCTTCAACAGTCATGGCTCCATTCTACAGAATGCTGGGACTTATAGTTTTGCAAGATACCCAGAATTCTCTGCCAGAGATCTATAATGCCATAATTCAGGGGAATTCACTAGAGAAATCTAACTCCCTTCCCAAACTACAAATCCCATCATGTGACAGATAGAGCTGGGACAGTTAAAATGATATCAAACCACTGTAATAGTGCAATACAGATGCAGCCTTAATCAGGCAGATAATTTTTGGGCTGAAAAAAGGAGTGTTTAGGCAGGATATTTTTGGAGGATGCTAGGGGACTGGGGACATCAGTGAGCATCCCAGGGGCTGCAGTGAGTTGCCCAAAGGCCATGTCAGATTCCCACAATTGATATATAGATATGATTGTTGTTGTTGTTCCTATGTGGCTTCAAGTCATTTCTGCCTTAGGGTGATCTTAAGAAGACCCTATCATGGGTTTTTTTTCCTTGGCCTTTGCCAGGAGGGAGTTTGCCTTTGCCTCCCCTGAGGCTGAGAGAGTGTGACTTGCCCAAGGTCACCAGCTGAGTGTCCATAGTGGAGTGGGGATTCAAATCCTGGTCTCCAGAGTTCCAATTCAATGCCCATATAGTTACAGTGCCCTTCAACATTTCACAGAGGTGAACTGGGACGCGTGTGTCTAAGCAATCTAAGACTGTGGTCAACATGGCAAAGTTATGAATGAGAGAGAAGCTTGGAGAAGCTGCCACAGTTTGCTTTTGCCAGAACCTACCAGGAAAGCCAAGAGTGTGCCCCTTCTTCTCCTCTCCCCACCAACACCGCATTAATTGAGTGCAAACTATTTTTGCATTTTGGACCCAGCTTGAAGCCATTGCAGCAAGCTGAGGACAGAGGGAGAAGGTGGGAGGAAGAGAGAGGAACTGGGACATTTTAAAAGCAGCTGAAGAAGAGGGATGACAGGGGATTATCAGGGATTGCCCCTGCCAAATTGGAGACAGTTGGAGGGTAGGCCTTGTGAACAGCTCTATAGCAGGGCAGAGGAATTCTGTGGACTCCAGTGCCCATCAGTTCTATCAAGCACAGTCAAAGGTGCAGAATGTTGGGAATTACAGTCCAACCACCTCTGGAGGGCCTCATAATTCCCACCCATGCTATAAGGATTCAGAAGTAGAAACTACTTTTGCATTCTGAATTCAGTTCGCATTAATGGGAGGAAGCTGAAGACAAAGAGCAAAAGTGGGAGGAGGAGGAGAGAGAAACTGAGACCTTTTAAGAACAGCCAAAACCCAGCGATGACAGGGGATTAATCAGAATGGTCCATCCCTGCCAAATTAGGACAGTTGGAGGGTATGGAGTTAGGAAAGGCACAATGGAGCATCATCCAGGAGCAACCCTGGCAGCTCAGGAAGAGAGCAGACAGTTGCAGGGTGAAGGGACGGGCGTGGTCTCAGTTGCATCTGCTCCTCCAATCCACAACAGCGCCTTTGCTTTCTCCTTCTTTTCCAGTTGCAACCTCTGTTTTTTGTTGTTGGGTTTTCTTGTTTTTGTTTTATTCGGGGTGAGAATGCCCTTTCTTTGCACCCTGCCACTTCTTTTGATGTCCCAGCCTCCCTGCTTTGCAATAAATATAGAAAACACATGTGGGGCTGCTTCTTGCTTTCTCTTCGTGTCTTTCAAGGAACACTCTGCAGCAGCTAAAGCTCCCACGGCGAGGTTCTTCCCTGAAGGATGCAGATGTCCAGGCTGACTTCAGCCTGCGGCCAGCGAGTGTCACACACACACACAAAACACAGCCACCCCACCATCCAAACAAAAGAAGACAGAGAGCTCTGTTTCCTTAAAAAAAGTGGGGGGGATATGTCGTATATTGACACAGCTGAGAGGGGGGAAAATGGAGTCGTAGGGAAGAACTCAATTCAGAGCTGTCTGAAGAATGCCCAGCTGCTTTGCAACGGGTGGGCCGGACACTGACTTTCCTAGGGGATGGTGGAAGAGAACCTCCTCTTCCTTCATCAAAGATGCGGCTGGTGGTAGGGAGGAAGGGACACCAGACGCATCTTTGATGAAGGAAGAGGAGGTTCCAAGTTGCACTCGGAGCAACTGAGGTGAATGAGGGTGAAAACACAGGGGCGATTTCCGCACAGGGCTGTTATAGCGCTATGATTCCACTTTCAACATCCTATGGAATCCTGGGGTTTGCAGTTTCGGGAGGGGCCCTCCCGAAACTGCAAGCCCCAGGATTCCATAGGATGTTGGAAGTGGAATCATAGCGCTATAACAGCCTAGTGCGGAAATGGCTAGGGTGTCCTTTTCCCATTCCAAAAATATATATAGCCATAACAGCTTGTCTTTCTCTGTTTTTTTCTCTGCAATTTTTTTTAAATGTATACAC
This sequence comes from Iguana delicatissima, assembly GCA_948472985.1. NCBI lineage: Eukaryota > Metazoa > Chordata > Lepidosauria > Squamata > Iguanidae > Iguana > Iguana delicatissima. The sequence goes on along the minus strand of CAOKZL010000747.1, from coordinate 3,428 downwards.
CCTGAATAGGACTAAAGATTCCAGTAGCAGAGAAGTATCACAATATTACAAGAGCAAAAAAAAAAACTTTGAGGTTTGCAGCTCTGTGCTTTGACAACACAAGCAGAGCACTGCCGCACAGGGATGAAAATTTGAACACCTTACATAAAATTGTAACTTAATTTGTAACTCTGATTTAAATCATTATTATAAAATTTATTCTTCAATATAAATGTGTTTACTTAGTCTTCAAATAATAGCCATAGCTACCATCCAACATTTCACAGGTGAAAACTGGGATTTAGCATCACAGAGCTGGAAGAGACCCCACGGGCCATCCAGTCCAATCCCCTTCTGCCAGGCAGGAAGACACAATCCAAGCGCTCCCTTTTTAAAGAGATGGCCATCCGGCCTCTCTTTAAAAACCTCCAAAGAAGGAGGAGACCAACACACTCCACTGAGGCAGCAGCAGTTTCCACTGCTGAGCTGCTCTTACCATCCTAATGTTCAGGTGGAATCTCTTTTCCTGAAGTTTGAATCCATTGCTCCATAGCATCCTGGTTTCTGGAGCAGCAGAAAATAAGCTTGCTCCATCCGCCATATGACATCCCTTCAAATATTTAAACATGGCTATCATGTCACCTCTTAACTTTCTCTTCTCCAGGCTAAACATCCCCAGCTCCCTGAGCTGCTCCTCACAGGGCTTCGTGGTTTCCAGGCCTTTGACCATTCTGGTCACTCTCCGCAGGACACGTTCCAGCTTGTCAATACTCTTCTGCCTCCCGTTCAAGCATGAACAAGGCTCAAAGCTGCAATCACACAAGATTCAGGTCTGTTCAGGGTGGTGCGGTGGTCCCTAGGTCCCTAAGTGAGGGGTTCCTAAATCCTTGGTGGTCCCATAGGACCATATCTGGGAAGGCAGCATGTCTGAGGAGGACACAAGGCAACCATATGTTCTTCTCAGCGCCATATCCTGCCTTGCTAACCCTTCCCATCTGTCTGCACGAATCCAAGCACACCTGATTTACATTACAGAGATGAGACAAATTCCACAGAAAGTGTGAACAATCACCCATCAGTTTGTCCCACAAAAAGAGATTTCTCTTTTTATTTTGGTGCTCGGCTGGGGGATTATCCCGTTACCACCATCAACCCCTTCATCCTCCTTATTCCGTCTTTCATTCTTACTTTTTAACAACAGGGAAGCAACAAAAGGGCAACTGCTAACATCTGGATTCATTTTTTTCTTTAAAAAAAAACCCTCTATTTTTTTCCAAGCCATATCTGGAACACAAGATATTTCACAGAGATATTATGGTTTAGATTGTACACTGGGGTAGCATGGAATAAGTCTGCCTCTGAAGTCACAGCTTGATTAGGCTCTGCAGCCCTTGGGTTGAATGGCAACGCTGCACAACTCAACCAAGATGCCAAATGGGAAGCGATAAGCATAAACAAGTGCATCTGTGCATCAAAGCAGAATGGCACCACATGCTTGGTGTGGCTTCCACAACCTTGAGCGCAGATGGTCCTCATTGTGCAAAATGCCCAACTACTTCCATCGGGGAATTTGCTGTTGCTGTTGTGTGCCTTCAAGCACTTTCTGACTATCAGGAGGCCCTCTCACACGTCACACTACCTTTCGAAGCTTAGCTTGCAAGTATGTATGACAGCGTCTTTTTTGTAGCAGCACCTTGCCTATGGACCTCTCTTCCGAGGGAGGCCAGACTGGCTCCATCCTTTCTAAATTTCTACTGGAGAGCCAAAGCTCTACTATTTGGCTTGGCCTGTAGTTCTCAACATGAGATTTGGCTCTTTTGCTGTACAGTATTCTCCCCTTATCTGTGGTTTCACTTTCCATGGTTTCAGCTACCCACAGTCATCTGCAATCTGAAAATATTAAATGCAAAATCTCAGAAATAAACAATTCATACATTTTAAATTGCATGCAGTTCTGAGTGGCGTGATGAAATCTCTCATGTCCCATTCCATCCCACTTGGGACATGAATAACCCCTTTGTCCAGTGTGTCCACGCTCTATACACTACCCACCCATTGGTCACTTAAGTAGCCATCTTGGTTAATGGATCGACTGTTGTGATATTTGTGTTCAAGTAACCCTTATTTTACTCAATAATGGCCCCATAATGCAAAACCTTTGACTCTCTGCTCAGTCATGGAACCTACTGGGTGATCTTGGGTGTGTCATACACTCTCAGTCCCAAAAACTCTATGATAGGGAATGAAACCCTGGTTTTCAGGGTGGTAGTCCAAAGCTCAAACCACTATATTATGTTGGTTTTCCTGGGACCCCTTCCACCTGTACAATTCTATAAAATCTAGCATTGCACCTTTGTTCTCCCAAAGGCCAGCTTGCCCATCAATATCAGTCTTTTCCCAGTGAGACACAGCTTCAGTAATGAGTGTATTTTGGGCTACAGATCATGGAGCGGTGCAGCAGGCCAGAACCTGACATGCTCCCCGAGAAAAATTTCCGGAATCCATTGTGACCCAGAGAGGAGGTCTCTGCCAGCAGATAAGGTGATGCAGAAAGCATACCCTAAAGGCACAACATTTGGAAACTGCCAAATTTAGTCCACAGAGAGTCACCATTGTCCTCCTTCTTGGAATCAGACTTTCTTTTCCCCTTAAATTTTGGCACTGCCCCCATCATTGTCTGACGGGGAGTGGGGTGGTTATTTAATTTGCCGCTGGGCAACTCGATGAGGACCAAATGCAGAACATTCCTTTATCTCTCTGCCTTGATGGAATGACAAAAGGCAAAGCAATAAAACGTATTCTCTTTTTTTAAAATGGAAAAAAAATAGAGCTGTAAATTTAATTTCCTCTTAAAGCATTTGCTTCCACTTAGAACTGAATGGAAAGCCCAGGACTCTGGCAAAAGCAAAGGTCTCACTTGAACAATCGTCAGCCTATAGATACAAAGAGGTCTGTTTCTCGGAGACACTGAAGAAAAGAGGGATGAGGATGGGTGTTGGAGGCACTGCCGTTTCCTCCATGAGCGAAAGGTCAATGCATGCCTTTCCTAAGAGGCTGTGTTGTGCAGTGGCTAGAGCAGAGGTGGGCAATTTTTCTGTTTCTGTCTTGTTTGCTGTGCCCCTCTGGCAAGCCACAACAGATGCTTTGTGCCTAGACTGGAAGTGATTTCCAGTTTCAGTTTTGCCAGGGTTCTGTAGGCTGGGGCCATGGCAGTTAAAGAGATGTTAAAAACTGGCATAATTATTGCAAGGTGAATCTACCCCGGGAGGGCCAATTCACCTTTCAAATAGGTTGCAGCCCCTCTGTACTATTTATTTTTTAAAAAATTCCTGTTACTGAAAACCAGAAAACTTCCACTTCTGTTCATTTTGGCAGTTTTGATAGTTCACAGAGCCCTTGTCAGGTCACAGGGGCAGAAAATTATAGTTCTGTCCTATAGAATCCTGGAA